>JARGCV010000666.1:1380000-1745000 GCA_034064705.1 Bothrops alternatus
GTAAAATGTAGTTGGTTCATAGTTAAACTTGGATATATGGAGTGACGAAGGTCTACAAATTTAAAATGATTGTATAGAGTTGAATGGCTTTAACTTGAAATTATTTTTTTTCTTTCTTCCTTGTTTACATGTACAAATGGATATCAAATAATAAAAAATGTTATATAAAAAAATGTGAAAAAAAATTGGTCATCAGATGTTTGATGGAAGTTCAGAAGATCTGTACAATTAAATAGCTCCTTTGAGAGGTACCTCGACTCCCAAGCCCGAACTATTAAAAGCATTGACTTCAATAAAAGTGTGAGAATACTGGCAAATGAGTGCAAAAGGTCACCACCTGAAACAAGCAGCTGACGATCACCAACAAAGTGGCACTCTACTAAACATAAGACTCAAAGTAAAGCTGAAATTAAATAAGAGAGGGATTTGTTCTCTCTGGAACCAGAGACAACCTGTGAAATAGAATGTCTTCATGCATTGTTTTAAGGGATTATTTCTTTGCTGTCATCCTATGATCGTCCAGATACAGAAACCATAACATATTCTGCAAAATTAGAAACCAGACAACTAGAAGTCATGCAACATACAAGTCAAACCCAAACAAACTTTATCGGAGATCTTGCAGGCTCTACTTAATTCCAACACTGGCTTTGAGCTGGATTTCTGAGTATTTCTGTAGAAGAAAAAATTGTCCCGCTTACATTTGGCTCTTGAAACTTACCTAGTTGCAATAACACCAAGTTTGGATGTCTCCATGTCAACTCTTTTATCTCCTGGAGAAGGGGAAGAAAAAAAGGGAAGTTTTGTTTTTAAATCAAAAACAGGCAACAAGTTGAGTCCGGTTCCAAAGAGGGCAACATCAAAACAGACGTTGAACAAAGAAAGAGATCTCAAATTATTTATTCAAAAGACTAGTAAGACCACCCATTTTATGTACCAAAACTCTGGGTTTCTCACCAAAACAGCAATAAAAACATAAAGAGGCAATAAAAGCATCAAAAACTCCCAGTGCCCCCAAACAAACACTTTTCCATGGAGCAAGGTCTTGATGGACCAGGCTTATGCTAACTCAAGGTGATCCAGAAGGTGAGGCAGGTAGGGTCCTGATGGACCTTGGCCGAGAGTGTTCCACAGGGCAGGTGCTGCTATAACTTCCTAAATCCTACCTGGCGGCATTTAAAGGGACAGACCTGGAGCTCACTCACCCTACCCAAGCTGATAGGGCAGGCAAATACCTTCAGGGAGAGCCAGTTGTATAATAACCTGGTGTCAGGAGCTTTAAAGCTCCTTGAACAGTGGCCAAAGAGAAACTGGAAGATGGTGCAGCTCACAGACAGCCGTGTAATACCAGAAAACTGTGAAACATCCAGATCTTCACACACCACTACACAGTGCACCAGTTGTAACGTGTAGACGGCCTCCAAGGGCAGCCCCATGTACAGCATGTGGCAGTAATCCAACCAGACGGTCACCAGGCGTGAAGTTGTGTATCTTTGTTATCACACGGATATAAACATTTACTTATGGATTAGGCAAAACAAACCACAACAAAAGCAAAAACCAAGCAAATAACATATAAATACTTAAAATAAAGTTTACACTAGAACAAAGGTTGAAGCAAAAATGATTATTGAAAAAATTAGAAAGGCCAAATGAACAAGAAAAAAAAAGAAATAAGAAAAAAAACATTTTAGGAAAAAGCATTCAGAAATTCCATTCCATTCTCCCTCTTTTTTTCCCTCCTCCAACCTCTAATTATTTAATATTTTTATGCTATGCCTTGGAGATCTGCTGCTATTGCTCACTTCTATTTGGATCATTTAAATTATTTTATAAACAGTTTCTCTTTTTCTTCAAAAAAAACATGTTCTGAACTTGCTTTGCTGTACATCCCTATCGGAACATTGGAGCCCAAGAATTAGCAGATTGCTTGAACTCAGTTAGTTGTGTTTTAAAGAAAATAAACCATGGCTTATGGTGAACTATGAAACCAACTGCTCTTCAGCTTTTCGAGTCCCATTTTCTCCCACATTTCACTTGGAAGCCCAAGCTGGTGTACAATTCTTCTCCAATAACCCTTGGGGAACATATGGGCTGAGAGATATTCACGAAGCTGCAAATCACCCATGAGCTTCATGGCCAAGTGGGAAGGGGCGTTTAAGTCAAGGGTCTCCAACCCATGGTCTGTGGTCTGCTAGTGGGCCGTGAGGGGTGTGCAACACATATTCACTTGTGCGAGCAGCGATACGAGTGTGAGCACGCTCCATTTAAGTGAGTGGCAGGTGCGCATCCACACTACTTGCACAAATGGAGCTACGTGCACATGCTTGCCAGCTGCTCACGTGGAACCATCCCTCCCCCCCACCATTGGTCCGTAAAGCCAGAAATGTTGGGGAATTCTGATCTAGGTCATTCCATCCTTGGTTCAACATCTTGACCATTACACTCCACCGTCCTGCTACATCAAGTGATTCTTACCTTGGTTTCTTCTCCCTCCAAGTCAAGGGTCGTAGCAAAGACCCATTTGGGTGGACAGGGCAACTCCAGAAACCTCTTCACCAGACCCAGACCGATCCCCCGATCGGATCCCGTCACCAGGACGCTGAAAACACAGAAATCCATTGATTTTGCCATCTCTCCCAGACCTGCAGTTTCTGCTTCCAACTTGCTTCGAAGATTGGCTTCAAATGCTTCTTCTCATTGCACAAGGGATAATTTATAAGGGAGAGGCATCACCTACTTTTAGACCTTTTAATAAACTTCATCTGCCTACTAGGAATGCATTGTAATCTTACTTCAAGTAAAGGTACCAATTTGGTAGGAATATGACCAAGTGCTTAGGGAAAGGGTGAAACTGCCCTCAACAGTTGAAAACAAACCTTTTTATTTAGCCTTTATTTGTGTCTATGCCTGTATTTATATTTTATTTGTGCGAGCTTCCCAGAGTCAGGTATTCAAGATGTATTCATACATCTTGAATACCTGACTCTGGGAAGCTCGCACAA
Organism: Bothrops alternatus; assembly: GCA_034064705.1. NCBI lineage: Eukaryota > Metazoa > Chordata > Lepidosauria > Squamata > Viperidae > Bothrops > Bothrops alternatus. The sequence continues at coordinate 1,383,006 of JARGCV010000666.1, forward strand.
ATAAAATAGCAAAAACAAATAGCAAAACAATTAGAACAAAAACAGTGAAAAATAGCCAAACTGTTAAAACGTGTTAAGCATAAGCCATAGGAAAGCGCAATTCAAATCTTAAAGGCCATAGAGCCATTGCTCAGGCTTTATAGGTCTCCAACAGGTTCAAACTCATTCCCAAAACTCACATCTGAAATCGTGTGTTATAATGGAAGGAATGTCTAGGCAAAGAAAATAAATAAGATGTAATTTGAAAGAACACTTCGAGACAATTTTCCAGGCAAGGCTAAACCTCAGAGTTAACAGTTTTCCTTCATGGTATTTACTCTCTCTCTCTCTTTCTCTTTCTCTTTCTCTTTCTCTTTCTCTTTCTCTTTGTCTTTCTTTCTCTCTCTCTCTCTCTCTCTCTCTCTCTCTCTCTCTCTCTCTCTCTGTCTGTCTGTCTCTCTCTCTCTCTCTCTCTCTCTCTCTCTCTCTCTCTCTCTCTCTCTTCTAGGAGCTTAAAGTATATATATATACTTTAAGCCATCCAACGTTGTCTGGAGTTGAGCAGCATCAAAATCTAAATACAAAATAAATGAAACCAATAAACAAACAGACATCTGAGGCCCAGAATTCATCAGAGGGAAACAGCCCAAGAGAACATTAGGCATTTAAAGGGAGTCACCTCCAACTTATACAACATGCATTCAGTAATTGCCCTAATTAGTTTCCACATTCAGCGCCTACCTAAACAGGAAAAGCTCTGCATGTTTATGTGCTACTCATAAAGAGCAAATGTAATCCAAAAAATATACACGTCTTCAAAATATCCTAAAGCAAAACCTGAAATGAAACTAAGGGCTATAAACAAGTAATAAGAAGGTATTAAATTTGCTTGTTTATATTATCAGATAAACATCTCTAGAATGAGGAGTGTAAAGGAATTTAAAGTGCTGGTACGAGAAATGAACAACTGATTTACTAAGATTATGAAGACCTACTTTTTTTCTACTCCTGTGATAGAAATTTACCACAATCCTTTCAGTGCTAACCAGTGCAATAAAGTCTATATTCTTTTCAGCATCAAACTCCAATCCCTTATATATCTGAAACAATTCCTAAATGTTTAAAAACTTACCTGACTATTTTTACATTGTTCTATTTTTAAGTCTGCCAGAAGACTTAGATTTGTTAATCTATTTATTTTTAAAGTTTTGTTCTGGCCATCTAGATTGCCCAGAGATCATCTGGGATGAATAGGGAATGGGATACTCATTGACCTATAACTTGCAAACTAGCCATTGTTCAACATCACTATAGAGCAGCGGTTCTCAACCTGTGGGTCGGGACCCCATTTGGGGTCGAACGACCATTTCACGGGGGTCGCCAAACAACGCAGTCTGCCATTTTTTCCCCTTTTCCTTAGCTGTGCTACTCCCTCTTATTCTATTGGCTTTTGAAAGCCAATAGAATAGACTCTCTTGAATAGAGTCTAATTCTATGGGCTTTCAAAAGCCAATAGGAATTGTCCAGGCTGTCTCTGCCCTGCTGAGCCCGCCAAAAGTCCCAGTCTGCAAACGGTGCTGCAAGTTGTCTGCAGCGAAGGCGAGCTGTCTGGAAGTTTCCACCCCTCCCTGCTGAGCAACTACTAAAAATGTAAGTAAAAGAGGGCCAGGGGTGGGAGGTGGGAGGCCGGCAGGCGCAGGGAGGGTTACTGGTGTGCGTGGGGCCCGGCGGGTGCCTTACCTCCCTTGGGCTGGGCCAGCTGGTGGCCCAGCCGGTGGTCGCCCTGCGCTGTCGCTGCCCCTTGCCAGCTACGCCTCGGCCGGCGCAGGGGGCGGCACCACGCATGCGCAGCACTCCCGGGCAGGGAAATAGTCCTCGACTTATGACCGGTTGGGGGGTCCTCGACTTATGACCGGTTGGGTAGTCCTTGACTTACGACCGGTTGGGTAGTCCTCGACTTACAACCGGTTGGGGGTCGCGGCATTAAAAAGGTTGAGAACCACTGCTATAGAGGAAGAATCTATAATCTAGACTCTAGGACCTTCAGAAATTATGGTAAGCATGGCTGATAGTGTTGCAGTTGGGGGACACATACAATAGTCCCCTTCCTTGTTATGGATTAATAGCAAGGAGGATTATTAAAGTGTTTGTGCTAGACCAAGATTTCCAACTAAGATAATTTGTTGAGATCTAGCAATGTGTGCCTTTTGGCTCCAAATGTGTGTCTTTGTTTTGCCTCAGCCATATTTATTCATTATTGTGCAAATCGTCATTCATTTAAAAAAATTCTTCATGTAAGCATCGATGGCTAAATTTAAAAGATTTTTAAGGGATCGAGCAATGAATATCAGAGATACATGTCGAGGTATTAATGTTAAGCTTTAGATGTGCATGCATGCTGAAAGAATATGTTCTAAAAAATAGTTGAAACAGGTAGACCATGCTTTGTCTTGAGACATAGTTTGACATTGCATATGCAACCCTAAATATATATTTTGTAATATTTGTGGAATCAGTCTTCCCAACCTCCAGACCCAGAACAGTCTCCATTGGTCGTTCATGATTGCATTATTTTTTTTCTTTACAAAATGTTTTTACAATATATGCAGATGTTTGAAATTATGTGAAAGGAAGGAAAGAAGAAGACTAGGACTTTCATGACGTAAAGCAGTTTATTGAAGGCCCCATCACCTCTCAATGTATTATAAACCAATGACATTAGGGTGAGACCAATGGATCACCAGGGAACTCGACGGCCCAACCAATCCAGAAAGGTCCCATTGTCCTCTTCACAAAGCTTGGACAGCACAGTCACGATGCCTCGTGTGCTCTCTTCCACGGTAATTTCCGGCTACCACAAAGAAGGATCTCATAAGGTTTAAAAATCACCCACACCCAGCCATAAATGTTCAACTCCAGTGTAGATAAGGATTTGTATTAAACTGGCCAATGTCATTTTGGTTTACAAAGGTATATGTCAGTGGTGGCGAACCTATGGCACGGGTGCCAGAGGCGGCACTCAGAGCCCTCTCTGTGGGCACCCGCTTCGTCGCCCCAGTCCTAGGCCTTCAGCTGGGTTTTATAAAACTTTTTCGCTTTAGGCCTCCGCTGCCATGTGCAAAAAAAAAAAAAAAGTTCAATCAGTCAATTTCAACTTCTCACGGGGAAAAAAAAGTTCTTGCAAAGTTGGAATTGATTGATTGAACTTTTTAGTCCCACCCAGTCTGCCATTACCACTGCAGCCATGCCCACCCAATGGGCCACGCCCACCCAATGGATCACACCCAGCCAATGGGCCACACCCACCCGGCACTCGACGATGCATAAGTGGGTTTGGGGTTGCAGTTTGGGCACTTGTCTCTAAAAGGTTCACCATCACTGGTATATGTGATTGGTGACAATGCAAAACATCCTGTAGATCCCTAAATTTGGTTTAATTAAATTAAGTTACCCATGGATAAGTAGGCTTTCCATGTGTAGGTAGGGAATCAATCAAGTTGCTTCTAGTATTTCTAAAGTGGAATTCTTCTAATTTGTTTTAATATGTGAATCTTTTCCCTGCCTTCTGCTATTAGGACTTCCCAAATAAATGAGTCAACCCTGCCCTGAATCTTAAAATATGAGAGGGACCGTGTCTTAGCCATTTCATATACAAACACATATATACTCTCCAATAGTTCAAATTGAAAGAGATCTAAGGAGCGAAAGTTGAGATTTATTATTCCTGCTAATGGAAGGAATAACAACTGGGGAGGAGTGTTTGGCTACCTTATCACTTTGATCTATTAAAATTTCCACTCTCCCATTTCTTTACCCCTAATTCAATACTTCAATTCAAACTTTAGCATTAAAAACGTCAGGACACAGTAGGCAATCCATATGTATCTTTGTGTATGTGTGTACATAGATATCTGAATAGGCACCAATGTGTTATACCTCTTCCAGGGAGAACAGACTTAAAACTGATGTGGGAGAGGTTTCAGCTGAGCTAGGATGGATGGAGACACTCATAATCCCATTGGCCGAATAGTCAAGAGACTGGCACTTGGTGAGCATGTTCAAAGCAGTTTACATGAGCATTAAAAACTTCAGGACTCATTAGTAGGTAATCCATATGTGTCTTTGTGCATGTGTACATAGATATCTGAATAGGCACAAATGTGTTATCCTCTTCCAAGGAGAACAAACTTACAGCTGGGTTGGGAGAAGTTTCAACTGAGCCAGGATGGATGGAGACGCTCATAATCCCATTGACTGAATAGTCAAGAGACTGGCACTTGGTGATCATGTTCAAAGCAGCCTGCATGGGTGAAAAAAACAAAGGAATTTCCTGTGGGGAAAGAATGTACTGAAGAGACAAAGGAAAGAAAAGGCGAGGATAAATTGCGATGGACAAAATATTGTTCATCATGCAGAGCTGGAAAGGTTAGGAGGCATAGGCACCATAACTGGACTTAAACAATTGCTTTAGAACACAAAGAGGTAGAAAGCCAGAAAGCATTTGTTCTGGCTAGCAATGAAATGTTTATCTCAATTATTACATTTTTGGGGAACACACATTTCAGCCATCATCTGTTTGGAAATTTCTACTGACTGAATGCTAAGAACTAGAAGGAAATTACCAGCACTTGGAATTCATCTTCAAACCTTCAACCTGCCCCAATACAGATGGGACATCATCTAGCTTGGGACATCCAGCTTGGTAATATTCATTTTGCTCAAACCATGTATGGCAACTTTAAAGGGACACTAAGTTTGCATATTCCATTTTCTAATCATGTTTAGAAAGGACATACTAATTAATTTCCAACTACTATAAATCTTTGGAGCAACAAGTCTAAAAAGACGAGTGTGTCTACCTTCAATCCTTAATGAAAGAAAAGTTTAACTGCAAACTAAGACCTTGAATTTTTTTAAATAAACAGAACAAAATGATTATCATTATAACACTGATTTTAGAAAGCTATAAATGGATTAAGGGGCCAGATGGATTTGGAATAAGAGTTTGGAATTACTATGAAAAATCTTTCTGGGGGAAAAGTACTTTTGCTTTGAATTTGAAAACAAAATATTATCCAAAAGATGTTATGGAAGAGGAACATCTTTTATATAACAAGACAGAGACTTGAGTTGAAAGTGGGTTTACAAATCAAAGGCTGCAGGAACGACATAGAAAAAGATATTACACTGAACATACAAAAGAAATTGACCAATGTTTTAATAATTAAAATGGAGACGCAAACAACAAACCAAGAGAGTTCCACATAGAAAATTAGGTGGCATCTAGATCCGAAAAAACTATCATATATCTACCCTGACATCCAACCTAAATGTTGGAGATGTGAAAGTATGGAGGCTACATATTTTCATGTATGGTGGACATGTAGAAAAATTAAAGTTTTCTGGAGAAAAATATGGTGGACACTTCAAACCATTTTGAAAAAGCATATTGAATTTCTTCCTCAGTTGTTTTTGTTAGGGATCATAAAAGACTGTACCACCATAGAGACGAACTTAATTTTGAACTTGATCACAGCAGCGAGACTGTTGTTGGTGGGACAATACTGGAAGAAACCAGAAACACCATCTATTGAAGAATGGACTTTGAAAGTCATAAATATGGCAGAAATGGCTAAAATATCTGCATATTTGAAGGATCATTCAAATGAAAAATATATGTTGGACTGGAAACATTGGATAGACTACATACAAGAGAAACACCAATCAAAGAAAATGTATCTGGCTTATAGTTAAATCTTGATATACGGAGTGAAGAATGTTTACAAATTTAAAATGATTGTATTAAGTTGAATAGCATTTAACTTGAATTTTTTCTTTGTTTACATGTACAAATATATATCTAATAATAAAAAAATTTAAAAAAAAGAAAGAAAAGAAAATGCATTAAGTACCTTACTACAGCGATAGGCAACTGAAGGTCCTACATTCCAATAAGCCACAAGTTCAATTGAGCCTCCATTGCTGGATATATTGATAACAGCCGCCTTGCTGCTACTCAGCCCTTGACATGGGCTTCTCCGGGCTGCCTTCTTCAGCAGGGGTAGGAAGGCCTTGTAGAGAGAAGAAAAAAGAGAAAGAGCTGCAGTCATGTCTAGAGAAAGGAACTGTGCAATGGCAGGGAAAGATCTTCTGGCACCTGCTGCAAGGGGACCTTCATAGAGTCATCCAGACCTGACCACACCCAGAAAGTTCTTCTATCACTTTTTGGTGGGCTGCCCTTAAAGATGGCTCCACACCTCCAGTTGATGCAAAGTCTGGATACCTAGATGATCTAGAAGAGAGGGGGGGAACTATGAGACATCGCAGAGGGAGAGACTACAATCCAAAGTTTGGCTGAGATCCAGATAATCCATTTGTTCTGCAGTTGTCTTCCTACCCCATTCTCTTCAACTTTCCTGAAAAAGGAGAGATAGCAATAGCAGTTGGACTTATAGGCTACTTCATAATGTTTTACAGACCTCTCTAAATGATTTACAGAGTCAGCCTATTGCCCCCAATAATCTGGGTCCTCATTTTACTGACCTGGAAAGAATGGAAGGCTGAATCAACCTTGAGCTCCTCAGGATCGAATGCCAGGCTGTGGGCAGAGTTAGCCTGCACACTGCATTCTAACCACTGTGCCACCACCAAGGCTCTTAGAAGAGACGGAAGCATAATGGCCAAAGATCTGTGCATCAAGAGATGGCTTCTTCAAGAAGGGGATGCTTTAGTGCCTCCTTCAAACACAGGGGCATTATTATCTACTTTTAATTCAACTCACACCAAGCCCTGAACTCTCTCTGGAATGAGCCATTTGCAGACTTGGTGCATCTCACGAGACAATCCAGATTGTCACTACTATCCCCTATACATATTCTCGCCAACCATTATTAAACCCTGAAGAAACGGGTGGGTTTCAAAGTGCCTCACAAAACACTCACAACAGTCTGAGAGGTTATCTCCTATACCAGCGGTAGGCAACCTTGGCTTTTTTATGACTGGTGGACTTCAACTCCCAGAATTCCTGAGCCAGCATGGCTCAGCTTGGAAAGCTCTTCCTTTCCCCTCAGCATGGCTGGCTCAGGAATTCTGGGAGATGAAGTCCATGAGTCATAAAAGAGCCAAGGTTGCCTACCTCTGTCCTATACCAATACACCCTCAAAGGGAACAGCTACCTCCAGTACTCCAATCTGCTCCCAAATCAATGCACAATTTTACTTCTTTATTTTCAGGATTACAATGTTTCCTTGCACTCCAGAAATGCCGAGTTGAACTGTTCAGTCTTTTTTTTTTTTTTTTGCTAATAAAGCAGTCTTCCTTGCATTGAAAGGGGTTATGACTATAAACAAACCTGACTTATTTGCAGTGGACCGATGGTATTAACCGAGTAAACTCTCATCATATCCTTGGCGTTTTCCGTTTCCATGTCATTGTACACCCAAATGCCAGCATTGTTGATTAGGAGGGTCAGCCCACCTTCTCCAACACACTTTTGTACTTCCCTCAGAGCTGCCTGGATGCTCTCAAGATTAGTGACATCTGAAGAAAAAGAATATTATTTAAACATCACCAACATGCTATTTCAAGAATGACTACATAGCAGCTCCTTGAATGTTCAGAAGGTCTACATATCCATCCATGCAACAACCTACCTTCTGGAATAGCATTCAGACAGCTCCAAGTGGTTTAGAGCATGGCCTCCATTAAGGACATTAATGTATATGCAGTAATTCTAGAAAGTATTTTCTAGAAATAATGTTATGATTCCCAGAAAATTGGGTCTTGTTGAATCAGAAAGAAGCCGTGATACAGGCTGTCTTTGCACATTAAATTCAAGTTATGTCTTTATAGTCAAAACCTACGGAATAAAGTCCTGTTGACTAAGTTCATGCCATGCTTTTGGTTAAAATGAGATATAAAGACATACAGAATGTCTCACAGACGTTTGTAAATCAATCAGGGGCTGCCACATAGAAGAGGGAGTCAAGCTGTTCTCCAAAGCCCCTAAAGGCAGGACAAGAAGCAATGGATGGAAACTGTTGTGAGTGTCCCTAGACCAGCTTGGGAAGTGTCAGAATATGAGGATCAGCAGCCAGGCCCCTCTGGGTGTTTTCCCCTCCCGGCAGCCGAGGAAGAGCAGCCAGGACCCTCTGGGTATTTTCCCCTCCCGGCAGCTGAGCCAGACAGGGAGGAGATTTACAGGCAGTCTGGATCAGATTCACAAAGTGAGGAGTCAGATTTGGATCAAGAAGATAAATGGCTTGATCCGAGATTCCGAAGGTTTGATAAGCGACGGTGTCAGTTAAGTGGAAAAAGGAAGTAATGAGGGGAAGTGACGTATCGGACACTATATTAGAAGGGGACAGAGAGACTACGCCTTTGTCACGAGCAACGTTACTATCAAGGAGTAGCTTGATGCCTTGCCCAGTTCGTTTGAACTTAGTTCTCTGATGTTTTTGGACTCTACGGAAGATTAATGAGCTCTTGGACAACTTTACAGATAAAGAGTGAGTTAATTGGAAGGGAGGGAGAGCATGTTAACGTGGAATGTAAATAAATCAGAATTGGCCGTTCCCCGGCCGACAGAATGCCAGCAGCTTGCTTTGCAATGAATCTCTTGAAATGTGTTAAATAAACCTCTTAAAGACATATTTATGTGGATTTTAATGAGCTGAGAGAGGCCAGACAGAACAGAAACTAACCAAAGAGAGAAGCAACCTAGAATTAAGGAGAAATTTTCTGACAGTTAGAACAATTAATCAGTGGAACAACCTGCCTCCAGAAGCTGGACAGCCATTTGCCTGAAATGGCATAGGGTTTCCTGCCTGAGCAGGGAGTTGGACTAGATGACCTCCAAGGTCCCTTCCATCATCATCATCATCATCATCATCATCATCATCATCATCATTATTACCCTCAATATAATTTTTTCCTGTCCAAATAAACCAGAACTGTGCCATCAGGATTGCAAGCAGATACTCTGATTTTCTCCCTGTTTATTGACAGGGATACCTCATCATTACCTAGATTGTTGCAACCCTGATATGATGACCTTAACATATTCTGCTAATCTTCAAAGCATGTAAATCTGGTAAGACAAGAAGACTAGCCAACCTTAAAGAATCTTTAGTAGAACAATAAATCTGCTTGCTAGATTTTCCAGCAATAGCTTTTAGCAGATGTTTCAGGCATTTATAAGGTACAAAATTAGCTCCACTGGCACTCAAAACTTACCTAATTGCAACACCACCAGATTTGGATGCTTGCAAGACAAGTCCCTTACCTCCTGGAAAAGAAAAAGTTTGGATTTTTTCCTCATAAACTCACAGTTATAGTCAAGAAGAAGACAATTGCTTCAGTCCTCAAAGAAGACCATAGCAAAAGAAAACCAGGAAAGAGATGAAATTTATTTTTCATTCATTCAACAGCAGGTGTTCATTACTATTAAACCAACAAAAGGCACGCTAACAAATCTCATTACGGCTTAATGCAAGATGTGAACCCAGTTTCTACGACCCAACCCAACTGGTTGGGGCTTCTCTAGAATCTTTCCTCATCCCACTTCAGCTGCAAACCTTGTCAACTAGAAAAATGATTGATCACATCCTCTGCTGCAGAGGACAATTGATCAGAATTAAGGACTGGATTTTAGACATGTGCAACCTATCGTTTTTTTGAGAGAGAATTATACAATGTCTCCATCAGAAAGTGTCCTATTATCTTTCCCCGTGGAAAACAATTCTTGGACCGGTTTGGTGAATATGAAAAAGTTAGTTTCCTCTTTCAAAGCTTTATAATACCAGATGAATTTAGAATATATTTGCAATTACAAGCTCTTTTGCCTTTTTCTATGTTTCTATTTATTACATAATGAGAGGAGGGTTGAATCAATTTCATTTCATTTTTTTTTGTACGTTGAAAATGTTCAAATGTAAATAATTAAATAAAAAATTAACAAAAGCTTTACCGTTAATTAAAGGTAATGATAGCTAGCTAATATTTGTAGCCATGGTATAATTTGTTTTGTTTCCACGCAACTATAAATCATGGTTGATAGCACTAGGACAGATTTCAAATTCTGAGCGTTATTGGCGGGTTTGTAAAATGCTTGCCACGATTTATATGGCAGATCCCAAAACATTCCTTTAGTAGGAAGCAAATTCAACCACCCATGCTGGGTTTTTTAGGAACGTGAGCATGAGTGTGCATGAGATGCAAACAAAGTAGTTTCCATGGATACAACATATCCTATAACACATACATTTTTCCTTAATTTCTTTAGTTGTGTATTGCTTGTTGCTTTCCTCTGCATTGTGTCTCATTGATTTAATAATATGGAAATGTCAATTACACTAAACAAAAAAATAAAAATAATTCCACAGTGATTATATAGTTTTAAAGGAATTAAGACACAATGAAGTCTAAAATGACCAAACATTTTAAGAAGGGGGGGGAGATGATTCCTTATAAAATAAATATAAAACTAGCTCACACTTTGCATTGTTTAATGTTGCTTACCGTGAAAGGGAAGATTATGATGGGTGTGTGTTTCTAGATTAGAATATCCCTGGAGGTTGAAAATATAATATTGAAGTTGGTGTTTTTGTTTCTAGCATTCAAGGATGAAAGAGGTATAATATTAAAGAGTTTAAAACAAATAGATGAAGTTGGCACTTTGTGGGTTCCAGAAAATCTCTTTGAGCCACCTCGGAGAATATCATAATTCAAATAAGCTATAATTAATGGTATAGCAACCATAAATATTCAACCTTCAGAATCACATTTCTCTTCCTCCTTTCTTCTGGAATGTATAAGGGATTCTAGATTCATTTGACCATAACAAGCAGCCTGTAAGCCTAAATTGGGTGGAGAAGTATTCAAGAAGCTGCAAATCACTCAAGACTTTCACAACCAGCTGAAAATTTGTGTCATTCCAGCAATAGTTCCACATCTTCACCACTATTTACCATCTCATCCTAGGTGAACTGATTCTTACCTTACTTTTCTCTGCCTCCATATCCCGAGTTGTAGCAAAGACCCATTTGGGTGGACAAGGCAACTCTAGAAACCTCTTCACCAGACCCAGACCGATCCCCCGATTGGATCCTGTCACCAGAACGCTGAAAACAGAGAAGTCAGCTGCCTTTGCCATCTCTTCAGGACCTGCAGCTTCTGCTTCCAACCTGTTTGAAGTTTAGTTCAAATGTTTCTTCTCAACACAGGAGGCAATGTTATGAAGCATGTCACACCTACATCAGCACTGCTTGCTCTAACAGAGGAAGCAATCAAAACAATAAGGGAGGGTGGAGGGGTGGAGATATACCACCTTATAAAATATTTAGAAATACTTTCTAATCAAGGGAGAGACCTAATTAAAACAAAATGTTTTAATTTTGGCTGAGCAGGAAGGGTCCAAAACCACATCCAAATAGGTGAATTAAGATTGATGACGTTCACCGGCTTAAATACCTCAAATTAGGGAGTAAAGCGAAACGCTTTTGGGAATTTGCCAGATCGCTTTCATTTAACTGGCTATTAGCTAACAAGAGTCTCTTCCTTCCCTTTTCATCTATTTAATAAGATTTCATATGGATGTGTAAGGATTTATTTGTGTGCATGCATTTTGAAAGATTATATTCTAAAAAAAATAGTTTAAACGGGTAGACCGTGCTTCTGGTGTGAGATATGGAGCTTGCATATACGATCATAAAAATATGGGGAGGGCGAACGACAATAAAGAAACAATATGGAAGTAATTCCATGTGCAGTTCTCGAATCCTGGACCTACAACCTTCAGATCCAAAAGACTCGTCATTGATCTTTCCTAGCTGCCTTACTTTTTATGAAATGTTTTTAGTAAAATATGCCGATGTTTGAAAACTTGTGACAGAAAGTAAAGAACACGACCAGAATTTTTCATGCTCGCAGTGATTTATTGGAGGCCTCATCACCTCTCAGTGTATTAGGTGCTGATGACATTATGGTGAGACAGATCACCACGGAAGTCGACAGCCCAGCCAATCTAGAAAGGTCCCGTTGTCCTCTTCACAAAGCTTGGACAGCACAGTCACGATGCCTTGTGTGCTCTCTTCCACGGTGATTTCCGGCTGCCACAAAGAAGGATCTCATAAGGTTTCAAGAATCAATCCTAAAGGATCCAGCCCAAATCCTCATCTCAGCAGGGGAACAAAATGCAATTGGATCTCTTGACCATAAATGTTCCAACTCCAGTATGGGAGGATTTATATTAAACTGGCCAATCTCATTTTGACTTGTAAAGATATAAGAACACAATGCCTATGATCATGTGTTGACCTAAGACATTATGCAAATCTTTACGTTTGTGAGGAGTCCTTGGTGCTCTCTGAGCTTGGTTCTTTTGTTGCACATGTTTCATTATCCAAACTAGGTAACATCATCAGTGCTGTTAGCTGGATAAATTAAAGAGAACCATGATTAACTTGCAAAAGCAGGCAGTGTCAATACATTTCTTGTAACATTTGTAAAGTGAAACTCTTATGGTTTGCTGTTCTGATTTTTCCCCACCTTCCTCCATTATAATTTCCAGAATAAATGGGTCAACCCTACATTGAGTTTTAAATATGAGAAGGGCGGAGTCACTGTCATTTCATTGTAAGCACATGCTTTCCTGCAGAATTACTGTTTTTTGCACATCGCATAACCTTTACAGAAGTACTTTATATTTGTGTTTTTGCTCGAGCATATTATTAAATAAAATACTAAATAATCAGAATACTAAGACTTTCAGGGGCTCATCAGTAGGTAATTCACTTGTCTTTGAATATGGGTAAATAGATATCTTAATAGGTGCTGCACCTTTTCCAATGTGAACAAACTTACAATTAGACTCTTAGCAGTTTTAACTAAGCCAGGATGGATGGAGACGCTCATAATCCCATGGGCTGCATACTCAAGAGACTGGCACCTGGTGATCATGTTCAAAGCAGTCTACATGTGCAAAACAAAACAAAACCCAGTTGTGAGAAAGGAATGTACTGAAGAGAGAAAGGGAAGAAAGGGTTAAAATAAATAGTGATTGACAAGAGACTGTAAATTAACTGTTGTACGGGGCTGGAAAGGAATATGAAATAAACAGTAAAGGGTTAATTAAAATTTTGACTTGAGAAAGCTACAAATGGACTAAGGGTCCATATAAATTTAACATAAGATTTTGGAATTGTAAAAGATCCTTTCCATGAGAAAATGTTTTTTTGCTTTGAATTAGACAAAAAAAACCCTGTAATATTTCAAAATTGGACACTAGAGGTAACTAAAGATTTCAGATTTCAGAAGAGAAGAGAATATAAAATCGTCTAACAGTTACAGAATGGGGGAAAATATTCTAACACTACTAATGTTGAGGAATGCTTTCTAAAAAAGGGAGTAAAAAATAAATATTAATAACGCCAGCAGTGATACCTGCCTTGATAGATAGACTGTGTACAAAAGATATTATGGAAGGGAAACAGAAATTGAGTTGAAAGTGGATTTACAAGTGATAGACTTTTGCTTAATAGACTTTTGCTGACCGAGGACCGAAATGATAATATTTTATGGATTTCCTTATAGATAAGAGAGGGGGCATGGGTTGAAGAGATCAATTGGTGAAAAGCTACCAAAATTGTTTATACTCATTCCACTGAAGACTGGAAATCACTTCTTTATATACAGTATTTGCTTCCTTTTACCTTATTAAAACTTTTCTTTCTATTCTTCGTATTTTTCTTTTCCTTTGCACTTTTTACTCTTCCTTCCTTTAGCTTGCACGAGCTTTTAGCTATCGCAAGCTTTAATAGCATTATTTGAAGGGGGGAAAAAAGGACATTCCAATTATGTATAGGTAGCTTCGCATCGAATAAGCACCTTACTGCAGCGGTATGCAACTCCCTGTAGAACATCCCAAGCAGCCAGAAGTTCAATAGAGCCTGCAGTGCTGGACGCGTTGATAATGGCCGCCTTGCTGCTGCTCAGCCCTTGACATGGGCTTCTCCGGGCTGCCTTCTTCAACAGGGGTAGAAATGCCTTGTAGAAAGACGAAAAGAAAGAAGGAGTTGTAGTTAGGCCCATGAAAAGGAGCTGTGGAATGGCAGGGCAAAATCTTCTAGCACCTTCTCCCAGGGGACCTTCATAGAGTCACGCAGGCCTCACCACTCCCAAGAACACTGTTCTAACACTCTTTTGTGGGCTGCCCTTCAAGAGGGCTCCAAGGCTCCAGCAGATGCAGAGTCTGGATGACCTACAACAGTGGTGGCGAACCCATGGCACGGGTGCCAGAGGCGGCACTCGGAGCCCTCCCTGTGGGCACACGTGCCGTTGCCCCAGCCTTGCCTCCCCCCATGACCCCCTCCTCTCCCGCAGCCCCCCTGAAGGAGAGTCGCCCCCGAGCATGGCCCATATGGAGCAGCGCAGTCAAGGACATGGCAGCCAGGCAGTGTAGACAAGACTCTGCCCTCACATCCCATCATGCAGTTGATGCTGCAGGGCGCGGGCAGAGGGTGTGGCCGCCATAGCGCTGCTGGGCTGCCTGGGGAATCTGTGGCGGGCCCTGGAGGCGGTGAGTGGTCCTGTGGGCAGGTGGGGTGGGGGATGGGGGGCAGAGCAGGGGTGGGGCAGGGGGATGGAGCGGGGCCGGGGCCAGTTTTTGAGCACTCAGTCTCTAAAAGGTTCACCATCACTGACCTACAAAATGGATTTATGGACAGCATGCTGTATATCCAAGAGTATAACAATCCCAAATTTGGCTGAGATGCAGATAATCCACCTGCTCTGCACTTCTTTGTACTTGCCTTCTAACCCACATTCTCTTCGAACACTCGAAAAGGGAGAGATGGAAGGACAGGGGCATGTTTGTCAGATGGTCTCTTAAGAAGCGGGCGTTTCAGTGCCTCTTTCAAGCAGAAAGGGATCGCCTCCATCGAACTCAGCGGGCACCAAAGCTCTGAGCTCTGGAGAATGTATGAATTAGTCATTGGCCGATTTGGTGCGCCCCAGGGGACATTCCAAGATGTCACTGCTTCTGTGCAGATTCTCTCCAGTCATCATCCAACTCTTGAGAAATCGTGTGTTGATTTTGACCACAAAATATCTCACTGAAGAGGATCAGCAGTCTAGGTGGTTTTCTCCAGTCACAATATTCCCTCAAAAGAACTACCCCAATATTTCAGCCTGTTCCCAAACTAATGTACAGTTTCTACTACTTGTGTTTTCAGCTTGCTCCTTGCCCTCCAGTTACAGATAGTCCTTGACTTCCAGCAGGTCACTTAATGACCGTTCAAAGATACAACGGCACTGCAAAAAGCGACTTAGGACCTTTTCCACACTTACAACCATTGCAGCACCTCTGTGGTCACATGATCAAAATTCATACGCTTGGCAACTGACTCATAATTACGACGGTCGCAGTGTCCTGCGGTCACGTGATCCCCTTTTGCCACCTGCCGACAAGCAAAGTCCATGGGGGAAAGCCAGATTCACCTCACAACCGTGTTAGTAACTTAACAATGGCAGAGATTCACTTAACAGTTGTGGCAGGAAAGGTCGTAAAATGGGGCAAAACCCACTTAACAACTGTCTTGCTCAGCAACAGAAATTTTGGGCTCAATTGTGGTCCTAAATTGAGGACTGCCTCTCTGCTGAATTCAACCACGCAGTCTCCCTTGCTTTGAAAGAAGTTGTATTCATAGACAGACCTGGCTCATCAGCAGTGGGCCGATGGTATTGACAGAATAGGTTCTCATCATATTGTTGGCATTTTCTGCTTCCAGACTTTTGAAGTCCCAAGTGCCAGCGTTGTTGTACAGGATGGTCAGCCCGGCTTCTCCAACACACTTCTGCACTTCTTTCAGAGCGGCCTGGATGCTTTCGAGCTTAGTAACATCTAAGAAAAAGTTTTCTTAAGCAACGGAGTTGCTAAATTTGCAAAATTTATTTTTATTTATTTATTTATTTTTACGATTTTTTTTATACCGCCCCCCTCCCGAAGGACTCGGGGCGGTGTACAGCCCAATTAAAAAACATCAACATATAAAAAGTAAAATGATTAAAAATAGATTAAATAATTTGGCCCAATCATTTAAAAACCCAATACATAATCTTAAAAACTCAATCCCCTAAAAACAATTATGGCCTTGTTGGTACCGGAGCTACTATCCCAGGCCGGCTTGTCGAAATAGATGTGTTTTTAATTCTCGACGGAAGGAACGCAATTCCGTCATCGTACGGAGTTTGGGCAGGAGCTCGTTCCAAAGCGTTGGGGCTCCCACAGAGAAGGCCCTCCCCCTGGGGGTCGCCTGCCGACATTGTCTGGCCGACGGCACCCTGAGGAGACCCACTCTGTGGGAGCGTACTGGACGGCAGGAGGTATTTGCTGTTTCATACAGACCACCTTCCCTTCTCAAAGCAGGTGATACAGATGTTACATGATGTCAAATACCCAACTGTGGAGTTTTACTTGACTTCTCTCACTCTTGGGAGGAGGGGGGAATTCTTTATTTTTAACTGGGGGTGGCGTCACCTAACAAACTACTCAACCTGAAAGACACCACAGTGAACCCAACCACTCCCAACTAAATTTTATTGATTAGTTTTCTGACTGTATCAAAAACCTATAAAAGTAATACAGAGAAAACCGAGTATATTCATAATAAATTGCCCCTGCCTTCAGCCTCAGTTTGTTCCAAAGTTGGGGGCATTGATGAAAATTGCCGACTTGCTAGAAAGATGCAGATTTGTTCTTTGCAGGAAGTAAGAAGTAGGGGGAGGGGATCCCAATATTTTTAAATTTTTAAATAAGGATCTAGGTGAACAGTCCTTTTTGCAAAAAGATAGTTTGCAATCAATGTATATGCAGTGTCTTCAACAGCTGTTGCACCAAAGCTGCACAAAGGTTCAGTTAGAACTGAAGAAGCTTCCTGGATGAGGAGCGAAATGTTTTCAAAGAATATTCCCCCCCCCCATCAAAAAAAAGTTCAGTTGCCTTTTGGAAAAAGCACCTTTGGGACAACCGTGATCTGGATGATTGGGAATATCCATAGATATCAAAGGTACATGGTTTTTCTTCAATTGGATCTCCTTGGAGGCTCCTATATCTTACCATGTTTAATACATGCTCCAGAGAAAACAGTTCTAACATGTGGAGGTATCCAAGTTAAATGGACCAGGATACTTGCGGGACCGTCTTCTGCCTTATGAATCCCAGCGACCGGTTAGGGCGCATAGGGTTGGCCTCCTACGGGTCCCGTCTGTTAGACAATGTCGTCTGGCGGGGCCTAGGGCTAGGGCCTTCTCCGTTACTGCCCCAGCCCTCTGGAATCAGCTTCCCTCAGAGATTCGTACTGCTCCCTCCCTCCCTAGCTTTCCAGAAACAGCTGAAGACTCATCTATGCCAACAGGCTTGGGGCGTATGAGCTGTGCTCTGCCCCTGGGCCCTAGGAGTGTCCCTCCATCGGTGACTGTGGGATGAATGTGTTTGTATGTTGTGTGAATGGAATTAATTTTTAAATTTTTAATTTAATTGTGTTTTTAATTGTGTTGTTGTGAGCTGCCCTGAGTCTTGGGAGAAGGGCAGCATATAAATAAAATAAAATAAATAAATACTTTTGTCTCTATGAAGCTGATTCGGGTTCAACCAGCCACTTCATGCGAACCCAACCAGGGATGTTAATTCCAAGAATATCCATGGATATTCTTGGCATTCCTGTAGTATGATTTATGGGGTGATTTATGGGAACCCAACCAATGATGTTGCAACTTTGGTCAGTTCCGAGAATAGCTTTGAAACGGTTGCTCTGGACATTCCCGTAGTACCAAATTTGCCCCATTTTTCACATGGCTCTTGAAACTTACCCAATTCCAAGACCACCAGATTTGGATATTTGCAAGCCAGGTATCTTAGCTCCTGGAGGAAAAGGAGATCATAGTTTTATTTTTTCCTCTGAGGAGTTAAAACTCACACAGTATAAACAAGAAGCTAATAATGCTTTGAGCTGGATGTCAAATAGTACAATTTCAAAAAGAAGAGGAAGCAGTACAGATGTGCAATTTTTTACTTCATTAGACGGCAGCTGTGCAATATTCCTGACTAAACAAACAAACAAAAAACCCTCCAAGAAACCACATTAATGCAAAATGGCATCCTTGTTCATTCAACGTAACCCAATCAGATATGACTCTGTAAAAAAGCTTCCACGTCTGACTGCTGATTCAAAGCTTTTTATAAGTGGAGAGATCACTAACCGAAACTTTATTACAGAGGACACTCTGTTCAACAAGTGTCACCGCTGAAGATTAAGAGAGCTAATTAATGTTAGAAGCCATTTTATTATTATTATTGGATTCAGTGTAGGTGTAAATCTTGAATGGCTCAGCACTGAAGTCACCTCCTCCTTTGAACATTCTGAGTCTTATCTTTTAGAATAGCTGCCAATGCATATCTGGACAACAATTAGCAGCAAAATAGCCCATGAGTGGGAAGCAAGTCGTTCTACTCACATTTTGTTTTCTAGGAATGCAATGCACAGAAGCAGGAGAAATTAGGGTAAGACTTAAGGGTGGATTGCAAGGATAAAAAAAATCGTAATAGAGGGGTCATAAATCACGTTGATATGGATTAGATTTAATTATATGTTTTCTCACCTCTTGTATTATGATCTACAGTAATTTATTATGCTCGCTACTTTCCTCTACTTTGAATGCCATTGCTTTTTTAAAAACATTTTTGGTTGAAAAGCACACAAACGAAGTATGCCGTGCAGAAGGAAAAAACAGGGAATCGAAAAGAAGTTAACAACAAGCGAACAGAATTTAAGAAAAAAGAAAAGGGGAATGATATATTATTGAAATAGAACACCCTCAATCTGTGCTTTGTTTAGAACTGCTTGCTGCAAAAGGGAAAAAAAATACAACCAGTGCGTATAGCTACCGTAGGTGGGTCCTGGTGTGCTCAAAATGCAAGCTTGATATTCAGCCTCAGTTCAATTTCTTAATCACTATTCCTAAGCCATCCTAGGCTAACTGATTCTTACCTTGGTTTCTTCTCCCTTCAGGTCAAGGGTTGTAGCAAAGACCCATTTGGGAGGACAGGGAAGCTCCAGAAATCTCTTCACCAGACCCAGACCGATCCCCCGATCAGATCCTGTCACCAGGATGCTGAAAACAGAGAAGTCATCTGCCTTTGCCATCTCTTCAGGACCTGCAGCAGCTTCTTCCAACCTGCTCAAATGTTTGTTTCAAATGCCTCTTCTTGTTGTGAGAACTAATATTATAAGGGATAGGCAACACCCACCTTTATATCTTCTGGGGAACTTCATCTACACAGTTCTGTGTGATGCCATTCAGACTGCAGGAAGCCTCGTGGTGTTTGTGCAGCTAATTAATGAGGTGTTGCATCAGCATTTATACCATGGGGTTCTCGTGTATGTCAAGCTGTCCAAATGTGAGTTTACCTAGGGTACCGGATATTGGGGGAAGGTGTGGAGATGGACCCTGACAAAGACAGGGCTGTGCTAGAGTGACAGGCATTACAGACCCGTCGTCAGTTGCAGAGCTTCCTTGGATGCTTTTTTCTATGCTGTGATAGAAATTGGATTCTGAAGACCATGAATGTTGGCAGGACAATGCTATCTATGGTGCTGGAGAAGACTCCTGCGAGTCCCCTGGACTGCAAGGCGATCCAACCGGTCAGTCCTAGAGGAGATCAACCCCGACTGCTCTTTAGAAGGCCAGATCCTGAAGCTGAAACTCAGATACTTTGGCCACCTAATGAGAAGGAAGGACTCCCTGGAGAAGAGCCTGATGCTGGGAAAGATGGAGAGCAATAGAAGGGGACGACAGAAAATGAGGTGGCTGGACGGAGTCACTGAAGCAAAGGCGTGAGCTTAAATGGACTTCAGAAGATTATTATTATTATTATTTATTAGATTTCTATGCCGCCCTATTCCAGGAACTCAGGGTGGCTCACAGCATGAATACTAACATAAAGAAATCCAATATTAAAATACATTATAAAACCCATTAATTAAAAAAACAACAAAAAAACAACAACCAATCAACCAGAAACAGACATACAAACATACATACACTAGCTGGGGCAAGATGTTAACTGCCCCAGGCCTGCCGGCAAAGATGGGTCTTCAATAATTTGCGAAAGGTGGAGAGGGTGGGGGCGATATGGATCTCCGGGGGGAGTTGATTCCAGAGGGCCGGGGCCGCAACAGAGAAGGCTCTTCCCCTAGGCCCGCCAGGCGACATTGTCTGGCTGACGGGACCTGGAGAAGGCCGACTCTGTGGGCCCTAACCGGTCGCTGGGTTTCATGGGGCAGCAGACGGTCCCGTAAGTAAGGGTAGAGGACAAGAAGGCCTGGAGGAACGTTGTCCATGGGGTTGCAATGGGTCGGACACGACTTTGCAACTAACAATTCTTTTCAGCAGTGAACTTCAATTCCACAGATATTTAAAACAATCCTTAAATATTTAAAAACTTATCTGATTTTTTTTTTACGCTCATCTAATTTTGTCTGCCAAAAGCTTTAGATTTCTTCTGTGAAATATTGTCTTTGCCATCTACATTGCCCCAAGGGCATCTGGGGTGAATAGGGAAGGGCACATCCATTGAAGCCATAACATCCAAACAAGCTGTTATTCAACGTTATAAATAAAAAAGTGGAAATTGGCTGCTGCAGTTAAACAACATCTGGTTGGGAGACCCATATTCCCCATCCTTGTCATGGATTAATAACAAGTAGGATGATTAAAATGCTTGTGGAGAAGGAACAAGATTCCCGGCTAAGATAGGGTGCTGAGATCTGACAATGTATGCCTTTTGCTTTTAGTCCTTATGTTAACTGCTCCATTGGTTTTAAGATTAATGCCAATATTTACCTCAATTCTTATCTGACACCATAACCCCTCTAAAGACACAAGACCTAAATTCTCCCTCGTATTACCGTAGGTTATCTTAAAAAATAAAGGAACAAATGCTTCAGTGGTTCCCAACCTTTTCTATACCCCGCGCCCCTAGAACGCTTCTGATATACTCTCGCACCCTTCAAAGGTTCAAGACAAATTATGCATATACACTATAATTTTGAAACTTCTAAACCCAAGTTTTCATACCCCCTGGAATATTGTCTCGCACCCCTGGTTGGGAACTCTGCTTTAAATCAGGGGTGTCAAACTGCCAGCCGGGGGGCCAGACGCATAATGCGGAAGCCGCACCCACCCCATTGCCGGCAATGGCAAAACCATCCCAATACATTGCGCAACGTCACGTGATGTCACGAGTTTGACATGTCTGCTTTAGACGTACGAACTGATGGCTGTTCCACCTGGTAAAGCTTGCCTTCATCCTGTTTCCGATGATGACTTAATCCAGACTATCTCACTACAAACACTTGTACTATACTTCTCTACAATCAGATACAAATGACAAATGGGAATACAGATATGAACTAACCCAGGGGTAGGCAACCTTGGCTCTCCTGAACCAGCATGGCTCAGCTTGGAAACCTCTCCCTTTCCCCTCAGCATGGCTGGCTCAGGAATTCTGGGAGTTGAAGTCCATGAGTCATAAAAGAGCCAAGGTTGCCTACCCCTGGTCTAGGAGGCTCACCGCTTAGAACAGGAGGACTTAGGACAGGGGTAGGCAACCTTAGCTCTTTTATGACTCGTGGACTTCAACTCCCAGAATTCCTGAGCCAGCGTGGCTCAGCTTGGAAACCTCTCCCTTTCCCCTCAGCATGGCTGGCTCAGGAATTCTGGGAGTTGAAGTCCACGAGTCATAAAAGAGCCAAGGTTGCCTACCCGTGAACTAACCAATGCACACGTATGAACATACTGATGAGGCCAGGCGGTTTTGAACCAAGGCCGGTGAAGACATGTGTAGCTCAGGCACCACTGGCTGGCAATAAAACTCCTGACTTTCAACTCACCTCACAACTGTCTTGTTTAGCAACGGAAATGTTGGCCGCAACTGTGGGCAAGGACTACCCTATAGAACAAAAGTTCTTCCTTCAATTAAGCAACACACACACACAAGCACCAGAATGGAGCACGGGCAAGTGAGACAGGACACGGGCAAGTGCACAGATGCATATTTTAATAAAAATAATTCTGTCAAAATACAACAGACTGTGGGTTTCTATATTTCCAGTACAATTTCTCTCACTCTTTTTTGTTTGTTTGTTTTTTTGTCAGTTAAAATGTCCTCCTTTGGGAAGGTGTTCATGCTAGAGTTGGTTTAACTGAACTCACAAATACTAAGCAGAAACTGATCCAATGTGCGTAGCTTGGAAGGCGATCCGTCAAGTCCTCAAATCGCAGGAAAATGAAAAGTTGAGATTGCGGAAGCCTGGTGGAACCCCACATTCTGCACGGCCTGTTTATTTGATAGGATACTTTTTTTAAAAAAATCCTTAATAGTTGGTATCATAATGAAATCATTGAAACGAAAAGGGGTTGAGATGCCATGCCAGAGCTGGTACCTGAGTTTGCAAACAAGCGAGGAAGAGAAAAATAAAAAACTCCGTGTTTCTTTTCTTTTTTTTTAATGTCAGATCCAAAATGTAATCCAATTAGGCCTGCCAGTAATCTTTCTTGCTAGTTCAAGATGAGCAGATGGCACCCAAATCTTACACCTCCAGCCCAATTTTTTTTAAAAGAAAAAAACAACCCTCAAGTCCAAAGATTTGAACGAACTTATTCGATGGTGACCATTAGCGTTCTTCTACATCTATTATACATCTCAAATATTCCCAGAACAAGTGTCCAAAACAACACTGGTAAATAAATCCATTGGATAAGAGGATTTGGCACATTTATTTGGTTACAGAATGCTGAGGACCATAATGGCGATAAATGAAGCATCAATTCTTGTTGACGTGACGGCTGTTCCTTGTTGAAAAAAGTGATGATTGACATTCAAGCTAGCCAGTTTGGATCATTGGTAGGTGACATTCCGGTACTAGAACTTTCTAATTTACAGGCAAAAACTCCTGAAACTGGTTGCAAAAGCTACATGGAAGAAAAATGAGATGGTTCTTTGAACACCTACCTGGGGTTCTGAAATTCCTCTCAATTAACAATCCTTCCCATTCTAATGTCCTCCGGAGATGTTGGACTATAATTAGCCATTGTTGTCAGTTGTGAAAGCGTAATTGCAGATTATTCCACCGCTATAGTAGACGATAATCGACGCTTGCATTCGGGATTTCCATTTTACAGACACCACGGGCAGCGATTTGTAGTCTAAAGTACGATCAACATGGCAATGATCAGAAAAAAAAGTTGCCAGGCCTTTATTATCGTTCTTCTGATTAGCGGTTGATAAAAACCTGGAATCAGATGGTTTGCAGAAGGTTTCTGGCAGGGTGACAAAAATCAGCCGGATGGTCTCAAAAAGAAAATATTTTTTTTCTTTGAACTGCTTATCTATGTAAAATCTTTTAATAAAAACTATTTTTAAAAAAGGAAATATATCCTAAGATAGGCGCTAGATACAATCTCATTATCACCTGGCAGAATCTAATAATCTCTTGTCAGGTTTCATCTTAAAATTGAGACTAAATGTAAACGGTGGCTTTCAGGCTAGACACTCCTCCCACCCCTTTTGCTGATCTAAGTTTGGAGAACTCCAAGATTACGTGCTATTTTATGCCCAGGAAAATGGTGAAAGGCTTTAACCGCAAACGCAGTTTAAATCTTCTTCCCTTCAAAGGTTCCGTAGGATTTCAAACAATCCTTTCCCATAATATATGTACTGTGGTCTCTTTAGAGCAATTATAACTAGTATTCAAATATCTGATTATCTTAGATCACATTCTTAGTGACTCATAAACATCTCAACCAGGCAGAGCGTTGACTCGAATACTTCCTAAATTAAATTTCACCTCCCCAGGACTGAGGCATCAAAATGTTGAGCCACCAAATGGAGATTGTCTTTGAGCAAAAGTTAAACCTGCTCTTTTACAAAGTTGGCGTTACCACATCCCTAACTAGCTTGTCTGAGAAAAAAAATCTTAGGAGTGTAAAAACTGCCATGAAAAACACTTGACTTTTAAGCAAAAGATGGCAAAGAAGCCACAACTTGGAAAAAAGCAGCAGACAGCAAAGAACAGCAGCAACAAAAAAAACCTTCCTGAAGCAACTTGAAAAAGAGATGAGATGGAAACTAGAGAAAACAAATCAAGCAGGAAAAAAAATCTGCTGCCAAATAAGCAAGAGGTTGGTTTGCTGAAGCTCATCTTAAGATGGTGAACATTTAAAATCGGAATTCAAACGCTGGGAACTCCTATGAAGCCTAAAAGCAAAGGCAGCAGGCTAGACAGAGAGAGCTGGTGGTGGTGCTGATGCAAACCTTTGCCATATAAGAAGTTACAAAAGATGGATGGTGGGCAAAACATTCTGCTTTTAAGTTGGCACTAATTATTTGGTGCTCCTGTAATTTTGTGGGTTGGTGTTGTAATTACAAGTCCTTAAAAGGTGTAAGGCAAGGTTAAGGTCCAATAACAGTAAATGTACAACTTCATGACCATCCGAGCAAAAGGGATGTTGGAGAGATATTTCCGCTTGTCAAAAGTGCGAACAAAAAAATAATAATTGTATTTTGACCTAATCAGCGCAAGGTAGCCATAACAGCCAAACTATGCAATGTAATCAGAATCTGAAACTGTCTTTTCTGTTTAGTCCAGTGGTTCTCAACCTTTTTCAGGTTGAGACCCCACTTGCGCTGCCCATGCGTGCCATGACCCCGACCCGATGCGCACGCGACGAAAAAAAAAATAAAAAAAAAATCCAAAAAAATATGGCGGACCGCGATGGGCCGATCCGCGCATGCACGGCGTGCGACGGGCCAAACCGCGCATGCGCGGCGTGCGCGCGACAAAAAAAAATAAAAAAAACAATCAAAAAAACAAAACAAAAACAAAAAAATGGCGGACCGCGGTGTCCGGCAACCCCCGCGAAACGGTCGTTCGACCCCAAATGGGGTCACGACCCATAGGTTGAGAACCGCTGGTTTAGTCAATTCTTTAATGTGCCCATTTTTCTTTCAGTATCTGGCACTAAAATTCAGTCCTGATCTGCCAAGAAGGCAGTAATGCTTGGTCTTCTGAACTTGGCATGTCTTACGTAGAAACCTGAAAGCTAAAGTTGGTCCCTGCTAAGCAGCTGCAGGACCCTCGCAGAAATCAACGGAGGTTGCACCACCTTATTATTTCTCCAGGTTCCGCCCACCTGGTGACGCTTGCATAATGTTCCAAATGTACTTCATCCGTGCATAGATGCATATTTTTTTTCATTACAGCTACAAGTCCTGAACCCCACCCAAAAATCATTTCTATGCTACTGCAATTAAAGTTCACCCTCAATGGAAGCATTTTCTTTATCAAATCAGAAACCTCTCTTTTGTGTTACCTTCTATCAAGTGCTCAGTTTTAATTAAAATGCCTTGCCTGTTGAGCTTCTGGATTTTTAAAAATTCTTCCCAAAAGAAAAACTATTTTAAAAGCTCGGCAAAATATTGAAACGTATTGGCAAGCCAATAATTGTATTTCAAATGTTAACAAAGCTTTTAGTACAGCAGGATTCCTCTGTTGTACTATACAATTATGTGGTTATAATTCACTTGGGTAAATTAAATTAGACTGGAGTTTCCAACCTGTTATTCCAGCAGTATTTTATAAGGATTCTTACAATATGTTAAGTCTGGAAAATGATTCCCAAATTTTCTTTGTTTCTTTTTTTTTTTTTTAAAAAGGTTATTCCTTGGAGTAAAACTGCGTTTTTCTTTTTTTTAAAAAAAGAAAGAATATTGCCTTACGCCCTCTTTTCAAGTGGGGGTAAGCAGGACAAAAACGAGGCTTTTGTACTATTGTCCTATCAGTGTAATATCAAAGGCATGGAGGCAATGAAACGACGAAATAAAAAGTTGGCTTCACAAACTCAAAAGACCGGTGAGGGGGGAATTCTTGACATGTTGAAGACTCATCTTTTCATGGTTCACAACTGACATGGAGAAGGTACATCCACTCTATAAGGAAAGATCTTAGGGAGAAGCCTCTAGATTAAAAACGAAGAAAGAAAATGTTCGACTAATGCATAGCTCCCATTTTCCATTCCACCTCGATTCCATTCCAGGCAGCCGTTTGGGTACCAGGATTAGGAAGCTTTTCTTCTCCTTCCTCTTTGAGGCAAGTTTTAGATTGTGAGTTGCCTAAATGTGACCAGATGTGACAAAGGAGAAGTCTCCTAGCCTCAGCCTAGGATCACGTGCTTTGATGGAGGAGAGGGAAACCCTGTGTTCTTCCAGAGGTTGTCGAGCTCCCGGAAACAACAGTCGGCATGGCCAATCATCAGCAGTTTGGGAAGTTGTAGCTCAGCGACAAATTCCCACAGCGATGCCCTCGTGTCTGATTGCCATACGAGCTCTTACTGCTTCTCCACAGAGTTTGGGGACGTAACTCAGGCCACACCAGTTCTCTTTCCAAGCATTGCAGGATATCGTATTAAAGGGACAGTTGGGAACAGATCCTCTTATTGTTCCCAAGCTGAGCCTTCCCCCAGATTAGTTCCCAGGCTGCATCCGTAGAGTTTCTCAGGGCTGCGTGTCAGAGGCACGGAAAAAAGAAGATCAACTCTTTTTGTTTGGATAGCATGGCTAATATTCCAACAAGCACATTCAGACTCCTGGTTTTTTTTTTTATGAGGACCAGCAACAGTGAACAATACTGTCCAAAGCAGCACACGTGCCAGTTAAGTTTCTCCGAACGTAAAAATAAAAGTTAAAACGAAAAAGCAAAACAGGCCGTCACCAACTCAGATACACTTTTTATCTCTAAATGAATTAGAAACCAGCTCAGCACAAACTCTCCAGGTAGAAATACTGGGTGGCTCAGTCAGACAAATAAAATAACATAATAAAATAAAAGGTAAAATCCTAAAGTCAGAAGGCGCTACATCAGAAGGACCAATGAGAAGGCCAAGTGCTGTGGGTGGGGCAGAGAAGGATGCGGCCGTGATGGGAGGGCGGGATGGGGCGGGGGGGGAACCCTGCGAGCAGTTTCCAGGGTGAGCAACGAAGAAGGCGTATCAAGGGTCCTCTCCTCCTCCTCCTCCTCCTCCTCCCCTCCCGCCTCAGTCAACGCTGTGTCCTTCTGCTGGGCAGCGGGTGGAGGGCAGGTGCAGGTGAGAAACCGCAAGGCAGGAAGAGGTGAAAGGGCAGCAACTGGAGGGGTCACTCTGCCTCACTCAGTGGCTAGTGCAAATAGTCATCCACTCTGGCGAAGGAGCAGGAGCCCAGGCCCACGCGCGCCATGAGTCGCAAGCACTCCGAGGCCTGGCCCAGGGCGAGCAGCAGGGGGGGCTGCTTTGGCAGGTTCTGAGACTCTGAGGAGAGAAAGAGACCAGAGATGCACAAGGAACAGGTCATGCAAAGAGACCATGTGTTGCTCCCCTCCCCTTCCCTCCTTCACCCACCCCCTGGCAGTCCTAACCGTTGGCAGATAAATGTTTTGGGCTGATGGGCCCAGAGGGAATTTTGAAAGCCTCTTGTAGCCATTCTTGCAACTGGGCTGGTAGGAGGGCGGACGCATTTCCAAAATAGTCAAAACAGAGCCGCCATTTACTAGCTGGCAAATTAGAGAGGTTGCAGTAGGACAGTGGTGGCCAACCTATGGCACGGGGCACTCAGAGTCCTCTCTGCCGTCGCCCCAATCCTAGGCCTTCAGCTGGGTTTTATAAAACCTTTTCACTTTAGGCCTCCGCCATGTGCAAAAAAAAAAAGGTTCAATCAATCAGTCAATTTCAACTTCTCGCGGGAAAAAAAAAGATCTCGCAAAGTTGGAATTGATTGATTGAACTTTTTAGTCCCACCCAGTCTGCCGTTACCATCGCAGCCACGCCCACCCAAATGGCCACACCCAGCCAATGGGCCACACCCACCCAGCACCCGACAATGCATAAGTGGGTTTTGGGTTGCAGTTTGGGCACTCGGTGTCTAAAAGGTTCGCCATCACTGCAGTAGGACGCCACTACTGTTAGACTGCAAGGGTGCTCTCTAGCACCCCAACTTGTTATTGTCTATTGGGAGGCCGGGGAGGGGATACACTTCCACCAGAAACACAGGGATGCAGCCACTTCTGTTCTCTAAAAAAAATCTGCCCCTGATGGACACTTGGAGCCGTTTTTTCTCAAGGGGACGGCTGAAGAATTACAACTTCTACCAGCTTCCCAGTCATTGCTCCAAAGTGCAAAGGGAATTCAGCATTTTAGCCCAGGGGGAAGCAACCTTGGCTCTTTTATGACTCGTGGATTCAACTCCCAGAATTCCTGAGCCGGCATGGCTCAGCTTGGAAACCTCTCCCTTTCCCCTCAGCAGGGCTGGCTCAGGGATTCTGGGAGTTGAAGTCCACGAGTCATAAAAGAGCCACGGTTGCCTACCCCTGCCTTAGCCCATAGTTGTTAACAAGATGGCAGTGATCCAGGACAAATGTTCGGGAGACCTTTCAAAAACAGCCCAGGATGGAAAGAAAATACTAACTAAAAAAAGCTTTCACAGGATAGCTATCTCCTCACAGAGCAATCTATGAGAAAAACTCTGTGCAGTCACAGAGTGTAACATTTGCTTTGGCTGACACCTGTCTGACTAACGTGAAGCAGCAGCCAATCTAGGCACATATGCTTTTCATCCTCCGGTCTTGCCTCCTTTTTCACTCTCATAACTCACGCCCCTTTCTTTTCTTTACTTTCTTCTCTCTTTCCTACATACACACAACTACACTCCCTCTCCAGCACAGGTGAGCTGCCAAAACCTGCAAAAAATGCAGCAAAATTCCTGCTACATTAGCCCTCTCAAGCGGTGCATCGAGCGGCGTTGCAACCGGCTCCCTGGCATCTTCTTACCCAAAATAGCGCTATTGAGTGCAGCACACACTGGCTCCCTCTGGATTGGATCCAGCTGCTGACCGACTGGACAGTTCCAAGGATCAGAGTAGGCTAACAAGCTGAATGCATCCTGAAAGAGTAATAAGAGGTCTCAGCAGAAATCAGCAAAAAGTACTTGGTTCCAGTGGCGTCAACTGTTCTTGCAGGTGCCCTTCAGACTACAATTCCCAAGATTTCTTTTTTTTTAATAATTTTTTTATTAATAATACAAAATTAAAAACACATTGCATATAGATATGAAGTCATTGGTTCCATACATCTTCCAACCTTTTACAATAGTATTAGTACTCATATAGACATTGCTCACTATTTATAATATACTATTAACACTATCTCCCTTATTTCTATATATCTATTTATCTTTTAAATGTACATTTGTCTATAATCTATATTTTATTCTAGCACTATACGTTTATCTTGGCTACCTTCTTATTGTCTATCCAATCATAAAATTGTTCCCAGATTTTATAGTATTTGGTTTCACTTTTGTCCTTGAGTTCCCATGTAAGTCTATCCATTTCAGCGCAATTGAAAATTTTCAATAATATTTCCTCTTCGGTTGGAGTATTTTTCTCTTTCATTTTTGAGCAAAGGCTATTCGTGCCGCTGTTACTACATGCAGTAGTAAATGATTTGTGCCTTTCTTATATTTTCTTTCTATAATTCCCAATAAGAAAAATTCCGTTTTGGCTTCTATATTTATTTGCAAAATTTCTTCCAACCACTCCTTTAATAAGTTCCAAAATTTTTGTGCCTTTGGGCATTGCCCCCACATGTGGTAGTAACTCCCAACGGTCTCTTCACACTTCCAGCATATCGACATTCCCAAGATTTCAAGACCACTTGGACACAGTACCCTACCTTACCTTGAAGGCATGAGGTTGTCAAATGATACAGCAGAGAACCACAAAAGGCTAGTAGGGCATGCCGAGAGCTGCATTCGTAAACTGGCCAAGGCCATTGTTTATTTTTTTTCAAGCCAGTTGAGTACTATTTTAAATATTAATAACACTTCTGGGGGAGGTTATATTTAAATTGGGGAGGGAGGATAATTTTTGATCACACTAACTCAACGAAATAAGCTGCAGTTTTTTTACCCCTTTAAAAGTACAAAATACTAATGCAATATCTCCCTCTACTGACCAGTGAAAAGTTTTTTTTCACAGATGGAAAATAATGCAGAGGAGGAATGATCATCAGAGATTGTGTGTGTGTGTATGTGTATCAAAGGCCAAATCTATTTTATTAGTGGGGAGGTTTTTAAATGATTTTGCCAAGGACAGTGATGGTTTCCCAAGCTCTGAATGCCTTGGGACAATTTTTGCTGAATTCTATCTAACACACCAATAAAGGAAAATCGAGGACTAACACTGATGATGTTACCTAGTTGGGTAATGAAACGTCTGCAGGAAAACAAGCAAGCTAAGAGAGCACTAAGGACTGTAATGTCTTTTACTGCCTTCCTGGTTTCATCTTTTTAAACAAAAAGTGTTCCATTATCTGAGGGGCTTCCACAAAGAAGAGGGGGGGGTCAACCTATTCTCCAAAGCACCAGAAGGCAAAAGAAGAAGCAATGGATGGAAAGTAATCAAGGAGAGAAGCAAACTTGGAACGAAGGAGAAATGTCCTGACAATAAGAACAATTAATCACTGGAACGGTGTGCCTCCAGAAGTTGTGGATTCTCCATCACTGGGGTTTGTTGTTTTTTTTAAAGAAGAGACTGGCTAGCCATTGGTCTGGAACGGGATGGGGTCTCCTGCTTGAGCAGGAAGTTGGACTACATTAGAAGACCTCCAGATCCCTTCTAACTCTGTTATTCTGTTAAATAAATGCCACCACCTTAATATTTTGTTTTACACAGAAATAAAAGAGAACTCATTTTGCACGAAAGAAGAAACAGCCAAGCTGTGTACCTGTAACATTTTTTTGTGGGCCATGTTCTTGCCGTAGTCTCTGCATAGCTGCTCGCTGAGGATCTGGAGTTCCCGCCCAAACTGGATCATCCGCTCGGTGGCAGCGTGGTTCCCTCCACAGAGTTGCCTCTGTGGGCAGCCGTCTTCTGGAGAAAAGGCGGACACCGGAAGAATGGGTCACCAGCCTGCATGGCATCAAAGCATCTGCCTTCTTCAGCCTGGCGGACCCCCTCACCCCCCCTCCCCAAATTATTGGCCATGTGAGTCACTGGGTACAAAAGGTCTTCTAAAGAGACCTTGACTGGAAGCCCATCTTAATCTTTTAACCTTTCCCTCCCCCCCCCCCAGAATTCCAGGACTGACTGCAAATCCATGAATATTGAATAGTACAGGCTTAAAATTCCGGAAGTTAAATTCTATACTGGATCGTCTATGAAATAAAAAACAACCACCCCTTGTTAAACAAGTATTGGGTCTACCCATTGTGTTAAACCAGGATGGAGTCTATACAATTGTTGCATCAACTAGAATACGGGTAATCCTTGATTTGCAACTGATCCATTTATTGACAGCTTGAAGTTACAACGGTATAGAAAAAAAAGTGACTTGCAATCAGCCTTCGCACTTATTACTGCTGTTGTAGCGTCTCCATGATCACGTGATCAAAATCTGGTCTTTTGGCAACCGGGATGTATTTACCATAAGCTGCAGGGTCCTGGGGTCACGTGATCGCCCCCTTGCGACCTTCCCAGCCGTCTTCCAACCAGCAAAGCCAAGGGGGCAGGGGTCCTCAAACGTGGCCCCTTTAAGACTTGTGGACTTCAACTCCCAGAATTCCCCAGCCGGGAGTTGAAGTCCACAAGTCTTAAAGGGGCCAAGTTTGAGGACCCCTGCAATGGGGGAAGCCGATTCACTGCCTGATTCATTTAACTGAACCCCTCAGAGAAGGTTCGCAACTTGGGAGTCCTCCTTGATCCACAGCTGACATTGGATCATCACTTGTCGGCTGTGGCGAGGGGGGCATTTGCCCAGGTTCGCCTGGTGCACCAGTTGTGTCCTTACGTGGATTGGGAGTCTCTCCTCACAGTCACACATGCCCTTGTCACCTCGAGGATCGACTACTGCAACGCTCTCTACATGGGGCTACCCTTGAAGACTGTTCGGAGACTACAATTAGTGCAAAATGCAACTGCGCGAGCAGTTGTGGGCCTTCCTCGTTGTGCCCACATTTCATCAACTCTCCACATGCTGCATTGGTTGCCTATTGGTCTCCGAGCCCAATTCAAGGTGTTGGTTATTACCTATAAAGCCCTTCATGGCTTGGGACCAGGATACTTACGGGACCGCCTTCTGCCACATACTTCTCTACGACCAGTGAGAGCGCACAGGGTGGGCCTCCTCCGGGTCCCGTCAGCGAAACAATGTCGTCTGGCGGGCCCTAGGGGGAGGGCCTTCTCTGTTGTGGCGCCCGCCCTCTGGAACCAACTGCCCCCTGAAGTCCACGTTTCTCCGACTCTCCCGGCCTTCCGAAAGAATTTAAAAACCTACCTCTGCCGGCAGGCCTGGGGATGATTGTTGATTGTGGTGTGACTGAGGAGTATGTGTGGGGTTTATTTTTAATGTTTTTTTCGGATTTATATTGAATTGTTTATTTGTATGTTGTGAGCCGCTCCGAGTCTGCGGAGAGGAGCGGCATACAAATCCAAATAAATAAATAAATAAATAAATAAATAAATTGCAGTGATTTGCTTAATAACCAGGGCAAAAAAGGTTGCAAAATGACTCCTCCTGTCACAACCGCCTTGCTTAGCCACGGAAATTTTGGACTCAGTTGTGACTTTAAGTCGAGGACCACTTGGTGTGGGAATGGGTGGACTGGAAAAGGCTTCTGATGTGCAATAATTTTCCATAAGGAACCTCGCCTACCCTGGATAATGAATGGTTTCCTCAAAAAGTGCTTTCCCTCTGCCCGCAGGCGGGCCCAGACCTACCCATGCTGGAATCATCCGTCTGTAGAATTTCTTCATGCTTGTAAGTGCCATTCATTATTCGGGTGGCTGAATTCTCCAGGATTCCGTTGGGATAGTGCTCCGCCTCCATCTCCATCTCACTGTCACTTGAATGAAGACGATGGAGGTCATGAGAGAGGGAGAGGGGGAGGAGAGAAAGAAAGAAAGAAAGAAAGAAAGAAAGAAAGAAAGAAAGAAAGAAAGAAAGAAAGAAAGAAAGAAAGAAAGAAAGAAAGAAAGAAAGAAGAAAGAAAGAAAGAAAGAAAGAAAGAAAGAAAGAAAGAAAGAAAGAAAGAAAGAAAGAAAGAGGAAAAGGCCTGCCCTAGAAGGCACCTGGTCTCACCTGGTTTCTTGGTTGCTAGTGCTGCTGTGTTGCTGGGATTTGGTAGAATCGGTTGAGTTGGACTCCGAGTAGTTCACGGAGGAAGGGGATGATGAAGAAGAGGAGGAGGACGACAAACTCAGTGCAGGGTATTTACTGTGGCTCTGCTTGCTTTTTATGGAGGTCACCCCGTTGCTACAGCTTGGGCTGTCTGCTCCTGAAGACAGAGAGAGAAGTCAAGGTGGGAAACCTAGCGCTTTTTAAAGGATTAAAACTTTAAGCCCCACTAAAGAGAAAGGTTTTCCCTATCCAGTTGTGCCCAACTCTAGGGGGGCAGTGATCCTTATTTCCTAGTTGAGGAAGCCAGCATCGTCCAAAGACACTGCTGTGGTCATGCGGCCAGCGTGGCTATACACCAAAGGCACACAGAACGCTGTTACCTTCCCACTGAAGTGGTACCAATTTATCTATTTGCATTTGCATGCTTTCAAACCACTAGATCCTGTTCATGCGGGTGAAGAAGGAGAGTGCAAAAGTTGGCTTGAAACTCAACATTAAGAAAACCAAGATCATGGCATCCGGTCTTCTCAATTCCTGGCAAATAGATGGGGAAGAAATGGAGGTAGTGACAGATTTTATCTTCCTGGGCTCCAAGATCACCACAGATGGGGACTGCAGCCAAGAAATTAAAAGACGCTTGCTCCTGGGGAGGAAAGCTATGGCAAACCTAGACAGCATATTACAAAACAGAGACATCACCCTGCCAACAAAAGTACGTATAGTCAAGGCCATGGTTTTCCCAGTTGCAATGTATGTCTGTGAAAGCTGGACCATAAGAAAGGCTGAGCGCCAAAGAATTGAGGCCTTTGAACTATGGTGCTGGAGAAGACTCCTGCGAGTCCCCTGGACTACAAGGCGATCAAACCGGTCAGTCCTAGAGAGATCAACCCTGACTGCTCTTTAGAAGGCCAGATCCTGAAGTTGAAACTCAAATACTTTGGCCACCTAATGAGAAGGAAGGACTCACTGGAGAAGAGCCTGATGCTGGGAAAAGTTGAGGGCAATAGAAGAAAGGGACGACAGAGAAAGAGGTGGCTGGACGGAGTCACTGAAGCAGTAGGTGTGATCTTAAATGGACTCCAGAAGATGAAAGAAGACAGGAAGGCCTGAAGGAACGTTGTCCATGAGGTCACGATGAGTCAGACACGGCTTCGCAACTAACAACATCAACAAACCGCTAGGTGGGCAGGAGCTGGGGCAAGTAACAATCTACTTCACCGAAGAAATCTAAAATCAGGAGAGAGATAACCAAACTTGACAGAGTCACTGCCAAAATCTTACTTAGCCTTAATTCTTGTTGGAAGAGCTTATGCTAGAAACATACTAAGTTACGGAACAGGTAAGCGTCGGGATCTTCATTACTAAAGGTACTGTGCAGAATTTAGAGAAGAAGTTCTAACAGCGGCTTCCAGAAAGGTAATGAAAAGTAGACGCCACGTTAGCAGAAAGCCAAGGAGAGAAGCAAACGCCTACCAGTGACGTGGATGTGCAAATTATTGGAGCCATGTCGGGGGCTCAGATTGGGAGAATCCGGGTAGCTGTCTTGTGATTTGGGGCTGCGGGTACTGAAAAAGCGCACTTCGCTGTCTGTTCCATTCACCATCTCCACAAACTGCCGGCACCTAGGATGTGCAGGGGGTAGGGGTGGGAAAACAGGCGAATGAGAAATTATACAGAAAAAATAAACACAGCAGTACACTTAATAGTCTGCATTACTACATCTTGGAAATGGCACGAGAAGCGTCCAGAGATAAGAGCTTTTTTTTTTTTTTGGGTTTGACTTTCTTGTAGCAAATAGCTCACGGCTCCAAAGAACTGGAACAAAAATGCACAATTCATCCGCCAAAGTGGCGCACCATCAGATCCTTGCCATAGCTATCGATCTAGGCTATTCGCTTGTGAATCCGAGGGCCTTCTTTTTAAATTTTCTGCAGCGTTTAGGAAAACATTCTGTAAGTGAAACCATTGACATCAGCCTATAGTCTTTGCTTGTTTGATTTTTTTTTTTTTAAAAAAAGAGAGAGAAAAAAGAGGTTATTCTGAGCTGTCTGAGAATGCATCCCAATTCA
This sequence comes from Bothrops alternatus, assembly GCA_034064705.1. Taxonomy (NCBI): domain Eukaryota; kingdom Metazoa; phylum Chordata; class Lepidosauria; order Squamata; family Viperidae; genus Bothrops; species Bothrops alternatus. Next base: position 1,418,315 of record JARGCV010000666.1, read on the forward strand.
CTTTCCCTAAAAAGGGATTCTTCTTCAGCTGCCTTCCATCTGGAAAGATGTCAAGAGTTGCTATTTACAGCAGCCCTCCGCAAGCAAGCTTCAATGATTTGGGTCAGGTCCAATCGTATTTCTTAGAAGATTTATCACCTCCAGCTTTTTTCTGACAGGCTACCCATCATTCAAAGACTATCCTATTTATTTATTCTGTATTATCCTGCCTTTAGTATTTGTACAAGTAACTCAGGGCAATGACACAGATCCAACACACCTTCTTCCTCTTTTCCCTCCAACAACTGTGAGGTGGGTTGGGCTGGGACAGAGTGACTGGCCCAAAGTCACCCAGCTGGCCTTCGTGGCTAAGAAGGGACTTGAACTCATGGTTTCCTGCTTTCTAGTCTGGTACCCTAACTACCTGACCAGAGATGATCAACCTTGGCAACTGTAAGATTTGTGGACTTGAATTCCCAGAATTCCACATGCTGGCTGGGAAATATTAGAAGTACAAGTCTTAAAGTTGCCAAGATTGGACACCCCTCTACTAAATCAAACTGGCTCTTACATTCTCTTCTGCACCCCTAACCCCTTGTTTATACAGTAAAAAAGAGATTATAAGTCCATCTACTGCTCTGTCACTAATTTTGCTTCCTGACTTTCTAAACCAGTGGTTCTCAACCTTTTTCAGGTTGAGACCCCACTTGCCCCGCCCATGCGCGGCGCAACCCCAACCCGCGCGCGTGCGCGTGCCAATCCGCACATGCACGCGCGACGGGCCGATCCGTGCATGCGTGCGCGACGATCCGCGCATGTGCGGCGTGCGCGCAGCGGTCCGAGCCACACATGCGCGGTGGCCCGATCTGCGCATGCGCGGCGCGCGCATGACGGTCCGATCCGTGCATGCACAGTGCGCGCACGACGGCCCGAACCGCGCATGCACAGCATGCGCACGACAGGCAAAAAAAAATGGCGGGCCGCGGTGTCCGGCGACCCCCACGAAACGGTCGTTCGACCCCAAATGGGGTCGCGACCCATAGGTTGAGAACCGCTGTTCTAAATATCGTAGTTCTTTGCACAAAGGCATTTACACTACACTTACTTTAACATGAACAAGAGGTTAGGATTGCGCTCCAGAAGGCCTGGATAGAGCTGTTGGGTTGCTTCAATGGCTTCACCTACTCTTCCTGCCAAAACCAGCTTTTGTATTCCTGGAGGTGAGAATGGAACTGTTAGGAGGCAAGCTGTTCTCTATCATCTCACATCAGACAGGCAATAAAACTGGATTTACCAATAGATAAATTATTCAGATGCATTTCCCCCCCCCACCCCAGGTGTGAGAACATAAAAGGATATGTGTCAGCTGCATTTAAAAAAAAAAGAACAAAATTAATGGTGACAAATTCTCATATCCTCAAAGCATTATTAGTTAATCTTTGGACAGCTGTAGTGCATCAACAACTCACAGCAGACGGTTTTTCTGCTGTGACCCCACTCATGGCTGCCCTTCCACATGGAAGCCAGCCAACCATCACTCATCTCTTTTGGTATGGGATGAAATGGTATGATTTTCAATATGCTTTCAATTAGTCTTCAATTCCTCCCATTGTGGAAAGTAGAATGAACTGCTGGTTTTATAGCAATGAAAATTGCAGATAAGGAGTCTTAAGCTTAACAGTATCTCTTAATAAAGTGCTGGAGCATCAGGTGAAGGTCCAACCTTTCACTTAAGTCTGCTTGAGCTTCCAGTTAACAGATGTTCTTGCTACAACCAGTCCCTTAAACTGGCTTGGAGATGTTGGCATATCGTTTGCTAATTAGTATTAAGCAAATATATCACCCTATTAACCGCCATGTCTCATTTTGCAATGGTGTTTATTTGGGAACGCTCCAGTTTAATGGTTCCACAATTATTGATGTTGGGTCATAGGTGTTTTTGCCTACTATTCTATTTGGTTTTATCTATATTTCACGCATCCATCTAATAATGTGTCCTTAAAAAAAAACAAGAAAATAGCTCCTATGGACTTATATTCTACGTTTTTCAATCAGCTTTCCAAAAACGCTTTAGCCAGTTTCCAGAACAATCAAATAGTTTGGTTTCATTTGGCAAATTGAAGGAAAGAAAATGAGACACACAAAAAGAGAAAATGTACCAGCCATAAAAGAGAACTAGAAGGAGTCATGGAGGACACTAAGGTTCTGCCTATTAATGCTGGGCTACAGAACTTAATTGCAGATATATCAATGTAATGATGCAGCTGAGGAGAGCTGCACAATTCAGGACTTGGGGAAAGCTACAGCAGTAATACAAATAAGCTTACTTTGTCTGTTCTTTATGGAGATCTGTTCCTCCTGGACTGTACTTTCCGTCACACGGGCGAAGGCAGTTGCTGTAGCACAATATCCATGATGTACCAGATAGGAAGAGACCATGCTAGGAAATATAAAAAGCAGGCAACAGAAAGAGCATCAGTGTCAGTACAAATTCCACAAAAAGTGGGACACAAGGCAGGGGGAGGGGAGGAACATCTCTAGGACAGCCATGGGTCCTAGGAGAAGGACGGCATATAAATTTGAATAATAATAAATAAATTTTGCTTCCCAGTATCCAAATATGACAAGAAAAGGTTGCTTGGGAAGAGAATAGAAAGCACTACCCATCTGACCTTCGTAAAAATCAGGAGAATAGATCTTTACATATTAAGTGTGAAGAATCTGTTCAACTTCCTTGATTTTAATTCCTCGTTGTGGGAATCCCAAAGCAATGGGGAGAAAGAACATTGGTGTGTTCAATCAATATCTTACTATAGAAGTGACCTGGAAACACGTCTAGGCCTATGTATGGGAAGCTTTTTATACATCTGAAATGAAACATACTGCCTAATTTTTCAATATACCTGCCATTGACTTCTAAAACATGTTATTTCTTTATTGAAAAAAAAATAAGAGCTAAAAGTTGGCCTATTTGCTGAACCTGTCCTGCTTTTGTGTAGATGCTCTAGGAGTAGCAGAAATAACCAGCTCTGCATGTCTTCTGCTCAGGGCATACATATGTCGGATGTCTGATTTTCCTTCATTTCTTTTGTGATTTGGCGATATAAAAGAGCATGGCCTTTTGCAAAACCTTATCTTCCCTCCAACCCTTATTTCTCATTCCTCTACCTAACACAGAAGAAACAACAATCAAACCAGGCGCAAAGCAAGCAGCATAACTGCGCTATCAATCAGCTACAAACAAGGTGCCAGGAAAGCAGCTAGTTCCTCCTAAGGCAGGGATAGGCAACCTTGGCTCTCTTAAGACTCGTGGACTTCAACTCCCAGAATTCTTGAGCCGCCATGGCTCAGCTTGGAAACCTCTCCCTTTCCCCTCAGCAGGGCTGGCTCAGGAATTCTGGGAGTTGAAGTCCACGAGGCATAAAAGAGCCAAGGTTGACTACTCCTGTCCTAAGATAAAGCACCCCCTCTGCTCTTCAGGGACACAGAAAGAAGAACCAATAAAACAAGAATGGTGGTGGTGGTGGGGGGATGTAATTTTACAGCGGAACGTTCTTGTGCATTTATTGTAACATTTATCTTGAAGGCAATCCAAACTGCCACTCACTTCTGTAACATGGCTTGCCATTCCCCTAGCCGGTCACCTATGGGAAACCTTTTAATCGTGCCCTGAATCTTTGCTCGCCACTCTCTCATATAGTCTTCAATGTCGAACACAAATGGCTGTTGCCCAAAGTTGGCATCCACAATCTCTCCGGGTGTCTGGAGCCCCACAGTGGGATACAGATTGGCCTGCCAAAAAAAGAAGCCCAAGTTAAAAAAAAACAAAAACCCGGGCTCTTTAGGAAAGAAAGCAGAGACATACATTGTTTTCTCCCCCCCCTTTTGAAAAGGGCAGCTAATGGAAGCCTGAACAAGGGGCTTCCGGGCCAGACCGACACGATAGGCAGAAAATGCATCCCTGAAAAACATTTGGGAAGAGTCAGCGTAATACAGGTAGCCCTCAACTTGCAACCGTCCGTTTAGCGACTGTTCGAAGTCGCAATGGCACTAAAAAAAAACTGATAGGACCATCTCAACGCTTACGACTGTTGCAGCATCCCCGGATCAAAATTCAGACACTGGCAACTGGCCGGCATTTATGATGGTTGGAGTGTCCTGGGATCATGTGATCCCTTTTGTGACCTTCTGACAAGGAAAGGCGATGGGGAAAGCCAGATTCGCTTCACAACTGCGCTGCTAACCACTGCAATGATTTACTTCACAACTGCGGCAGCAAAGTTCATAAGTATTTGTTGTGAGCCGCCCTTGGTCCTAGGAGAAGGGCGGCATATAAATTTGACAATAAAAAAATAAAAAATAAAAGAGGGGGCAAAAGCCACTTAATTTTAGAAAGGCACATGGCTTAGGCACAATCGCTTTGAAAGGCACGTTGCTGAAGGAAACAGGAACAAAACGGCTCCCCAATGTGGAAAAATCAGCGTTGACTTTCTCATCCAGTCAAAACAAAATTCATACTTCTATTTTGAGCTGCCAAACAATCTGCAACGGCGTAGCTGAGTCAAGGGGGCTGTTCTCTGTGCTTTGTATATTTGCAAAGTGTTATGTTTTGTTAGTCTACCCAGTTTCAGGGACCCATTCAGCACCCAAACACATTTCGTGTCAGGTCCGGCGTAAGGCGTATCCAATGCTGATGTACAAAAGAGAGCCAATGTTTCACACTGGAATGTAATACGTGGTTGCTTTCTTTTTCTCGCATGCCTGGCTGATATATAAAAATATGCCAGCCGTTGATGTGTAATTTCTAAAGATTAAAATCATTTATGCCTGCAGCCTGACTCCAAACCAACAAATATCTTTACTGGCATTCAAGAACAAAATTTTGAGTAAGCAACTTTCCAAGAATCATCTTCCTGAACCCTCTCAAAAATTACTCTCAGTTGGAACACAGGAGCTGTGCTAAAAGTTTGGTAAAACCCTTAAAACTGCTGAATGAAAGGAATCCCAGTTTGATTCATTATGTTCTCCCCTCCCCTGTAGAAATTAATCATTTCCACTCCAACATGTGATTTAAGAAACTGTCTACACTCCAGATGTGGTTTATTGAGAATCTAGGAATTTCTTTCTTTTCGCTATGAATGTATTCTGCTTAACAGTTCACCAAGGTGCAGGTTCCTTTTAGTATACTTGAAGCAGCTAAAGCAGCAGCAGAAAAGGCTGACTGATTTTCAAGATCCCATGGTACTTATTTTAGAGAAGCAGACCACATCCTCGCCAAGTCGCTTCTCAAAAATAAAAACAAAAACAAAAAATTCTTCTTGATATGGGGAAAAAACTTTTGTTCACAATTTGCTCCCCTTTTCTGAAGTCAAAGCTTGTGGGAGAACTCCTTTCTCTAACAAAACCTGCCTTTCTGATTGCCGTGGGAGCTTCATCCAAGCTACTAGCCCAGGGGTCTTCAACCTTGGCCCTTTTGTGACTTGTGGACTTCAATTCCCAGAATTCCTCAGCCAGGGTGCCCGCTGGCTGAGGAATTCTGAGAGTTGAAGTCCACAAGTCATAAAAGGGCCAGGTTTGAGGACCCCTGCACTAGCCTAATGCTAACCACTTCCAGATGGTACACAACGAGAAGGCAAGTCCCAAGCATCTCCCTCCTTCCCACAGCCATGTTTTCAATCTTTGGTTGAAATATAAAACAAAAGTTGTACTTACAGGAAGATCTGTGAAGGCTATACCTGTGAAAGAGAAAATACTGAAGTCAAGACAAAGGATTTCCCCTCGTTTCCTTAAGACCCATATTGGTCGTATGCACCACATAAGCAACAAATATGTAATTGGTGGACAATTTTTTAAAAAATAACATCTCTAATCCATTCTCAGATTTATTGTGTACGGCTACAATTGAGCCCAACGTTTATATTGTTAAGTGAGAAATCTGTCGCGTTTTGTCCCGTTTTGTGAATTCTCTTGCCACATTTATTAAGCGGATCAACTGCGGTTGATAAGTTAGTAACTCGGTTAAATGAATCCCGGCTTCCCTGTTGACTTTGCTTGTCGGAAGGTCGCAAAGGGGGATCACATGACCCCGGGAGGCTGCGACCGTCATAAATATCAACCGGTTGTCAAGCATCTGAACGTAAATCCCACGAGGGATGGTGAAATGGCCGCAAGTGTGAAAAATGGGCATCACTTACTTTTTTCAATGCTGTTGTAACTTGGAACAGCCACTAAACTATCTACTGTAAGTTGAGGACTACCCAGATTCTGAAATCTGGGTCCATGCTCATCTAGGAATTGGCCAGAGTAAATAGGTACTAAATTCTACTTCGTCCTCCCATCTTCTATAAAGCAGTTATTTTTTTTATATATTTCTTTTTGATTTCTATACCGCCCCCCTCCCGAAGGACTCGGGGCGGTGTACAGCCCAATTAAAAACATCAACATACAAAAAGTAAAATGATTAAAAATGGATTAAACAATTTGGCCCAGAAACATTTAAAACCCAATACATTATCTTAAAAGCTCAATCCCCTAAAACAATTATGACCTTGTTGGTACTAGAGCTCCTATCCCAGGCCGGCTTGTCGGAAAAGATGTGTTTTTAATTCTCGACGGAAGGAATGCAATTCCGTCATCGTACGGAGTTCAGGGGGGGAGCTCGTTCCAAAGCGTTGGAGCTCCCACAGAGAAGGCCCTCCCCCTGGGGGTCGCCAGCCGACATTGTCTGGCCGACGGCACCCTGAGGAGACCCACTCTGTGGGAGCGTACCGGACGGCGGGAGGTATTTGCTGGCAGAAGGCGGTCCTGTAGATATCCGGGTCCGATGCCATGGAGCGCTTTAAAGATGGTCACTAACACCTTGAAACGCACCCGGAAGGCCACCGGCAACCAGTGCAGCTCGCGCAGGAGCGGTGTTACATGGGAGCGCCATGACGCTCCGGTCATTACCCGCGCGGCCGCATTCTGGCCCAGCTGAAGCCTCCGGGTGCACCTCAAGGTGAGCCCCATGTAGAGAGCATTACAGTAGTCCAGCCTGGAAGTGACGAAGGCATGAGTAACTGTGTATAGCGAGTCCTGGTCTAGGAAGGGACGCAACTGGCGCACCAGGTGAACCTGATAGAACATCCTCCCGGCCACGGCCGTCAGATGGTCCTCTAAAGACAGCCGCGAGTCCAGGAGGACTCCCAAATTGCGAGCCCTTTCCGCGGGGGCCACTGTTTCGCCCCCAACGGACAACGAAGGAGTCAATTGACTCCTTATTGTAAACTGACCAATCCTTTAGTTGAGATGGGAGCTGTAGAAATTTGATAAATAAAATGACAAAATGTTTTAATAGGCAGAGCTACATTAACGGGCAGAGCTACATTCATTCTCAATATATTTAGCTCTTCTGAAAATATGGCTGAAGATCTGAGCTGGATTTTTTTTTCCCCAGTGTGTTTTTCTGTACGGAAAAGCAAAGAAAGGAGGAGGCGAAGTAATTTACCGGTAATACGTATTTCTTAATTTGTGCTTCAGAAGTAGCCTTTTCAGAACAATTCCTCTCAGGTTTGTTTTGTTTTTTTTTTGTTTATTTTAGTCTGTTGCTTTAAAATAATTTTACAGGAGTTAATGAAGCAACCCACTGCCAGGAGAAGGAACAAAGCAGCATGCAAAGGAAGTATCTTTGCTGACCCTACAACTGAGTAAATGCAGCAAGTGAGTCAAAGGAAACAGAAGATGCATTCATACAGATGATTGAACACACCCAAGTTGTCACTTTTCCAGGAAGTAACACCCTGGTATATCTATGCTAACAGAATGAAGCATAAGAGTGCTGAATGTTGACTTGAACTTTAATCTTAATTCGAAGCAAGTAGTGCAAAAGCCTGGAATATTTTTTTCTTCTGCTGCTACTTCAGTGTCTTAAGACATTATGGAGGAGGAGAATTTAAAGCTAATTCTTAATCAGCAGTAGAAATTAGTGTTCCAACTTTAGCTTCTCAACTTTTGCCCTCTAAATTATCTTGCGGGAATAGGCTACGTATTTATCTCACCTACTGGGAGGAGAAAACTTAAAACCACGAAGATCTGTGCATTCAGGTAACCAAAAAAACAAAAAAAATGGATTTTGCCTGATTGTAATCTCAGTGGTGTAAAGTCAGAATCAAAGGACAGAACGTGGCGAACGTAACTTGGTGCGATGCATAGGAAGCAGTTATTTCTGGGTGCAAAGATAACATCCTGCCCTTTCCCAGCTGGAGATGTCATGTTTAAAAGGTGGCTGCATGCACCACTTCTTGCTGCAAGGAAGGCAAATTACCTGCAAGACTCTTTGTGCATAGAGCATGGAAGCTTGTGATCTGGGGCTCCCTCTCCTCAGCCACAATCACTACGGTGAAACTGTAAGCTGCAGGATAGGAACTGGATTTTTCTCCCCAAATACTTTGCAAAATGCTGTGAATATGGACTACACTTATATTTACAGGTAGCCCCCAACTTACAATGAATCACTTAGGAACCCAAGTTACAACAACACTGGAAAAAAAGTGATTTGCCCAGGTTCGCCTGGTGCACCAGCTGCGGCCCTATTTGGACCGGGAGTCTCTTCTCACAGTCACTCATGCCCTTATCACCTCGAGGTTCTCTACATGGGGCTACCTTTGAAAAACGCTCGGAGACTTCAGGTAATGCAGAATGCAGCCGCGCGAGCAGTGTTGGGCCTGCCCAGAAAAGCCCACATTTCGGCATCACTCCGCGAGCTGCATTGGCTGCCAATTGGTCTCCGAACGCAATTCAAAGTGTTGGTTATGACCTATAAAGCCCTACATGGCATCAGACCAGGTTACTTACGGGACCGTCTGCTGCCGCATGAAACCCAGCAACCGGTTAGGGCCCACAGAGTCGGCCTTCTCCAGGTCCCGTCAGCCAGACAGTGTCGCCTGGCAGGGCCTAGGGGAAGAGCCTTCTCTGTTGCGGCCCCGGCCCTCTGGAATCAACTCCCCCCAGAGATCCGTATTGCTCCCACCCTCTCCGCCTTTCGCAAATTACTGAAGACACATCTTTGCCGGCAGGCCTGGGGCAGTTAACATCTGGCCCCAGCCAGTGTATGTTTGTTTGTATGTATGTCTTGAATGATTGGTTTTTTTTTAATTAAGGGGTTTTTATACTGTATTTTAATGTTAGATTTCTATCCATGTTGTGAGCCGCCCTGAGTTTCTGAAATAGGGCGGCATAGAAATCCAATAAATGAAATGAAATGACTTATGGCCATTTTTCACACTTACGACCGTGGCAGCCACCCCACGTTCATGTGGTCAAAATTCAGACGCTTGGCAGCTGACTCACATTTTATGACAGTCGCAGTGGCCCGGGGTCATGTGATCCCCTTTGGCGACCTTCTGGCAAGCAAAGTCACTGGGGGAAGACAGATTCACTTAACAACTAACAACTAAGTATGACTAACTTAACAACTGCAGTGATTCACTTAACAATGGTAGAAAGGCTGTAAAATGAGCTAAAATTCACTTAACAACTGTCTCAGATAGTAACAGAGCTTTGGGGCTCAATTGTGGACTACCTGTATTAATACTACCTGTGTTAAATGTATAGGCTGCCCATCTCGCTGCCCTGAGTGATTTGGGTCTATCTGCACCCGCACAAGAATATATGACTGATGTTCAGGTTATTGGGAAAAGAGTTTGTTCTACTTTTCTTTTCCTGCTGCAAACAGCTTCCTGAAAGCTTAGCACACTGAAGTGGGATTTGCACTACTGCGTAGGCTTTTTCTCACTGGTGATACAATTTGTTCCATAGGCAAGATAAATCTATCACCACCATGGGAGCAATGCACATCAATTTTAGCACGTATAGGACGGTCATGCTGCAGACTGGAACTTCTTGGGCCGGGCCAGCAGGAACATCTGGCAATTGCTACCGGAGAACGCCAGGTTGATGAAGCCAGTTCTGTACATTTTATTTTTCTCTTCTTGGCCCACCGAGAAAAATTCAATTATTGCTAAAGCAATTCTGAAGAGCAAAGCTGAAACATCTGGCATGCATGATGCATGAAGCCAGAGTGCTGAAGCATCAGACTATAGATTCCTAGGTTTGTTTGTTTGTTTGTTTTTTAAAAACCAGATACTCCTGAGAACCCCACCAGTTTATCATGAAAACAAGAGTTGTCTCCTAACTGTGTGTTCTCAACAAGTGGTTATTGAGGGTATTCTGCCTTTTGAACAGGGAAGGGCCACTTTGCTATAATTTTCAAAAGCTGCTTATAAACTACACATTTGTATTGCTTCAAAGCAATTTAAATCAATAGTTTTCACCACATTTTGCTGCAGGCATGTCAAATTCGCGACGTCGCAACGTATCGGGCTGGTTTTGCCATTGACGGCAATGGGGTGGGCACGGCTTCCACGTGATGCGTCCAGCCCACGGGCCAGCAGTTTGACACCCCTGTCATAAATGTATCCAGTGCTCTTGTAAGTAGCACTTTCACTTACCTACCCAATTTACAATAAGCAATTCTAAAGAAATAAAATAAATCAGCAGACGTTTCCTTTGCCTTGTGCTAGAGCAGCGGTTCTCAACCTGTGGGTCGCGACCCCATTTGGGGTCGAACGACCATTTCACGGGGGTCGCCAAACAACGCAGTCCGCCATTTTTTTCCCCCTTTTCCCCTCGGCCGGCTCAGAGGGCAGCACCGCGCATGCGCGATGCGGGCCGTCGCGCACGCCGCGCATGCGTGGCGCAGGTCGGGGTCACAGCCTGAAAAAGGTTGAGAACCACTGTGCTAGAGTTATACTCCCCAAAAGCTTGCATAAAGCAAAACACTGAATGGTGGATAAAAGGGGAATTGCTATCAAATTTTACAACTCAAATGCTTTGACAAATGTACTCACAAATTTTAGAACCTTAGTTTTAAGCCCTACATTAGTCAAAGAGGTTTGCTTCTTTATCTCATGTTCCATGAAAGCATCTCTTCTATCTTTTCTACAGCTGTATTTCTTTCTTTTTTTTTTATAAATGTATTTTATTAAATTTTTATATGGGTAGGGAAAGATGGGGTCGGGAGGGGTACAGGGAAACCGGGATAAAGGGTGTGGATAGTAACAGATATGTGATTCAACGAACAAGCTGTCGTCCGGGTCTTCATATTGAATATTATTATTTATATAATACTAAACATTTATAAAAGTAAATCGGTATAGTAACAACAAACTTTTGGTAAAGCAATAATATTCCTTTAAATAATTAGCATAATTAATAACATAGCAACTATTTCTAAATATCAAGCTTAATACTTAATATACTTAATATACTTAATATTTAATATACTTCCGAAAGAATCTTAAAACCTATCTTTGCCGGCAGGCCTGGGGATGATTGTGGATTCTTGTTTGAAAGTTGTACGTGTGTTGGGTGTCTATTTTTAATATTTTGATTGGACTTAGATTCTTTGATGTTTTGTATATGTTGTAAGCCGCTCTGAGTCCCCGGAGAGGAGCGGCATACAAGTCCAATAAATAAATAAATAAATAAATCTCTAATATCTCTTCTTATTCTAACGTGTTTCAACCCACTGATATACAGCTGTATTTCTATTGCACATAGCAGACAAAAATAACAACAACCACCAGAATGCATCACAGCACTATGAATACTATTGTCTTTCTTCTGTGCACAGAGGAGATTCTCCCAGGTTAAGAGGGAAGATCCTTCACCAACTTCAGCACAATCTACTCTATTTAATCAGTGTTAGAGGGGTCCTTTTCTGTTGGGGAAAGGAGACTGGATAAGATGGTTATTTTAACTCCAAATGAATTGGAGTACTTACTGCACACACAAAAGTAAGTGGGAAATGGGCCACACAACAGAAAAAGTCATATAATGTGATGGTAAATGCATGAGAAAGGAGCTTTGGTAAGAAAATGTTCAAGTAGTTTTGGGGGGGAAAATAATCCAGATTTCTATTATTGATTATGCTGGCATAAGTTGCATAGTAGCATTTTTTTTCCAACATGAATTTTATAACAAAAAAGAGCAATTGCATCATAGCGAATTATGTAAAGCGAGGGAAACTTGTACTTTCTCTGATAAACCTGAATTGGAAGTTGATAAAAAAAGACCACAACCTACTACTTGATAATATAGAAAAATGTGGGTTAAACAGCATCACCATGGTAGCTGGCTGACCGGCCGTACTCAGCATGTGATCCTCAATGGAACTCAATGGAGGGAATTTATTTATTTATTTATTTATTTATTTATTTGTTTGTTTAAACTTATATGCCGCCCTTCTCCTAAGACCCAGGGTGGCTCACAACAACAATACAAGTAAAAACATAAACAAAGAATCAATTAAAATTTCTAACTACAATACTATATAAAAACTAGATAATTTATTACACTCACACAATCACAGTCAAAGGCCCGGGGGCAGAGTGCAGCTCACACGCCCCAAACCTGTCTGCATAAATGTGTCTTCAACAGTTTCCGGAAAACTAGGAGGGAGGAAGCAGTACGAACCTCCGAGGGAAGCTGGTTCCAGAGGGCTGGGGCAGCAACGGAGAAGGCCCTTGCCCTAGGCCCCACCAGACGGCACTGTCTAACAGACGGGACCCGTAGGAGGCCAACCCTATTGTGCCCTAACCGGTCGCTGGGATTCATGAGGCAGAAGACGGTCCTGCAAATTATATAGTGGGGTACCCCAAGGCTCTGTTTTAAGCTCAGCACTCTTCAACACCTTCATTAATGATTTGAATGAGGGGATAGATGGGGAAACTCATCAAATTTGCAGACCTCACCAAGCTGGCAGGAATAGCCAACACTCCAGAAGATAGGTTTCAGATACAGAAGGATCTTGACAAACTTGAACATTGGGTGCTGTCTAACAAAATGAAATTCAATGGTGAAAAAAGTGAGGTTCTATATTTAGGCAAAATATAGGTGGTACCTGGCTCAATAGTAGTAACTGCAAGAGGGAACTTGGAGTCCTAGTGGACAATCACAATCACTTAAGTATAAACCAACGGTGTGCTGCAGCTGCCAAAAAAAGCCAACACAGTTCTAGGCTGCATTAACAGAGGGATAGAATCAAAATTACGTGAAGTGTTAATACCACTTAGTATTAATGCCTTGGTAAGACCAACTTGGAATACTGCATCCAGTTTTGGTCGCCACAATGTAAAAAAGATGTTGAGACTTTAAAAAAAAGAGTGCAGAGAAGAGCAATAAAGATGATTAGGGGACTGGAGGCTAAAATATATAAAGAATGGTTTCTGGAATTGGGTATGTCTAGTTTAATGAAGATATGGATCAGGGGTGACATGATAGCAGTGTTCCAATATCTCAAGCTATTCTCAAAAGCATCTGAAGGCAGGACAAGAAGCAATGGATGGAAACTAATCAAGGAGAGAAGCAACCTAGCACTAATGACAGTTAAAACAATCAGTGGAACAACCTGCCTCCAGAAGTTGTGAATGCTCCAACACTGGAAGTTTTAAGAAGAGATTGGACAACCATTTGTTTGAAATGGTATAGGGTTTCCTGCCTGAACAGGGGTTAAACTGAAAGACCTCAAAGATCTGTCCCAATTCTGTTATTCTGTTAATTCTGTTCTGACTATACGATCAATCACTTTGTTCTTTTGAATGGAACCCAATTCTGACAGGGAACTTATGAACACATCAACATTTCAAAGGAGGCTAGACAAAACTGGACCAAGTGTTCCATCTGCTTACCTAAACTGTGCCCATTCTTTGTGTAGAAGCAGGTGTTGTTGATGAGGTTCACACAGCAGCCAATTACATCGCCAGTAGTGAAAGTGGGGCCGTAGGGCTGCCCTGTCCCTGATGAGCAGAAGGAGTGTCCATCATCGCCATGATAGCCATAGGAATGCTTATCCCAACCTAAACAAAAGAAAAAAAAAGAATAAACAAAGAGCCCATGTTTAGAAAGTAACATGTTTGCCATCAGGAAATAAGAGATTCATAGGTGACATCACTAGAAAATGTACCAGCATTTGTATTAGTCATGAAAGAGGATTCCAGTATGTGCAAAATATTCTTCATAGAACAGTGTTTCTCAACCTTGACAATTTTAAGGCATGTGGACTTTAACTTTAATGCTGGCTGTGGAATTCTGGGAGTTGAAGTCCACATGCCTTAAAATTGTCAAGGTTGAGAAACACTGTCATAGAGTGTTCTGACTCCTAAGGGTTGGAACTCAAAACCAAATACTCAGAACATGGCCCTTTTCAAGGTTGAACCACTCCCAGAGTGCTTAGAAAAGCTATTTAGGAGTCAAAATGTTCTGTGAAGATGTTTAGAAGATAATTAGGGGGGGGAGTGATTGTGATAAATAAGCTGTCCTATTCCCAACACACAGAAGACAGAAAATAGAGAACGGTTTATCATGGCGAAATAAGATTTTAGCGACCAAAACTATGGATATTTTTTTTCTAAACTGTTACAGGTAGTTCACGACGAACAACATTTTGTTTAGTGACTGCCAAAGTTACAACAACACTGAAAAAAGTGACTTATGATTGTTTTTCACACTTAACAACCACTGCAGCATTCCCAGGGTCATGTGGTCAGAACTCAGGTGCTTGAAAACTGATTCCTATTTATGACGGTTGCAGGGTCCTTACGCTTGTGTGTTCACTTTTTGCCATCTTCTAGCAAGCAAAGTCAATTGGGAAGCTAGATAACAACCATGTGAAACAACCATAGCAAAACTGCACCCACCCCATTGCCGGCAATGGGGGGAAAAAAGTCGCGATACATCGTGACACGTGACATTGTGAGTTTGACACCCCTGCTCTACGGGATGGCTATATAAACCAGTGAAGAAAGTATTATTCAGGCTGGTTTGTTTTTAAGTTTTCAATCCAAATCAAACTGTAGGAATCTAAAACCTACATTTCTACTGATCTCCTATGCAGATAGTTGTCCAAGCTACAGCATGGCTGCCTCTTTGTGAATTTGTCTTTTCTTGACAGTTTTCATCATTAAATCCAAACTAATGCAGGATTTGCATTTCAAGGTCTGGTTAAAGGGAACACGAGGCTTAGAAAGAAACACAATCCTCTAGTCCCTTCATAATCACTTACTAATACTTAAGAAATTAAGAAGCCAGGCTGGCACTCATCTGTGGTATACAGGCAGTCTGAACTAACCAGGAGCCTTTTCAAGCCTAGAAAACAATTCAAGCAATTACATAAAAATTTGCTGGGCTGATCGCTGTCTGATCCCAGCAGCCTGCCATAGACCAAACCAGTTAAGTACCTAATTCCTCTTTAAGAAACCCAAAGATCCTCACTAAAGCCTATATAGTATTTTTGGATCTGGGCTAAAGAAGGCCTCTTTGTTTATTCTGAAGAATCCTAGTCACAGAATGAGCTTTGGTGTGGCTTCCACGGATTTATGTTTAGCCACATACTGAAGACATTGTTTTTCTATTCTCTTGGAACATAAACCAGAGTTTCCAGTCAAGGAAGTATTGAAGCATCATGTTGCACAATCCACAATCAAGTAATCATAGACTAAAATATATTCTGCTGTGCCACAAGCGGTCCCTGGCACAGGAGCTGGATGCTCAGGATAAAGTCCCCAGTACCTTCAAGCCAAAAATACTAGGACCCTGCCTAGGGCCAAAAGCTGGACAAATACAAATTAGATTCAAGTATTTTAAGGCAGGGCTTTTCAACCTTTTCACCCATTGTACCACTTTTAGGATATGGCAATATCCGAGTACCACCAGTCGCCTAGCAAGGGGTCAAAAACATGATGACCCCCCCAAAAAGGAAAAAAGGGATAAAGTAGTTAGTCCTCGACTTACAACAGTTTGCTTAGTGACTGTTCGAAGTTACAACGGCACTGAAAAAAGTGCCCCCCAAGCCACAGCCGAGCAAGACACCTGCCTGCCCACCCGGCCACGCTCTTCCTCCTGTCCGAGGTTTCCATTGTTGTGAGCATTTCTGTTGAGGACTGGCAGTGGGGGTGGGATGGGGGGTGTTTGGTTTTTATTGTCCCCCCATCTGCTGGGTGGTTGCAGCAGGTTTTGGTCACTTCACATGACCCTGGGACACTGTGACCGTCATAAACATGAATCAGTTGCCAAGCATCTGAATGTAAATCACAAGACCCTGGAGAGGCTGCAACATTTCAGCTGATGGGCTCAGCAGAAGCGCCAGGATCAGTGCTGTTTTCCAGCTGATTGATGCTTCTTCAGGGCTCAGCAGAAGCGCCAGGATCAGCGCCGAGCTCCAGCTGGAGCCTGGTGCTGATCCTGGCGCTTCCACTGAGCCCTGACAGCCCCGAAGAAGCGCCAATCAGCTGGAAAGCGGCACTGATCCTGGCACTTCCGCTGAGCCCTGACAGCCCTGTAGCTCCAGCCATCTCTCACTCAAGCTTGTGCGGTGCTGCCACCGGTTCAGCCCATTCCCCTCCCCCGCTACCACTTTTCTAGGATGGCCGTGTACCACCTGCCAGGTGCCAATGGACCACAGGTGGTACCCGTACCACTGGTTGAAAAGCCCTGTTTTAAGGTCCAGATTGATTTAGCCATAGTTAAGATCTATGAAACACACAGAATGACATTTGACAATATGGTAACTCTCTTCCATTTCATAAATATCTAGTTTCAAAGCAGTCCTATAATCACGTTATGCTAGAATTGTTTTTCTTCTCACTGCTACAAAAGGAACGCCGAAGGTTAAAATATCATGGAGATTAAACTACATTCAAACATCCAGGATGGAGCACATAAAAATATACAGTATGCTCTTGCTTGTGAGCTGTCAGGTTGCTCCAATTGCTGTCAACACCCTTATCTGAAATGACAGTGACATTCAGCTACTCTAAAGGGCTCCACCTGAAAACAACTTATATTTAGTTCCGAATTAAAACAGAGACAGGGTGACCTACTTGATCCTTACACACCCAAACTCCTACCGATCTGTTTAGGAATGCTTGTACATACATCTGACTTTTAAAACAGTGATTTGGGGGATAGACACCCAGATGACAACCTAGCACTGGAATCCCCAGCCTTTTCCAGGATACGTTACCCTGCCCTTTTGGAGCCCTCTTCAGTCATCTGCTATGGCTAACTTTCAGTTTCACACCAAGTTAAGCACCAGAAAAAAGCAGACAATTAAATTGTAACTAAAAACTTTAGGGGCAAGGTACCTGCCAAGCCTTATTCACAATAGTGACTGCTGCTGCTTTACATCAACAAAAGGCTGTAAGGGAGGTGTTTATTGATCACGAAGTTTCAACTTTGATAGGAAAAGAAACGGATGTGCAAATGCCTGAGTGGTTTTCCAAAAGGGGATGCGCAGGGTTTAAACTTGCCAAGTGCAATATAAACAGTACATTTTAGGTAAGAATTCCCTAAGCACACAAAAAAATATCTAAGGGAAACTCTAAAAATTGAGAAACCTGAAAAAAAAATCAGAAGTATCAAGTTTATACATCAGAAAACTAGAGGTTGTCCTCTTTGGCAACCACAACTGGGAGTGGCAACTCAGTCGTTAAGTGAAGCAGTTGCTAAATAAAACTGACTGTGCTCACAACAGTATTCCAGCTTGCCTTTGCTTTACACACTTGTGAAAATCACAAAGTGCGAGGAAGCAAATTTATTTTTTCATCACCATCAATATGAACAGTCACTAAACGAGGACTACTGTATTACCGGTATATTATTCACAGACAGTCTATCATAGAACCATGAAAAGTATAAGTTTTCATCACGCCAGGCATGATAAGACATGGTTTACAAACCCACACGAAAGGCATACCTTGGCAGGCTATCAAAAACACCCCTGCCTAGGGAAGAGCCGCCGCCGAGATGCCGGCCTATCATTCCACTTTGATGGACCCCGACACCAAACTCATGGGGAACATGGCTCTGTTGCCAATCAGGACTCAGTTCAAAGGACCAGCTCCTCGTGAAACGAAAGATACGGACATAATTGATGAAGCCATCTACTACTTCAAAGCCAATGTCTTCTTTAAAAATTATGAAATTAAGAAGGAGGCTGACAGAACCTTGATCTACATCACTCTCTATATTTCGGAGTGCTTGAAAAAGTTACAGAAGTGCAATTCCAAAGGCCAGGGGGAAAAAGAAATGTATACTTTGGGGATCACCAATTTCCCGATGCCTGGAGAGCCGGGATTCCCACTGAACGCTCTTTACGGCAGACCCAGCAACAAGCAGGAAGAGGTTATGCGAGGGTATTTGCAGCAACTGAGGCAAGAAACCGGCTTGAGGCTTTGCGAAAAGGTCTTTGATCCCCAGAGTGACAAACCCAGCAAGTGGTGGACCTGTTTTGTGAAAAGGCCATTCATGAACAAAAGCCTATCAGGACCAGGACAGTGAGGGCAGCGGCTGGATCTTTGGTTATAAGCGCTCTGTTCCCAGGGATAGTCAGATAATATTGCTTCTGATATTTCCACTGAAAGAGAAAAGGTGTTTCTGGATGCAACGCCACTGATGGGAGGAAGGGTGGAGCTAAAAAAAATCATGTGCAATGTTTGTCAAGCTTGATAATAATAATAAAAACAAAAGTTCTTTCTAAAAAAAAACCACCCCTGCCTCTTCTTAATATATGACAATTGTTAGGATAAATTTTGCTACCATCATTGATTCCTTTCGCACGAAGCGCCTTAGATTAGATCGCCAATTGCTTTATATTTGGGGAACAAGGTTTCCAAATTACAGTAGAACTCAATTTTGTGGACTTGCGTTCAGCTATCTTCAGATGCAACGTACGTAACTTGGGACTTCACCCCCCACCCCCCAAATAATACACAAAGTGCACTGTTTCCAAAGCAAGACAACAGAGTGAATTTATGCCATGCAAATGATGTCAAAACAGAGGAAATGACCTGCAATAATGCAAACAATATAGCTTGATACAAATGATGCCAATCATGTACATTCAAATTGAATGGACATTTGGCTTTAACAGAATCTGTTAGAAACTGAGCTATTTACAGATCTTAATCTCCACAAAGACCACAGATGCCCAAAACAGTAACTGGGTTTTTTCATCAGAGTTGCTGGTGGTATATCAACACCTTTTTCCGAATCAGCTTAAACGGGCACATAGAACAGTAGTAGCCTTATTTGTGTTCTGCAAACAGCGGCATTCACCATCTGTCCTTTCTAGTGATGTGTTGTCAGGAAGATGTTACTGGAAAAGCCTGACAGCCCAACCATCTGAACAAATGAATGGCCATTATGTCAGAAGCTGCAACCAAATCCATTTCTCATAGCCAGCCTCAAAAGATATTCAATTCCAGAGACGCCCTCAAAGGCCTGCACCGAGCACCCGTCACATGGGCATCTCTTAATAGTGTTGGCAGACTCTCACCTGATGCTGTCAATTACATGGCTTCTTGCAACCAAGCATGTGCAATTTTAGATTAAGAAAGAAGCTGCCATTAAGGACTAATTATTTGTTAGCGCGTGAGGCAGATGCCAGGATTTAAACGTAGAGCCACATGTTGAAATAGAAGAATCCAAAATTAAGTCACAGGTGTAAAAAAAATTAGACAGGTTTAAACAGAATTTGTATTTTTTTTAAAAAGAAAGAAATCTAAATATCTAAAGAGTGTTGAACTGAACTGCCAGCCTGTTCTGCGAACCTTTTCAACCTTATTTTGGCAATGAAAATATGCTTTTGTAGTAATTTCAGAATGCTTACAAGTGTCAAGAGGTTTTTCATAATGCCAGATGCCATTTCTGTTGCCAAAGGTTTTCTAATGCTGGGACAAGCATCCAAATATACATTATTTCCAATGGGAAATGCATTTTGCTGAGGAGGCACGATGCATCTATTGGCCCAGCTGAGGGGTAAATTTCTCTACTCTGGAATTTCACGCCCAAATGTGAGGAAATGTAATAGGGAGGCTGGGCAGATGCCAAACAAGAAACTATAAGACTAGGAAATCTTCCGAAAATTTTGGGTAGTGTTATAGTACCATCTGCTTCCAATTTACAGTAGCAAAGCTGCTTTTCCATGAGACTAAAAGCAGAAGGAGCCAAGAGAAGCAGAAGTAATCCATCAGCTAAAAAAACCCAACAAATTTAGGATTCTCCAAACAGCTGCTTGCTAGATCCTCATTAGTTAAAAACTTGCCCATCTTAGGCAGTTGTTGAAGAAATGGCATCTCAGTTTGGCAATTTCCCTCTTTATTACGCTTTTCCTTATTTTGGATTGTAAAGCAAGGGGATTATCTCTTTTTTAGTGATCTTGAAGGTGCTTTCAAAGCTTTCTAACTAAAGAGAAGGGTAACATTCCTTGAAAATAAAAGAATAGAGAGAAAAGTTTGTGTTGGCACCAACATTTTCCATTTTAATTAAGTCAGAAAAACAGCCAATCCAATAGAAGTGCCATCAACAAAGAGCACAGATGGTAGTTCTATAAATATGAGCATCTAGTTTAATCCAAGTGTCCTAATTCATTGTGGGAAATCTGGTGACCAAGAATTGCATCCAATCTTTGAATCCACTTTTTATAGGCCTAGAGCAGGGGTGTCAAACTGCCGGTCTGTGGGCCAGATGCATCATAACAAAACTGTGCCCACCCCATTGCTGGCAATGGCAAAAAAGTCACGATATGTCGTGACACGTCACATGACGTTGTGAGTTTGACACCCCTGGCCTACAGCCTTTTTAGGGCTAAAAAGATCTAAATCCGGACTATTTGCAGCCATCTAGTGACTGTCTGGACTTTGCAAAAATCCAGAAAATCTCTAGATAGCTGCAAACAGCCATTGGTCCAGGTTTTTTTGAAAGCCAGGTCTAGTTGTTTTATTTGCAAACTGCATGTATGTATTTAAATAAAAACAAAAAATAGGAAAAGAAAAATAATGCAATCTACATATATACAAAAGTGTCATCATTCTATTAACACGCTTACGAGCTTTTACAATGCCAGCTTTAGGAAAGAATGACCACGTTTCATTATAACCGTCCATGCATAATCTATAACTTCAAGAAAGTTTTATCACTTTAAAAATTCCCCTCTTCCCCACAACCCAATAAAAACTGGAACCTCTCAGCTGTCACATGCCCCCCCGCCCACTTTGCATTATTACCTCATCCACTGCGGCCCACAAAAAAAAGAATTATAAACTAAGATTCTGAACAAAGGGTTATCCGGTTTTGCCCCATCTAAAAAAGGTATAAAATCACAAAAAATAAATCTTTACATTTAGCAATAAGAAATTCAAAGCTGAATGTGCAGAAATAAAAATAGCAATGCTGGGGGAGGGGAAAGCACAGAAACAAAAGATTCAAGAACAGATGATGGAAGTCCAGAAAAAGAAAAAAACTAGAGTTGCTTGGCACATTCAGCTTCACCTATTTTTGGAACAAAGCCCCAAAGCCACGCGGGCGGCAAAGTAATAACTTTACAAATATAACAAATACAAATCATATCTTGCCACAGAAACAAAGCTTTGGTTCAAGTGATTATAGGAAAGCTGTGTTAATCCTTGGTGGCAAAAAAAAAAAGGACTAGGACATCTTTTTCCAACTAATGAGTGATATTAAAGCACAAGCGTTCATAAACTGTAGCTGATTTCATCAGATGCACAGAGTGTGACTAGACCAGTTTTTCCTCCGGTTTGGAAGCTTGAAGATGTGCGGACTTCAATCCCCAGAATTCCCCATGGCTGGCAGGGGAATTTTGGGAGGTGAAGTCCACATATCTGCCAAGGTTGAAAAACACCGGGCTAGACTTAGAGAGGATTTAAATTGGGGTGGAGGATGGGCAAAGGAAGAAGATAGGTTGGTGATGTGGATTAACATGTAAGACATTACGAATTCCCATCAATTATCAATTGTAACGTGTCCGAAACCTGCTGTTTTGGCCTGAGACTGCCTTCAATCTTTTGATATATAAGACCTCAAGAATTTTTTACTTGAGGTTGGACCTCCTGGCATTGGACCAGGATACCTACGGGACCGTCTTCTGCCACATACTTCCCTTCGACTGGTGAGAGCGCACAGGGTCGGCCTCCTCCGGGTCCCGTCAGCGAAACAATGCCGTCTGGCGGGTCCTAGGGGGACGGCCTTCTCTGTTGTGGCGCCCACCCTCTGGAACCAACTGCCTCCTGAAGTCCGCACTTCCCCCACTCTCCCGGCCTTCCAGAGGAATGTTAAGACTTATCTTTGCCGGCAGGCCTGGGGTTGACTGTGGAATGTTGAGTGAATGATGAATGCGTCTGGGGTTGTATTTTTTTTTTGTTTTTTGGGGGGGGTTTGTATTTTTTTTAATGATTTTTAAATTTGGACTTAGTTTTGAAGTATTGTTTTGTTTATGTTGTAAGCCGCTCTGAGTCTTCGGAGAGGAGCGGCATATAAGTCCGAAAAATTAAATTAAATTAAATTTTTAAGTAATCACTTTGAGGTCTCCTAAAGAGTTCCTGGGAGATTGAAATGCTCTGATATCGAGTCCTGATGCCAAATTCATTGTTATGCCTTTTAATACAATTTGTTACATTAAACAAATTATTGAATTGTATTTCAACTCTATGGAAATATAGACTCCTCCTATTTTTGCAATTCAAGCAATGTTCTCCCCAAAAAAGTCTGCCCATGGATTCCAGGGGTAGGTTTTTTCTTTTCTTTCTGGATTGTGGAAATCCAGTCAACTGCTCAGGAGCAAACACAAATAGTTGTTAGCTGTGACTCACCAGGAAGTCTGTTCATGTTGACACCTTGGGCAGAGAGTCCTATTCCCATGTACCTTCAAACAAACAAAACTTTATTAGTTCAGCAAATGAGAGCATTTCCAAACAAGGTAACAATCAGGCCTTTTCCCTACTACAAATAAAGCCCAGGTGGGAAGAAATTAAAGTTATCGTTCGGTGAAGCCTGTCATCGAATTCTTTCTCAAGTTATTCACAAAATATCCATCTAACAAGGATAACAGTCGTTGCTTGTAATCAAGCCATCTTTGTATGCTTAAACATTTCCCTTCAGAGGAAAGCTTATTATCTCCGATACAAATTATACTATGCCTCACTAAAATGTATCAGAAAATATCAAAATTATTTTGGTCAACAACTGTAAAATAATGCTTAAGAATTTTTCAGATACAAAGTTTGGAGGTATCGTAGTTTAAGCCTATTTGTCTTCATTACAAGTCTGCTTCTTTGCCCCAAGCCAGAATTAACATGCAGAAAAAGGAACCGCCACTCTTGACATAGCACAGTGTGTACACTGCATCATCGGCTGCACGTGAAATATTTCCTCCTTCAGTGACTAAGTAGAATATACTATCTATTAGAGATAATTCAAAGGAGTTATCTTCTGTTGGCAGAAGCAGTTCCTCTTTACAACTGCTTTACAAGAGTCAGGCAATTTTGAATGTTTACAAATTGTAAAGTCTTTCATGTTAACTGAATATGCAGGAAATATATTTGATTGGAATTTTTCTTGACATTATTAAGTTTGGAGGTTTCTGCTCCCAAAGATTCAGAAGCATTTATTTGCTGGCACGCAGAAGGTAAACTCCTCATACAGAACAAACAGGTTTTTCGCAAGACGATCTAATCTCCAATTTTATTATTCTGTTCTGTCTCAGAACAATGCCCGTCTGGCGAATCCTGTCTTCTTGGGTGCACAGACTGTTCTGATGTTGCTGAATTACAATGCTCAGGGGTCCCAGACAGCAAGACAAGAGGTTAAGGATAGTGCTAAATGAACAGATCCCGTTCTTCAGCTCTTCTATTTCCAAGCTTTTCTCTGTATGGTGCCTAATCCAACCTATGTACTCTCCAGATGTATTGACTTGAACTCCCAGAATGCTCAACATTTGAGGAATTCCTGGAAATCAAAGTTCATCCATCTGGAGGGTCCCAGTTGAGATAGACTGGCTGTAAAGATGTAGATTATGCAACTGCTTCATAGGACAAACAGGCTAAACTAAAAGAGCTAAGCTGCATAGGAACTAATTATTATTATTATTACAAGTAATACATTCAGAAACACTGACTCATTAGAACTCTAGTCGTAGACTACCAATTCTGGTAGCATCTTGAGGATGGGTGGAAAATAGCACTGAAGTGGTATGTTCTAAAACCAACAAACCCCAAGATTTTATTTTTTTATTCCAAAAAATAGAAGTCACCCGTAATTTCTAAAATTATAGCTATTTGATCTGCATTATTTTCATATCTTCCTATGTCTCTCACTAGTATGTCAGAATAATGAATTATTCAATTATTGGTATTCCGGAGATGCATGAGGTTTTGTAGTGCCCTAACATAAAGATATGAACGTTCATTTTTCAGAAATATGTCTTTATACCACAAAGCCCAATTATAAACGGCCAACACCAGAACTCATTCATTTCCAAAACTGCTGTGGATGTCAAATGAACACTTATTTCACACTTTCTGCTCATGTGCAGATCATTAGAAGCCTGCCAGAACAGTGGTTCCTATGACAGGTGAAAAAAAAAAAGCATTGCTCACTTAATACAAAAAATTAAAATGTTTTTCAATTGGTATTCAACACTCTCCTCTATCAGAAACAGCACATATGCCACATCTTTCTATAAACAAGCCCTTGAGCAGCAGATTTTGTAACTCTGAATAACTCGTGTGACTGTTTCTAAAATGTTTATAAACACTGTATGCCGGAGATGGCATAGTTCAGACAGACAATTCACGTTGTTGATTGTACAGTGTGTTGGCAACCTTCATTCTGTAGGACAGTAGCTCTCATAATGTGAGATCATTATCCATGTAGTGAAAGTCTGCTATCGTTATAATCAGGTTTCAAGGCTCTGAACCAAGCAATCTACCAACAAAGCTGTGCTATACAATTGCAGAGGGGAAAGGGAGATTATCAAGGACACCACACCACTTGCAGGAATGTTAACTAGAGGTGCATGTTTAGAAAAGCATGTAAAAGTGCAGGGCCTCTCTTTTATTCCTTAGAGTAGTCTATCTCTATACAGCAGACATGTCAAACACAAGGCCCGGGGACCAGATGCGGCCCGCGAAGTGGTTTCATGTGGCCCGCGAAGCCATCCTGGAAACAGTGAGGGAGCGACCTCCGCTGCCTTGGCCCTGGCCCAGGCCAGCGGCCGGGAGCCAATGTACAATTTTGTGGTGGCCATCTTTGCTGAAACGCATTCAGTCTCCCTCTGACTCTGCCCTCGTACCCATCATGAGCAACCTGGCTAAGGAGAGCAAGCACAGCAGCAGCAGCCTTGAGGAGGAGGTAAGTGCAGCTGGGCGCCCCCTTGGGAAAGTGGGGCTGGGCTTGGTGCCGCGGGTGCTCGAGGGCCAGGCTGGGCTTTTGACCTCTGCTGCCCAGGGCTCTGGGCAGCCTGCACCACCATCCAGCCCCCCCCATGGCCTGAGAGGAACAGTGAGGCTCCTCCAGTGGACCATGCCTTGACACTTGCCCCAGTCCCACCCCCTTCTGCCAGAGACCCTCGGATCTGTCCCAGTCCTGCCCAGGTCCCCACAGGCACCCTTGACGTGAACGGTGTAGGGCTAGCCACGCCCACCCACTCCATCTATGCCCACCCAATAGGCCACACCCACCCTGGCCACACACACTCGGTCCTCTGAGGGCAACTGCAATCCTGATGCGGCCCTCAATGAAATTGAGTTTGACACCCCTGCCATACAGGCTCCCTCAGAAGGCAGAAAAATAGAGGTGGCTGTTTTTTTAAAACAGCCACCTCTATTTTTCTGCCTTCTGAGGGAGCCTGTATGGCAGGGGTGTCAAAAATCATATTAAATGTAATGAGTTGGCTCAATAAAGCGGCCAGATGTTTCTTTCTAGCTCACAAAGCATGCTGTGTTAATGAAGATGTTCACGCAATTCAGCCTTCCAGAAACCCTTAGGAACATATTCAGACAGAACTGATAAGCCTTTCTCGGGAAGCTCTTTCTATATTCTTTTCTTTGCTCTCTCTTTTTCCGCTCACGGTTCATTTTTCTTGCCTTCTTTACGACACCTTTTGGCTCCTGCTTTGTGCCAAAAATTTGTTGGCTTTTATTTGTCCTAAATGTTATCTGGCACTAGTAACTTATCATTTTGAAGGACAAACAAACAGACCATTTTAAGATTAAGACAGCCGTTCATTGCCAAAAGACTGATATAGTTTCTGATTACTGAAAGAATAAGCATAAATAGTGCACTAACTCCTTTTTCTAAATTAGCTCTCGTTTATGATAAACCCTAATGGGACTTTAGAATACCCTGAATGAATCCAAGTGTTCACGCAGAGGGCTAGAAATAAGCAGCATCAGAATCACGAATAAACCCAAGTTTCATTTGTCAATCTCATAAATAATTGCTACCTTTTATTATCTCATTTTACTAGCCTTGCATGCCACTTTAATCGTAAAAGACTCTGTGCGGCGTATGCACCTATGATATAAGGTTAAAATATACACTAAAATGGCAGAAGAAACAATTATTTTATGCCAGGTAACAAATTCAATTCAAACAGACTGAATTTCAAGGCAGAGCACTTCATAACACATTTATCTCAAAGCCTGCTGGAAGACCACTTAAACTGGGACCCATATGGATCTCAGGGGAATATTGTTAGAAAGAAGGAAGAAGCCATTGAAAAGGTTTACCTAAGATTCCAGGTCAGGGGTGTCAAACTGCCGGCCCATGGGCCGGATGCGTCATGACGAAACTGCGCCCACCCCATTACCAGCAATGGAAAAAAGTCACAATACATTGCGACACGTCACGTGACATTGCAAGTTTGACCCCCCTGTTCCAGGTGATTGATCCTGAGTGGAAGGGCTGGAGGGAGCCTCTTGCACCTGATCTTATCAGAATCACCTGTGCGAACAGATGTTCATGCAGGTGATTAAACTGGGCATCATTAGGATACTAACGATATAGGCTCCTAGGCCTCTGGATCACAGCCTTAGCAGTTTCTTATAGAAACTGGTATAACTTCTCCCCTCCTCCAGATTCAATTAGGAATTTCTCCTTCAGAAGGAGAATTATCATAACAATAGCCCTCTGTCTCCAATCCTCAGAAACACTCCAGGATACCATGGCTGTTGGCATGGAAAGCCACTAACTTGATAAGCAAAGCCAGGAGGATCATGCTTCCTCCATCTTGATCGACTTAAATGTCATCCATGAGCCTAACCAATGTAGTCTTGGTCCCACACCAAGGATCCAGCGGTGCTCACTTGTTCATTTTTTTCCAGTTGCAACTCAACCATCTTCTTTACAGCCTTCACCCAAAGGGGGAGGCTGGAGATAACCGTCTAACTGCAGTGTCAACTGATGGTTTGAGAAAGCACAATATTGCCTTCTTTAGTCAGATGGTACTATCCCGTCATTTAGGGATGTTATTTACCATTGCTCTAGCCCAGGGGTGTCAAACTCGCAACATCAGGTGATATGTCGAGACATATCTTGACTTTTTTTTGCCATTGTCGGCAATGAGGTGAGCACAGTTTCGCTATGATGCATCCGGCCTGCGGGCTGGCAGTTTGACACCCCTGCTCTAGCCCAGTCTTCTGTCACATCTCTAGAGATTGTCACCAACCAGGAAGAGAAAGGATCCAGGCTACAAGTTGCTGAGCTGATGTCATACATACCCGGTCACACCTGAACAGAAACTGGTCCAAACTCAACCCAGATAAAGCTGTGAGATAAGAGATTCAATCACCTCAACAGAACTTGCCTTGCTGGCATCAGTTCTGAGCAAATTTGAGTAATCTTATCTTCCAGCTGCCTCAAAAATTCCCAAAGGGCCCTATACTGTTCTAGTCCAGGGGTAGGCAATCTTGGCTCTTCTATGACTCGTGGACTTCAACTCCCAGAATTCCTGAGCCAATTCTGGGAGTTGAAGTCCGCGAGTCATAAAAGAGCCAAGGTTGCCTACCCCGTTCTAGTCCATTCTTCCCTCAAAGGGATACCTGGTGACAATCAGACAATGAGGTAACAGCAAAGAAATACTGGTAATTGGCTGTTTTTGCTTATCATCAAGGACTTCCCTGGATTGATGAGCAGAAAGGGGCTGCTCAGATTCAATTCTAATCCTCAGGAAATACCTCTAGTGCAGGGGTTCTCAACCTTGGCAACTTCAAGACCTGTGGATTTCAACTCCCAGAATTCCTCAGCCAGCGAAGCTGGCTGAGGAATTCTGGGAGTTGAAGTCCACAAGTCTTGAAGTTGCCAAGGTTGAGAACCCCTGCTCTAGTGCTCTTCGGAAACCTAGTGGTTCCATCAGGCACCTGGGGCAGATTGACTGATTAGCAAATGGGATTAGTAATAAAGTATGGTCTATGACTACAGAGTGTTTCTCAACCTTGGCAAGTGCATGGACTTCATATTCTACAATTCCCCAGCCAGAACTATGGGAATTGAAGTCCACACTTCTTAAAGTTGTTAAGGCTAAGAAACGCTGGAGTAGAGACCCAGGTTCAAGTCCATCCACAGCCATGGTATGGATGACTTTGTGCCAGTTGCCCTTTCTCAACCTAATCTACCTCAGAAATGTGTTATTGTAAGCATTCCTATATAAGCTACTTTGAGACGGGGGAAGAAAGCCACATGTAAATCTAGCACAAATATTTCTCAATGTTTTCTGATCTCACCATTATATCATTCCTGACCATTGAACTACCAGTATGATGCATCTATTTTCTGATACGTACAAGATTTCAATTTAAAACTGCTTTGTAGAACAATTTTGACATCACCGTGGGTCATAAATCCAACGGCACAGCAATCACGGGCCCCTAAGGGAATGTATTAACCTAGTTAATGATAATTCCTTAGAACCATTTTGGGAATTGCATAATGAATTAAATTTGCCCCCTCTGGCAGCACTAACAGCACAGAAGTACTGCTGCTGATTTAGAACAGCTGCTATCATTACCTTTGAATTTCCAAACTTATCTAGCTGTTCTATATACCCATTAAAATTAACCAGCCCAAGCTCTTTATGTAAGGGAAAGTGCCGTATTCAAAGCTGAGTGATATTTGCTGGAAACACAATGGATTCCTCATTCCAATCTGTTTTTTAACTGCAAATCCATTCTGGGCACCATAAATACTTTAAAAAAAATCATCCTATTATTCAAAGTAAAAGCTTCCTCTATGTCCAGGTGCTAAAGGGTCAATTCATGTAAATAGTTCCTCATGAAGATGGTGGCTGAAGCTAACTGAAGCATCCTGACATGTGTCAATGTGCCCTCAGCTTCCCACAGCCTGATTTTAACAAAGCTCTAACCTTAGTACAAAGGTTGCATTTAGAAGCAATATTGAAATAAGTCTCTACATCAAACAGATACAGAAAAACTGGATTTGGGCTAAGCTTTACACAAGCTTATGAAACACAGTATCAAGGCAATTAAAAGCAACTCCTTCCAGTCATAACAAAAGGTGATAAAAAACAAATCTAAATGACCATCACTGTTTCTATTTCTTTTCCAAATACCAAACAATTGAAACTATATGGTTTCTTAAAGCTTTTGTTGCAACTTAGCAATGCTTTATATAAGAAGATATCCAAGAGTTTATCAATCCAATTTCTCACTGTAATAACTGAGGCAAAGATGCACATACTGCTGTGCACTTGAGTGAGGAAACATGTTTCTAGTCTCCCAACCCTTGTGATTTACAGTATCTTGGTGGCCATATATGTGATCTCATCATTAGCATTACCCAAATTATTTAAAGCAAAACAATTCAGTTTAATTCAAATTGTGAACATGCTTTTCCCCACTTTCCCAAACTGATCGACTGTCTTGTCATTCTACAATTTCTGGCAGATCAAGTAACCAAATCTGCTTGAAGCATGGTTTGCCTTGGCTTAGCAGTCAAGCTTTTTATCAACATATTACATTTCAAAATCAAAACCCTCTCGTTTTATATCAGTGTTCCCAACAGAAAGGCAGCCTGTCAAATTTCCAGACTACAGGTAGTCCTCGACTTACAACCACAACTGAGTCCAAACCTCTGTTAAGTGAGACATTTGTTGAGTGAGTCTTGCCCCATTTTACAACCTGTCTTGCCTCAGTTGTTAAGTGAATCACTGCAGTTGATAAGTTAGTAACCTGGTTGATAAGTTAGTAACCTGGTTGACTTTGCTTGTCAGAAGGTTGCCAAAGGGGATCACATGATCTTGGGACACTGCAACCGTCATAAACAAGAGTCAGTTGCCAAGTATCTGAATTTTGATCACATGATCACGGGGATGCTGCAAAGGTTGTAACTGTGAAAAATAGTCATGTCGCTTTTTTCAGTGCCATTTTAACTTTGAACTGTTACAAGTTGAGGACTACCTGTATTAGCCATTAGCTCAAAACGTACTGTAAAATAGTAGTAATAAAGATAACTAGACTATGCCAGAATAATATAATTAGACCTACAGCTAGAAATACCATATTGAAAAATATCTTATGCAAGTTCCTAATTTTTTTGGAATCAGCAATTCAGTCAGCTCAATGTTGTCCACTGTCTATATCAATTATCTCATGTCAGAGAATTACCGAGCATAAGTGGACCCATTCCTTTATACATCATTTTATATAACAAGGAAAGGAGTCCCTGTGGATTTTACTTCACTAGTTGTTGCTAACTATTGGGGGGGAGGGACTCATTTCCAATTCAAGCTGTGAACCAGCACTAAGGACGTTTCTGTGATCAATCTGGCCAGCATGTAGGAATATGTAAAACAATTTTGTAGCCAGGAAATAATTTTAGTTAAAACAGCTATAGGAATGGATTTCCACTACCTCCTTTTCAGCAATTGTTATACATTATTGGATTTCACATCTAATACAGCAAAAGGCCAGATAGGAATTTTAAGAGGTAAACATGGTGTAATTACCTAGAATCACCAATAAGGAAAGAGGCATAATCATCATGTCTCATCTCAGTTTATATCACTGGTTTGGTATTTGATGCCAGGAAGTCAAACCAGTGTTTAAAAATCTGAATTGGCGTTGAACTTGATTCATAGCTTCATCCTCCTCAATGAACCAGAATCCAACCCCCCAAAAATGATCTCAGTTCCTTGTTTTGAAATGCTGCTGGTGCAATGCCCTCCTACAAGGACATGAATCACTCACCAAAGCCACATTTCACGTTCCTACCAAAGTTAAGTACAGGTGGTAAAGTCAGCTCCAACTCTCCTCAAAGACAACAAAGACACTTAAAAGAATACACTAAGCTACATACTTACCCATCTCTTCCTTTACTAACTATCTTCACTTCAAAATAATAAATTCCACAGGCTGCAGGGATGGGGTGGGTAGCCCTGACAGAAGCAGCATCCTTGTGATTTTTCCCATGTCCTGTTTTAAACAAACATAAGGGGAGGGGGAAGAAGGAAACAGGCAGGACATGGGTCTTTAATTCTTCAGTGAAAACAATCAAGCAGCAAAGGTTTTCAAGAGCCAGCCAGCCAAGCCACAAGGAAGCCCACAACTGAATACAGTCCCTTACAGATAAAACAACAGGTGCTCCAACACATTAGCAAGCAAGACATGGCATTGGAGATGCATAGCTGATATTCTTCTGGTATTGTCCCAGAGACTCACAGCCCATCCTTCAGGGTGAAAGTATACAGCGTTGGGGCAGCCTTTCTCAACCTCGGCAGACGGTTTTAGCCATCTTCAACTTGTTGAGGTTGAGAAATATTGCCCCAAAGTATCCTTTACTTTGCGAGTCCCCTGGACTGCAAGGCGATCCAACCGGTCAGTCCTAGAGGAGATCAACCCCGACTGCTCTTTAGAAGGCCAGATCCTTCTAAACTCAAGTACTCTGGCCACCTAATGAGAAGGAAGGACTCCCTGGAGAAGAGCCTGATGCTGGGAAAGATGGAGGGCAAGAGAAGAAGGGGACGACAGAGAATGAGGTGGCTGGACGGAGTCCCTGAAGCAGGAGGTGTGAGCTTAAATGGACTCCAGAAGATGGTAGAGGACAGGAAGGCCTGGAGGAACGTTGTCCATGGGGTCGCGACGAGTCGGACACAATTTCGCAACGAACAACATCCTTTACTTCGAAGGATGGGGCTGTGGGTCTCTCTCTCTCTGGGACCACCCAAGAATAACAGCAGTGCATTTTTCTTGCTCTCTCCTTTGCCCTCAGCAGGGGTCCTCAACCTTGGCCGCTTTAAGACTTGCGGACTTCAACTCCCAGAATTCCTCAGCCAGCAAAGCTGGCTGAGGAATTCTGGGAGTTGAAGTCCGCAAGTCTTAAAGCGGCCAAGGTTGAGGACCCCTGCCCTAGGAGACTTCAAATCCCAGGATTGCCCCAGCCAAAATGCAGGGGTTCTGAAGTCCAGACGCTTCCAAGCTGCCGAGGGGGAGAAGAACCCCTTGCGTTGGGGGAACCCCCACCCCACCCCACCCCACCCCAGGGGTCAAGCCAAAAGGCTGCTCTACCAGCCCCCAAAGACGCTCCCTCCTGTCCTGGGGAGAAGCCCGACCGCCTCCGCTGGCAGCCATAAGGAGCCGGCCAAAGGCGCTCTCTCTCTCTCTCTCTCTGCCTCCCCCAAAGCAGCCCCTAAGCCGGGGATCTCTGCCCTACCTACCTACCTACCTACCCAGCGGGGAGCCAGGCCTCCTCCCAGGCGGGACCCCCTGAAATCCAGGCTGCCCACAGCCCCTCGCCCCTCCTGAGGGGGGCGGCCGGGCCTTCGCCCCTCCGCCGGAGGAAGGCTCCCCTGCCCGGGAGTCCCCACAGGCGGCCCCCGCGACTCCCCCACCTTTGTAGTGGACGCGCAGGTTGCTCTGGGAGAGGCCGATGTAGCTGTACTTGTCCTTGGGGCTCCAGGCGCGCGGCAGCGGCGTCTCGGCCGGGTTGACGGCCGGGTAGAGGCGGCGGAGGCGCTGGCTCAGCTCCTGCTCCTCCGGCGGCGGCGGCGGCGGCGGCGGGGGAGGCGGCGGGGGAGGCGGCGGCGGCGACAGCGCCGGCTCTCCCCCAGGTAAGCTGGCTGCACCCGCATCCGCCATCTTGGATCCACTATTGTGTCAGCGGGAGGGGCGCGGGCTCCCTTTCCCCGGCCGTCCAATGGGAGGCGGGCTGGGGCCACAATGGAGGCGCGCGGCATGACGGGAAGACGAGTCCGGCTCCCGGTCCAGGGCTAAGCCGGCTCGAGGCGCCGAAGACTACAAGTCCCAAGAAAGGCCGCCCACTCGAGGGCGTCGCAAAGGCCTTCGGGATAGCGAGTCAGCGGGTGCGTAGACAAGGTAGACGGGGAGCTGAATGTTAGGGGCGCGTTCCGGAGCAAATAAGCCAGGCAAGCGATGCCCGGGTGAAATATTTGGGCGATGAGAAAGCGGGAGGGAGGGAGGCGGTGGGGTGGCGAAAGGGACAGGGTTTCCCGTTGAAGCACGGGGTTGGACTAGAAGACCTCCAAGGTCCCTTGCCAAGCCTATTCTTCCCTGTTCTTTTAAAAAAACAAAAACAAAACAACCCATCGCACAATTAGCTGCAAATCAGCTGCGGCCAGGGAAACAAGCTAGCGAGAGCCATCTGCATATACGACCCCCGAAGACAACGTTTACCCTATTCCCGTCCCGCGGCCATAGCGACATTCCTTCGGAAACACAGGCTTTCTGTGGAAGGCCGCCGCCGCCGCCGCCCCTCCTCCTCCCTCCTTGCAACGCTGCAATTTACAGAAGCAAGGAAGGTAAAGAAAAGAAACCATTTCGAGAGGGCGATTCGGCGGTTCTCCAACTTGGCGCGCGCTCGCCTGCCAAGCTTTCCTCGAAGGGCTCGCGGAATGGCCACTTAAGGCGCCTAAGCCGCTTTTCCCACCATAAAATCCTAACTATCCGTCGCGCAAAGCATCCCAGCCCCCACGCACCCCCCCCCCGGTCCAAGGAAGCCGCCCTGCTCTGAAGATGCCCGGGATTCTTAGAGCCCGCGGCGAACACCTGGCCCGCGCGCTACCGCGGGACGCCTCTAGAGGGCGCGGCAGCCTCGCTCAAGCGGCGAGGGGCGGGGCCTGTTGCCCTGGCGACCCCCTGTCAACAGCCTCCGCGCCTGTTCCCGTCTCCGCGGCCATGCAGGCCCGCCCCTCCATTTCTCTCGGGTGAGTCCGCTTCGAGGGGTCGCTTGAAGTGGGAAGAAGAGACCAAGAGCCCCGTCCGGGTTGGAAACAGGGAGCGCGGCCACGTTTCTTTTGCGCCGGGCTGGGTTTCTTCAGCGGTCGCTCCTTGAAGGGGTTTTGGGCTTTCGGCTTTGTCGCGTTGTCGGCGTCCCGACGCGGCTGAGACACTGAACTACAACTCCCAGCAGTCCCCGCCGTCCGTGAAGGGCGGGCTGCCCTTTTATCCGCCAGCCAGCCAGCCAGCCAGCCAGGACGGGTTGTGCGAGCCCCGCCCCTACGGTGACCTCACCGCGCAAGCCCTCCCCTCTGACGTCGCTGCGGGGGACACCGCCCTTTGGGCGGAGCCTTGGCGGGTATCTCGTTCCTGATTGGCTGGCGGGAAAGGCCGCCCCGCCCCCCAGCATTTCCGTCTGTTTTTTTGCGGGAAATTTAAATCGCAGCTGGAGGGAGGAGAGTGGATTGGCTGCACAGCTGTTGCTGATGATCAGCTTTTTAGTAGCCAGGCCATAATTAAAAGAGCCCTGGTTTGTTTAGTTTGCATTCTTTTTTTATTGTAATTTTATTGTGATAAATATGTTGTTAGCCGCTCCGAGTCCCCGGAGAGGAGCGGCATACAAACCCAAAGAAATGAATGAAATGAAATGATTCTTGAATTGGAGCTTTTGAAAAGAAAGCTCCTGAGGGAAATTAGCTTATCTATCTATCCCTCTTTATATTCTAGGTCTGAGAATCCAGAAGCTGATAAAAGGTAACTGCAATGAAGAGAACATTCATTCTATTAGTTACACTTTTAATTTCCGTAATTATCAACAGGATAACCCTTGATTGGATGGCTGGGTGACAAAAGGAATGGTTGCCTAGCTCATTTGGAGTAGGGAAGCAATCTTAGGAATAGATTCCAAGCTCTTTTAAAAAAACTTTCTCTTGCCACATAGATGGGCATCCAACTGAGCCTGCTAAACATCTGTTCTACTCTGTAAAAAATAAATAAATCAGCCTTTGTTTTAAAAAAAAGCTTTCTTTTTCTTGTAAAAAAACAATTCTCAACAAATTTTAATGGAAATTGAATTATATACATATTCCTATATATAAACCGTTGGCATTTTTTATGCCACTTCATCAAGAGAGGGGGGGGGGAAAGCAAAATAAAAAGGAAATTTACATTCTCCCATTTAAAAACAAACTGCCTTGGACAAAGATGAGGAAGAAGGGTTGTACAAAAGGCAGTTTATTGTTGCTAGCTACAGAAAAGCACTGGGCAGCAGCTGGGCTGGTTAGAAAAAGTTGGAAATTAAAAAGATGTTTAAGTCAGCTGCAGTGGGGATAAACTTGGGTCACCTCGTACAGATACTCCTCAACTTATGACCACAGTGGAGGCCAAAATTTCTGTTGTCGGCGAGATAATTGCTAAGTGAATTTTGCCCCATTTTACAACCTGTCGTGCCACAGTTGTTAAGTGAATCGCTGCTTCCTTAAGTTAGTAACACGGCCGTTAAGTGAATATGATTTCCTCATTGACTTTCCTTGTCAGAAGGCTGCAAAAGGGGATCACGTGACCCTGGGACAGTGCAGCCGTCATAAATGTGAGTCCGTCGCCAAGCATCCGAATTTTGATCAGACCATCGGAATGCTGCAACGGCCATAAGTGTGAAAAGTGGTCGTAAGTCCCTTTTTCAGTGATGTTGCAACTTTGAATGGTCACTAAATGAACTGTCGTAAGGCGAGGATTATCTGAGTGTTTGGGCACTGAAAAGAGGTGTGAGTTGGGATTGGAGAGCCTGTGCAACTCGGTCTCCCTCTGATCATGAGTTCTCCAGCTCCTGTTTCTTGCTGTACCGCAGGGTCTCATTTCATCAAAGTGTAACTGGTAAAAACTTGCCTGTGGTGAAGGTCTCTTCTCAGAAGAAACAGAAGTATGTGGTGAGTATGTTGGTTATGACCTATAAAGCCCTAATGGCAATGGGCCAGGATACTTGCGGGACCGTCTTCTGCCTCATGAATCCCAGCGACCGGTTAGGGCACATAGGGTTGGCCTCCTACGGGTCCCGTCTGCTAGACAGTGCCGTCTGGCGGGACCTAGGGTTAGGGCCTTCTCTGTTGCTGCCCCAGCCCTCTGGAACCAACTTCCCTCAGAGGTTCGTACTGCTCCCTCCCTCCTAGCTTTCCGTAAACGTTTAAAAACACATCTTTGCAGACAGGCCTGGGGCGTTTGAGCTGTGCTCTGCCCCTGGGCCTTTGATTGGGAGTGTATGTTGTATGAGTGAGTATAGTTTTTATAGTTTCATAGTTTTATATGGTACCATTATTTTAAGTGACTTATGTATTTTGTACTTATATTTCTGTTGTGAGCCGCCCTAAGTCTGGGGAGAAGGGCGGCATATAAGTCGAAAGAAATGAAATGAAATGAAATGAGTAGACCTAGCTCAGCTAGCCCACCTTTTCACTTTTGCAGAGGCCAATATTTGTCCCAACATCTGTTTGCATCATTCTGTGGCCTAACCTAGCAGGTTTCAGCATTAGATACTCAGGCCTTGGAAACCACGTGGTAAATCTTGAGTATTGTGGGCCTTGCAGGAGAGCCTCTGCCATGACAAAAATGAGGATGCCCTCTTCAAAAGCAAATGCTGGGAGGCGGAAGCAAATGTTGGAGTAGACCAGGGGTCTTCAAACTTGGCCCTTTTATGACTTGTGGACTTCAACTCCCGGAATTCCTCAGCCAGCAACGCTGGCTGAGGAATTCCGGAAGTTGAAGTCCACAAGTCATAAAAGGGCCAAGTCTGAAGACCTCTGGAGTAGACCAATATTACTCAACCTTACCAATTTTAAGATGTGTGGCTGGCTGAGGAATTCTGAGAATTGGTGTCCACATCTTAAAGTTGAGAAACACTAAGTTGAGGTGAGGTTGAGAAGTAGTAAAGTAGATCATTCGATCCACCTTGCTCTAATCTGCTGCCTTTGGGGTCCCATGGAAAATATTGCCAACATTGAAGAAAGATTCTGCCAGCGAAAGAAGACGCCATGTTTTCCTTTACTTCAAGCAGAAGGATCCCTCAGGGAAACCCAGTGAAGGAGAACCTTCTATTTCAGGGGTTCTCAACCTTGGCAACTTTAAGACTTGTGGACTTCAACTCCCAGAATTCCTCAGCCAGCAAAGCTGGCTGAGGAATTCTGGGAGTTGAAGTCCACAAGTCTTAAAGTTGCCAAGGTTGAGAACCCCTGTTCTATTTGAAGGACTATTCCCGTGTTCCTCAACCTCAGCATCTTGAAGATGCACTTCCCAGCATCCTCCCAGCTAGCATGCTGGCTCAGGAATTCTGGGAAATGAAGAACACACGTCATAAAGTTGTTAAGGTTGAGAAACACTGGGCTGTTCCCTCCAAGTCCACTTTATGGAAAAACAATTAAGAGCTTGGGATGCCGTGATTTTCCTCATCCCAGTGGCCAACAGCGGGACATCAGATTTGTTAAGTGCACAATTCATCTGGTCATTTTATGGCTTCCCCATAAAAAACAAATTGTACTGCATTTGGGTTCTATGAACCGTAGTCATTGTTCCTAAACTGGCATTTGTTGTTGTTGTTAATTGCGAAGTCGTGTCCCACCTCCAAGGTCCCTTCCAACTTTATAATTATAATTATTATTATTATTATAACGTTCCTCCAGGTCTTCCTGTCCTCTACCATCTTCTGGAGTCCATTTAAGGTCACGTCTGCTGCTTCAGTGACTCCGTCCAGCCCCCTCATTCTCTGTCGTCCCCTTGTTCTCTTGCCCTCCATCTTTCCCAGCATTAGGCTCTTCTCCAGTGAGTCCTCCCTTCTCATTAGGTGGCCAAAGTATTTGAGTTTCAACTTCAGGATCTGGCCTTCTCAAGAGCAGTCGGGGTTGATCTCCTCCAGGACTGACTGGTTGGATCGCCTTGCAGTCCAGGGGACTCGCAGGAGTCTTCTCCAGCACCCTAGTTCAAAGGCCTCAAAGTGGCATATATAGATACAAATGAGGAAATAACCTCATAAACTCTGTGATGTTCTTTTGTTTATGTTGTTAGCCGCTCCGAGTCCTTTGGAGAGGAGCGGCATAAAAATTTAATTAAAATAAATAAATAAAATAAATAGGTGAACGGCCTGTTTTCATCCTCCCCAGGTCCAATCGAGTAGCAGCCACTTGTCCACCTGGCCAGCCTATGAACCAGGCCAAGGGATCCTTCAGAACCGAAAACCGTGCACTCTCCCTGACTGGCAAAGGTAGGTCTGGATATGGCATTGAGAGGTCAGGTTTCCAGATGTGCAAAAAAAAAAAAAAAAGCCAGGAAATTTTGGGTTCAAATAAACAGTAGTTGCCAGCTTTCCCATTATATTATCCCTCCTCCTTTCTTGAGAGACGGCTGCCCAACATTAACATAAATGGTCTCTTTTACCCCTCTTTCAAACCGATGGACCTCTTCTGTCGGGAATGTGGACTTGACTTTGCATTGGAGAATTTGTCTTCCGACTGCTACGTCTGCCGTGGCGGCTTTGTTGGTTATCTTTCCGCAAGTGGCCTTTGCCATCGTGGCAGTCATGAAATAATGTTCAGCCTGGGCAAAATAGAATGTCCCAGCAAATGCTAACAATATCCTGCCTTTCAGCGCCAACAAACCGCTCATGCCGATTTCGAAGCCACGTTACCTCGAAGAGCTGGAGTCCTACTTGCGGACCGAGTTGCAAGTGCTCGACTTGACTAGAGGAAAAGTTCCGGAACTTAGGCTGCAGGTTGGAGAAGCGGCGTTCCGCAGGGAATGCCGGAAGCCTTAAATCTTCGGGCTCGGGGATCCACAATCGGCCCATGGAATATCTTGGACCGTCGTTGCTCAACCTAAGCACGGCTTTTTGGCTCTGACCAGGAAAGGAGAGAACGAGGAAAAATAGAAATTCAAACTTTTTTTTACGGCTAGGACATGGCCACACACCCTTCTGAATCCCTGACACTAATTCAAGCTCCTAAGGATCCAATGTGTTTCTTATTAGGTTTTTATCCCGCCTTTATTTATTTATTTATCTATCTATCTATCTATCTATCTATCTATCTATCTATCTATCTATCTATCTATCTATCTATCTATCTATCTATCTATCTATCTATTTATTTATTTATTTATTTATTTAGATTTATATGCCGCCCTTCTCCCCAGACTCAGGGCGGCTTACAGCAGAAATACAAGTACAAAAATATATAAATCATTTAAAATAGTAGTACAGTATAAAACTATAAACTATACCCACTCATACAACATACAATCCCAATCAAAGGCCCAGGGGCAGAGCGCAGCTCACACACCCCAAACCTGTCTGCATAGATGTGTTTTTAAGAGTTTTCGGAAAGCTAGGAGGGAGGGAGCAGTACGAACCTCTGAGGGAAGCTGGTTCCAGAGGGCTGGGGCAACAACGGAGAAGGCCCTCACCCTAGGCCCCGCCAGATGACATTGTCTAACAGACGGGACCCGTAGGAGGCCAACCCTATGTGCCCCAACCGGTCGCTGGGATTCATGGGGCAGAAGACGGTCCCGCATGTATCCTGGGCCATTGCCATAAAGGGCTTTATAGGTCATAACCAACACTTTGAATTGTGTTCGGAGACCAATTGGTAGCCAGTGCAGCTCACGAAGGGCTGGAGTGATAGGAGCATGTCTTGGGAGACCCAAGACGGTTCGCGCGGCCGCATTCTGAACCACCTGCAGTCTCCGGACATTCTTCAAAGGTTGCCCCATGTAGAGAGCATTATATATTATATAAGTAACTCCAGATGATGAACGTACACAATACTTCTCCCTCTTTCTATTTGCCCCCTAACAACAGACCTGTGAGGCAGATTGGGGTGTGAGAGAGTGACTGGCCCAAAGTCACTCAGTCGCTTCCATGCCTAAGGCAGGACTAGAACTCACCATCTCCTAGTGATTGGCCCAAACTCACCCAATTGGCTTTCATGCCTAAGGTGGGACTAGAACTCACAGTCTACTGCTTTTCTAACCCAGCACCTTAATCACTACACCAAACTGGCTTTCAAGGCAATGCCTATCCCAGCTTACTTGATTTAAGTCCACCAAGAATCTCTTTTAAAGGCAAAAGAGGCAGATCCAGAATCCTGCTGTGGTGTGAACAGAACAACACTGTTAAGGCAGTGTTTCTCAAAGTTTGCAACTTTAAATGTGTGAGTGTCAACTCCCAGAATTCGCCAGCCAGCGTTATCTATTTTTTATTTCTATCTCTCTTCCCTCCCCCGGAACTTTCCTTTTTTTTAGCCTTACAGAGAAGTATTTGAGTGTTTCATGGAAGAATTCAAGACTTACAAACCTTTGCTGGCTTCCATCAAGAGGGAGTATGAATCGACTATAGGTGAGAGAGCTACGATACCATTTTGCAAAATGTTAGAGCAGCGGTTCTCAACCTGTGGGTCGCGACCCTATTTGGGGTCAAATGACCATTTTACGGGGGTCGCCAAACACCGCAGGGCGCCATTTTTTTTGTCGGCCATTTTTTCCCCTTTGCGATGCGGGCCGTTGCGCCGCGCATGCGCGATGCGCCCCATCGCGCCGCGCATGCGCGATGCGGGCCGGGGTCGAGCCCCGGAAAAGGTTGAGAACCGCTGTGTTAGAGCAATATTGAACCGGCTAATTCTCACAGCTGGTTCTCAACATTTGAGATGAAAAATATCAGGATCCCAATTAGTCTGGACGGTCCCGTTCTTCTTCTCAACCATAAGTGGTCATAAGTCACTTTTTTCAGTGCCGTTGCACTTTCAAATGGTCAGTAAGCAAACTATTGTTAAGTCAAGGAGTATCTGTATATCACAACAGAGTTCTATAATGACCCGGGTTCAAATTTCCAATATCTACCGTACTTTGATCCAAGAACATAAAATGGGGTGTGATTACATGAGCTGCTTAACCATCAGCAATTAATTCTGGGCTCAGTGGCAACTCAAGGATCACTGTAATAGACATTATAGGATTATAGTTGAGCTCCTGCATCCTGCTAAGATCAAGCCAAACAAACCACACAACTTAGTGCAGAGGGAACCAGCGGTCAATCTCCACATACAGGCCTGAACACTGTTTTTCTTGGTTTTGGTGTCCTCTTCAACTACACAGCAGTTTCTAAATGCAAACATAGCTCCTGAATTACCCAAATATTTAATCTTCTTTCGAGGCAGTAAATGACAGAGAATCCTAAACAATCCTTTCTAATTAGTAAGTTCATTGAACAGAGTAGTGGGAAACATAAGATCACAACTGCTGGTTTTCCTTTAGTAATTGTACGTGGTTGTCCTAAGGAAATATTCCATGCCAATAGCAGATAGAGATTAAACTCATTTTAAACACAATGCTCTTTAAAAGCCCTATCCACAGGTCTTTATGACTTTTAGTAACTCGGAGAGAGATGCCTCTTTGTCTGCCTCTTCTAGCCCATTTGCAGGAAAAGATCTACACTCTGGAATCAGTGAATGGTGTTCTGGTCACAGCCTCTGATCAATGTACTCAGCAAATCCTGGCTTTTCAACAGCAGGAGAAAATTGAAATCGCCAAATTGAAGGAGGAGCGGCTTTATTTACTGAAGCTGATTGACAAAATGAAGGAGGAAAAATGT
The DNA here is from genome assembly GCA_034064705.1 of Bothrops alternatus. Classification (NCBI taxonomy): domain Eukaryota; kingdom Metazoa; phylum Chordata; class Lepidosauria; order Squamata; family Viperidae; genus Bothrops; species Bothrops alternatus. The sequence goes on from JARGCV010000666.1 coordinate 1,459,997, forward strand.
TCACTAGAGACCCAGGTGAGTCTTTTACCCTGCCCTGTTTATCTTTTCAAGCAGCCGGGCCTGGAAAATTGGATTGTGCATCCTTGCCGGCACAGTTGTGCCTTTTCAAAACTCTTCTGACTGCCTTCCAGGGGGGTGGGCGTGGGAGGGGGGGTTCTAAGGTTGATTTTGTTAAAAGAAAAGCAGGCTGAGAAGAGAGTCACACGGAGTAATTAATATGGAATATGTGATTGTAATTATCAGGCAGAAAAAAAATCAGGTTTGTGTCGAATCATCGGTTCTTAAGACAGAAGAAAAGTATGTTCTTGAGAGTGTTGTAGAATATATGGTGTCCCCCAAAACAGACCAAAATTGCAAGTGGCTGATTTAGTTTAATGGACAAATACAGTGTAAAATATCAGTCCTTTATTAGCATTTGTCCCATACAGGTAGTCAACCTACGACCACAGCTGAGCCCAACATTTCTGTTGCTAAGCGAGGCATTTGTTAAGTGAGTTTTGTTCCCTTTAGTGACCTTTCTTGCCACAGTTGTTAAGTGAATCACTGCAATTGTTAAGCTAGTAGCAGGGAATCTGGCTTCCCCATTGACTTTGCTTGTTGAGCAAAAGCAGATCACATGACCCCGGGACCTTGCAACCGTCGTAAATATGAATCAGGTGCCAAGCATCCAAATTTTTATCACGTGATCTTGGAGATGCTGCAATGGTTGTAAGTGTGAAAAGTGGTCATAAGTCACCTTTTTCAGTACTGTTTGTAACTCTGGACAGTCACTAAATGAATTGTTGTAAGTCGGAGACTACCTGTATGTTTGTGTTTTTCCAATCTGGCCAAAGTCCATTTAGTCAGCTGCATTACAATTCCACTAGACTCCGGCTTCTGGGCTCCTTCCTACGGTATACTTTTATAGTCTGTGACTTTTAGTCTGTGACTTTTATAAAAAGTCAAACGGGGGTTAAAACAGGTTTTAAAAAATTTGAAAATGGGTTAAAAGTAGGTTAAACATGCAAGGTTAGAAAGGGTTAAAAAGTTAAAATAAAAATAAAATAAAATAGAATTTAAATTAAAAAAAAAAGCTTTTACTTTTGGAGGAGCTCTTTACAGCCTTTGCTGCCTATCCACCATCTTCTGTGTTTGTGTGATTAAGGCTGTATTCCAGGAGGGATCATCTCGAGTTTTTTTAAGGTATCGAATAAAATGTTCCAGAATACTGGAACTGAAATGAAAACCTGACTTTTAACCACATGGCCTCCCCCCCCCTTTCCTTTCATTGTCCAGGTGGCCAAACTGCGAAAGACAGTGGCCGAGGAATATCTTCGCTATCTCAACGAGTGTGACGCCCGCAAGCTATTACTTTTGGACCTGAATGAAATGTACCGTCAGAAGGAAGAACTGAGGCTCAGCAAGGAGCAAGGTAGACGAAAAAGATGTCATTTCCCCCCACTAATTCATCAGTCTCCGCCAAGGAGTGTGGTGGCTCACCTGGTTGGGATGCTGGGTTCCAATCGTGCTCATGGGAACCCTAGCACTGATTTCCACTGGTTTTTTTTTTTTTAAATGTACTTTCATGCAATGTGTACTTTGGATCTTGGCTCGTCCATTCTCCCGTCCTTGACTCTTGACTGATTTTTTTTTCTGCTTAGTGGATTTTTTTTCTTCTGCTTAGTGATCTGAAGGATCAAGGCTTTCCCAATTGAGTGTGATTTTGAAGTGTCCCTGGACTTCCTTCTTCTCTTCTAGAGGATGTTCTAGAGGAGGACACGGTGAAGCTGAAGGTTGCGCTGAGGGTGGCCCGCCAGGACCTCACCAAAGCTCAAGTGGACCTGAACACCATGCAAGCAAACTACGGAGACGTTGTGCCCCGAAGAGATTTTGAACTGCAGGAACGAAAATATAATGATTTGGCTGACAAGGTACTTAAGGCAGAAGCTTGGCAAAATTGGCAAATTCTCCATTGTGGAGGAGGAGATCCAGTATTGGCTGTCTTTTCCGTTCACTCTAGAGCAGGGTTGGCAACCTTGGCTCTTTTATGACTCGTGGACTCCAACTCCTAGAATTCCTGAGCCAGCCATGCTGAGGGAAAAGGGGAGGTTTCCAAGCTGAGCCATGTTAGCTCAGGAATTCTGGGAGTTGGAGTCCACGAGTCATAAAAGAGCCAAGGTTGCCTACCCCTGTCCTAGGCGTAGGACGCTTTATGACTCGTGGACTCCAACTCCCAGAATCCCTGAGCCAGCCATGCTGAGGGGAAAGGGAGAGGTTTCCAAGCTGAGCCATGCTGGCTCAGGAATTCTGGGAGTTGAAGTCCACGAGTTATAAAAGAGCCAAGTTTGAAGACCCCTGGTTTAAATATTTAAATATTTTTCCTCACAGTCACATGATCAAAATTCAGGCATTTGGGCAAGGGTAGGCAACCTTGGCTCTTTTATGACTCGTGGACTTCAACTCCCAGAATTCCTGAGCCAGCCACGCTGAGGGGAAAGGGAGAGGTTTCCAAGCTGAGCCATGCTGGCTCAGGAATTCTGGGAGTTGAAGTCCACGAGTCATAAAAGAGCCAAGGTTGCCTACCCCTGCTTTAGAGGTAGAACTTGACTAGAAGTCAGCAACTCTTTCTCCTTGTGTAGTAAGAGATTCTTGTAATTCTATTTACGCCTGGTCGGAGTTTGTTTGTAGTTCTCGTCTCCATTTTCCAATTTTAACCATCTTCCTGGTAGATATTTTAATTCATTTCCGTCTCCCCAGTCCGTCAGATTCCTTACCCAGAACTTCAGATCTCATGCTCCATCCCATCCTGTGTTCCTTGCCCTTCAGTTGTCAATTCTTCAGAAAGATTTTGATGACCTTCGTGAGGAATACGAGATAATGTTGGATATACACAAACAAGTTTCGGAAGACCGAGACCGCTACTTCAACGACCTCATCAATGTCCAGCGGACGTCCACACCCCGCCCGGACTGGAACAAATGTGCAGGTACAATTTAGTGCGGCCGATGTGTACAGGTAGTCCTCGATTCACAACAGTTCATCTCGTGACCGTTCGAAGCTACCACTGAAAAAGAGCATTTTTCACACTTACGATCATTGCTGCAACATCCCCCCCCACGGTCTCGTGATTTACATTCGGATGCTGGACAACTGACTCACGTTTATGACGGAGTCAGGTGATCCCCTTTGGCAACCTTCTGACGAGCAAAGTTAATGGGGAAGCCAGCTTCACTTAACCACCGGGTTACTAATTCAAGAACTGCAGTGATTCACTTAACCACTGTGGCAAGGAAAAGTTGTAAAATGGCGCAAAACTCACTTAGCCACATAAATTTTGGGCTCAGTTGTGGTTATAAGTTGAGGACTACCCGTATTTATGCTAGTTTTCTGTTATATGAGCACCTCGGTAGAGTGCTCCTCCATTTCTCAGATCCCTATCCTGTCTGATATTCCATTCTTGTTCCTGCAGATGTGATTCTTGGTGGAACTGAGCGCTGGAGCAGCTTGTCGGTGGGCAGAACAAGTGACCAGCTAGTTGATGTGCTTTTGGAGGAAATTGGCGGGGGTCTCCTGAGAGAGCGCGACACCTTCATCGGGCGGGTACGGTTGGGCTTGCTTCCCCCACAACAGCAGGTGGATTTCTGGGGTTCACTTCCCCAAAGAGCTTGGTCTAATCCCAACAGAGATCCAATAAAGGAGAATATTTGTAGCTCAGGATTAAAATGAAGGGTCCTTGGTGCTCTCTGAGCTGGGCTGTTTTCTTGCAGACGTTTTATTAACCAAACAGTTGCAATGTATGGCTGTGAAAGTTGGACCATAAGAAAGGCTGAGCGCCAAAGAATGGAGACCTTTGAACTCTGGTGCTGGAGAAGACTCCTGCGAGTCCCCTGGACTGCAAGGCGATCAAACCGGTCAGTTCTAGAGGAGATCAACCCTTGGCTGCTCTTTAGAAGGCCAGATCCTGAAGTTGAAACTCAAGTACTTTGGCCACCTAATGAGAAGGAAGGACTCACTGGAGAAGGGCCTGATGGAGGACAATAGAAGAAGGGGACGACAGAGGATGATGTGGCTGGAGGGAGTCACTGAAGCAGCAGGCGTGAGCTTAAATGGACTCCAGAAGATGGTAGAGGACAGGAAGGCCTGGAGGAACATTGTCCATGGGGTCGCGATGGGTGGGACACGACTTTGCAACTAACAACAACAAGGTAACATCATCAGTGTTAGCACTGTTGATATCACCTTGCTTGTCTAATTAAATGTCTGCAATTAAACATTCCAGCTCAGAGAGCACCAAGGAACCCCAAAATGTAAAGATCTCTTCTTCTTGGTCTTCCAGAGAAAAGGGGGGCGAGGAGGAGATCAGAAAGAGAATTTATTCCACTTCAAAGAAATGTGTGTTTTACTTCAGCAAATTATGAATGGCTTAGCAAAGTGTTTCTAAGCTTGGCTGAAATGTTTATGGAGATTCTCAGTCATCCTGGTCAGTGTTGTCTGAAAAGTGCTTTTTTAATAGGCAGCTGGACTGTTTTTTGAGGAAGATGTTTTGCTTGTCATCCAAGAAGCTTCATCAGTTGTGACTGGATTGTGGAGGGATGGAAGGATAGGTACAGGGAAATCTTTGTGTCCTCATAGGCCTGGCTATCCTGAATCCAGATTGCAACGCCTTGGTCTCTTCAGCCTTGAAAGACGGCGTTTAAGGGGTGACTTGTATAAAATCATGCATGGGATAGAAAGGGTGGATAGAGAAAAATTCTTTTCTCTATCACACAATACCAGGACAAGGGGGCACTCCCTAAAGCTCGTAGGTAAGAAAGTGAGGACAAATAAAGGGAAATATTTCTTCACCCAGAGGGTCGTTGATTTATGGAATTCACTTCCAGAAGGGGTCGTGACAGCTGTCAGCCTGGACAGCTTCAAGGCAGGGTCAGATAGATTCATGGATGCCAAGTGTATCGGTGGCTATTAAAACGGATGTCCATGTGCCGCCTCTATGTTGGTTGAGGCAGGCAGGATTCCCTTGAGTACCATTTGTTGGGGGTCAAGGGAAAGGGAGGGTTTTGCCTTCTCTTTCTGCTCAAGATCCCCATGTACATTTGGTGGGCCACTGTGTGACACAGAATGCTGGACTCGATGGGCTTTGGCCTGATTCAGCATGGCTCTTCTTATGTTCTTATCCTTCAGAGCCAGGGGTGGCCAACCTCGTAGTAGCCTGGCCCCACTCAACAAGCCTTCTGAAGTGCACTTGTTGTCCCTTCCACGGGTTTGTACAACAGTGGGACTCCAGTGTAACAACCTAATGCCACGAGTTGGGTTTATATGGGTTGTCTTGATCTAAGTAGGCATTTGTGGCTGCCCACAGCAGGCAATTCTTTTTCTCCACAGGGAAGAAGCGAAAAGGTTCCCCCGTACCTGAGGTGTGATGGCCTGGTTAGAAACAAGAAGCTGACCAAGAAGGAAGTCGTGGCCCTTCTGAGGGAGATCTGGAGGGAAAAAATTATATCAGATCAGCAGGTCTCTTTGGTTTTCCTCTCTCTCCTCTTTCAAGGCAACTGAATCTCTCTAGAGCTGACATCCATGAGAATAGAATATGGAAATGAGAATAGACTAGACTAGAATGGGAAGGGACCTTGGAGGTCATCTAGTCCAGCTCCCTGTTCAAGCAGGAGAACCTATACCATCTCAGACAAGTGACTGTCTAGTCTCTTGTTGAAAATCTCCAGTGATGGAGCGCCCACGATTTCTGGTGGCCAGCTGTTCCACTGGTTAATTGTCCTCACTGTCAGGAAGTTTCTCCTTAATTCCAGGCTGTTTCTCTCCTTGATCAGTTTTCATTCATTGTTTCTTGTCTTGCACTCTGGTGCTTTGGAGAATAGTTTGAGCCCCCCCCCTCTTCTTTGTGGCAGCCCCTCAGATACAGGAATACTGCTATCATGTCTTCCCTATTTCTTTTTTTCAGACTAGCCAAACCCAAGTAAACAATGTAATTGCTAAGTCTACAATTTTCAGGATAATCGATTTGGTCTTTGAGTGTCTCTTCTGTTTTTTTGTTTTGTTGTTTTTTACAGAGAGGGAAACAATCCAGCCTCTCCGATTTCTTCCTAGGCTTCTTTCAGAAAAAATATGGTGAAGGTGTTGCTTTTGACTGGACTTACAGCGTCTATGAAAACCTCAAGCTCTTTCGGTCGAATGAAATGATGGCCTTGTTTTTTAACATCCTGACAGGAACTGTGAGTATCTTAACTTGCTTAAGATAATAACAAAGGAATACCTAAATCGGTTCACGACAGAGCTGGTTTCTTTGGGACAGTGGTACTGTCAGACTACCCATAGCTTGAATCTCTAGGTAAAAAACGATCCTTGTCTCCATTTGTTGACAAAGGTATAGCTTTATTAGAGATCAAGTGTGTTTGGAGCATTGCATAGCCAGAACTGAGAACTGCATGCCCAAATCTCTAAGTTCTACTCCCACTGCCTTGACTGTCTCTCGTTGCCCATCCCAATGTAAGCAATCAAATCCATGCAAGATGTTTTCATAACGGTCAATCTCAGCGGCGTTTGGATCAACAACTTAAGATATGCTGACAATACAACTGGGGTATTCTCCAGAGGGTAACCATGCTGCTGAAGGAAGATGGGACTGATTATCCAGACTGGGGACCCTGCTTCATCTTAAATCAGGGGTCTTCAAACTTGGCCCTAAAAGTTCCTGGAGTTGAAATCCACAAGTCATAAAAGGGCCAAGTTTGAAGACCCCTGTCTTAAAGCTTCTTCCGTCTCTTTCTCAGGTGGATGAGGGAGTATATCACAGTCATCTCCTGGAACTTAACAATCTGTTAAAAGAACTGACTGCTGCTGATACCGAAAATACTGGCCACTTGACAGAGGAGCAATTCAAGTAAGAGCCACTGTATAGTCTGCACCTGCAACAGGACAATAAAATCAGAACTGGAGCCCTAGAAACATCTATACATTGTTAACTGATATAGGGCGGTGTTTGGGGTTTTTACTATTTCAAAAATGATATCCTGGCCACGCCCTAATCCGGGTTATCAAAAGATGTCAGCATGTTGCTCAAATCCAAGCTTTGTTGTTGAGTATCTTATATTTTATACAAAATGCAGTTTTCTCCTTGCACTGGGATAAATATGAGGGAGTCTTCCAGGGTGAAAGCTAAAGTAGCTTTGTTCTTTTTGGAGGCACATAAGAAGCAAAATTGGGGCCAAAGAGTAAGAGAAGTAAAATTTCACCCCACCGTATCCACTGTCATTGCAATCCATTTTTAATTTTTTTTTAAAATAATAGAAGGTTAACTGTAACAGGTGATTGGGATAACACTCAATATTGCTATCTGTTTGCAAACTGGAATAGTTTTCTGGTTAAGAGTCCCTTGGTAGCAGAACATTGGGCAAGTTATTATCACTCTGAGTGAGATGGGCAGTTTCTAAAGTGGATATATATTTCATCATCATCATTCTAGCCAATGGCTATCCGTTGCAGGATGAAGGCCTCTTCCGCATGTTTCCAACAAATAAGGTCTTTTCTTTGCCGATTGGGCCCGCAATACTTGCTGATGCCATTGATCCATCTTGTTTTAGGTCCCTTTCGTGGATACTTTTGATCAAGTGGGATCCATTCTATGACTGCCTTGGTCCACCTTCCCTCAATTCTTCTTGCTATGTGACCAGCTCATTTCCATTTCCATTTTACTCTGTGGATGGCATCGTATACTTTAGTTTATTCTCTAATCCTTGTGCAGGTCTTTCTATCTTGTGATGCCAAGCATGTATCTTTCTATGGCTTGCTTGCTTGCTTGCTTGCTCTGTCATCTATCTATCTATCTATCTATCTATCTATCTATCTATCTATCTATCTATCTATCTATCTATCTATCTATCTATCTATCTAATCTATCTACCTACCTACCTACCTACCTTATCTCAATATATATACAAACATCTGTGAACAAAGGGTAAGAGAAAGACAGCATCTTGCACAACTATTTGCTCAGTTTTGGGGGAACTGAGGTGTCTGTCCCCTTTTTGAAAAAAGCTAATATAAGGAATATTAGCCCTTTTTAAAAAAGGTTGTGCCTCAGTTTTATCCAAAGCTATTATGTTTTCTCTCTCCTGCAACAGTCTGGTCTTGAGGACAGCCTTCCCACTAAAAACAGATGAAGAGATTCAGGAGTTACTTGATGCAGCTGGCTTCAGGCCAAATGTTGGTGCCGTTATGTACAAGCTATTATTCTTAGAGGTAAGTTGGAACATTGGATAAGAAGCAGTTCAGCATTTATGGGGATGAAAGGCTGGGAGATGCAATAAGACTAGATTTCCAAAACGAACGAATCCTGAGAAAGCATATAAAATATTATTTACCTTTCTAAGTGAAAAAAAAACTCGCAAGATTTTGGCCAGTCTCTAATTGTGGGTGAGCAAAGAACAATTTCATTAAATAAAATTACATTGCTTCTAGTTCAGGGGTAGGCAACCTTGGCTCTTTTATGACTCGTGGACTTCAATTCCAAAAATTCCTGAGCCAGCCATGCTGAGGGGAAAGGGAGAGTTTCCAAGGTGAGCCATGCTGGCTCAGGAATTCTGGGAGTTGAAGTCCATGAGTCTTAAAGTTGCCAAGGTTGAGGACCCCTGATATAGGGCAGGGGTAGGCAACTGTGGCTCTTTTATCACTCGTGGACTTCAACTCCCAGAATTCCTAAGCCAACCATGCGGAGGGGAAAGGGAGAGGTTTCCAAACTGAGCCGTGCTGGCTCAGGAATTCTGGGAGTTGAAGTCCACGAGTCATAAAAGAGCCAAGGTTGCCTACCCCTGTTCTGGTTATTTCATTGTTCATTTTTCTCATGTCAGCATGTGGGATTTTGCTTCTGGTGGGAAGCCAAAGGGCTCCTCCACATGACAAGACACGTATCCGTGTTTTAAGAAGCTAGCCTATTGTAATTTATTTGGTAAACTATGATTAAGCAAGCCTTAGTTTTAGAAATATGCAAACCTAGCCAGTGAATTCTTTCAGTGGGGAAAAACAAGCTCTGTCGTCATGCTGAATAATTGCCCACAGTTGAGAGAAGGGAGATGCTTCGTAGCAACAATGAACAAAATGCTGCTAAGCCACTTAACATTCATTTACAGGATGATGAAGGGAAAACAGAACCCCTAATTGCAAAACTTAAGAACCAATATGTGGTTGAGAAACAGACGTATCTGAATGAGCTGCGTGCTGAACTAGGAGCCTTGGTGTGAGTATGTGAGTGGGAGGTGACTCCCAATGGTTTAAGCACAACTAAATTCAGATCCCTTATAATCTCCTCCTTGTCCACTTGCTTTTTGTTTGCATTTACAAATAGCCTGTCTGGATCCAAACTAGACATCTTCATCTTAATACCATATTAATACCACTTTACAACGCCTTGGTAAGGCCACACTTGGAATACTGCATCCAGTTTTGGTCACCACGATGTAAAAAAGATGTTGAGACTCTAGAAAGAGTGCAGAGAAGAGCAACAAAGATGATCAGGGGACTGGAGGCTAAAAAAATATAAGGAATGGATGCTGGTATTGGGTATGTCTAGTTTAACAAAGAGAAGGACGGTGTGTGTGTGTGTGTGTGTGACATGATAGCAGTGTTCCAATATCTCAGGGGCTGCCCCAAAGAAGAGGGAGTCAAGCTATTCTCCAAGGCGCCTGAAGGCAGGACAAGAAGCAATGGATGGAAACTAACCAAGGAGAGAAGCAACCTAGAACTAAGGAGAAACTTCCTGACAGTTAGAACAATTAACCAGTGGAACAACCTGCCTCCAGAAGCGGTGAATGCTCCAACACTGGAATTTTTAAGAAGAGACTGGACAGCCGTTTGTCCAAAATGGTATAGGGTTTCCTGCCTGAGCAGGGGGTTGGACTAGATGACCTCCAAGGTCCCTTCCAACATTATTATTATTATTATTATTATTATTATTATTATTATTATTATTATTATTATCTTTAGATGTTTCTAGCTAAAAAAAGGAAGAAAAACAAAGGATGAGGGCAAAATTAGTTCAGTCAATCGTGGAAGAGGAATAAGCTAAACACGTACAAGTGGTCCTTGAGATATGACCACAATTGAGCCTAAAATTCCCATTGCTAAGCAAGTCAGTTGTTATGTGAGTTTTGCTCTATTTTTCTGGCCACAGTCGTTAAAGGGAACCACCGCAGTTGTTAAGTTAGTAATCTGGTTGTAAAGTGAACCTGAATTTTGCTTGTCAGGTCACAGAAGGCGATCCCATGACCCCGGGACACTGCAACGGTCATAAATATGAACCAGTGGCCAAGCATCCAAATTTTGATCACGTGACCGTGGGGATGCTGCAAAGGTCATATGAGTGAAAAACGGTCTTATGTCACGTTTTACAGTGCCATCGTACCTGAACAGTGATTTAACTAATGCTTCTAAGTCGAGTACTATATACTCTGCCTGACATGTTTACTCTACACCTTTTTTCCCCTCTTCTTTTTGATGGAGGAACGAGTGGGGTCAACTGTAAATGGACAACTCCCAAAATAGAATGCTAAGTGATTTAGAATGAAGGCTGACAATAAGATCACGTAGCGCGTTTTTATTAGATCACGTAGCGCAGGGCTGTCAAACTCCATTTCATTGAGGGCCACATCAGCATTGCGGTTGCCCTTGGGGGCCAGGTCGGTGTGGCCAGGGTGGGCATGGCCTACTGGGTGGGCCTGGATGGAGTGGGTGTGGCCTACTGGGTGGGCATGGCCAGCTCTACATCGTTCGCATCGAGGGTGCCTGTGGGGGCCTGGGCAGGAGTGGGGGAGATCTGAGGATCTCTGGCAGAAGGAAGTGGGACCGGGGCAAGCGCCAAGGCACAGTCCATTTCTTCATTCCTCACAAAAGGTGACACCTCCCCAGCATGCACCCAGGGGGCGGGGCCAACATGGCAGGGGCTGGTTCCTCGCTGTTTCTGGACGGCCTTGTGGAGCTAAGACTGAATGCATTTCAGCCTAGATGGCCACCACACAATTGTACATTGGCTCCTGGCCCACCTGGGCCAGGGCCAAGGCAGCGGGGGCCGTTCCCTCACTGTTTCCAGGATGGCTTTGCGGGCCACATGAAACCACTTTGCGGGCCGCATCCAGCCCCCGGGCCTTGGGTTTGACATGTCTGACGGTAACGCCTTTTCAGCAATGGCTTTTGCTTTCCTCTTCTTTCCCAGAGACGTGAGGCCTGATGATCTGAGGGCAGCTTTCTGTATAATTGACCCCAGCTTAACTGAGCAGATCTTGGACTCTTACCTCTCTTATGCCTTCCAAATTCCCAAAGAGCAACTGGACCCGGCAGTCTCCCTTCCTATTGACATTCTGATGCAAAGGCTTATGGCGGGAGATCTCCACAGACAGGGAGCTGCCTCGGGACAGCCGCAGCAAGTGCCTCCATCTCACGCGGCCGAAGAGGCAGATCATCCCAGCAACTGACTCGACCCACTTGCTCTCCCGCTCCGAGATTCATTGGAATCGTAAGACCTGCTCAGGTCGAACTGAGAACAGCTGCCCTGCCAGAGCTTGCAGCTGATAACGGAGCCCGCCGGAGCAAAGCCGTGATCCCGGTTGATCTTCTTAGGCTTAAGACAAAGCTTAAAAGAAATGACAAAATCCACTTTCTGTGCTATTAAAATGTCTTTTGAAATCCAGGCAAAACATTTAGTACGGAGCATCCCATTTCTCAGACTGGGGAACTAACTTCCACTCATGGAGGAAGGGTTGAAGTGGAATCTGGCAGAGTTCCAGGTTTGTTTGCAAAAAGTAGCAGTATATATATATCCCATAAATCTTCCACAACGGGAACCCATGAGGAAATTGTGAAATGACAGTTCAGTCAAGTGGATGCTAAAACAATTTAAACCTATGCAGTTTTCAGAAGTTTTATGTTTTATTTATAATAATTGAATTATCCACAGTCCGCTGGGGGCTAGAAAGTATATTAACACAGAAACCAGGGCAGCCAAGCCATTGGAGAGGTAGCGAAACTAAATTACAAAGCCAAACAACATAACATTTTCCCCCCCATCAATTCAACCTATTTTTGCTATGCTCCAATTTGCATTGAAAAAAGGTCTCGGAAACTGATGGTTTCCAGATTAGCAATTTAAAAATGTATAATTTGTTTATATAAACAGTGTTGTTAAGATGCAATAAACTATTAAATAAACTTTCCTTAGAAGCATTCCTATATCTGACATCAAAGGGTTTTGTGCTAGGGGATTCTTTTCCCAGTATGTTGCGGAGAAGCAAATATGGAAAGTGAAGAAAGAAAAATTCATTTTGTCCATTTTTAAAAATCTAATGTATACTTACCCTCAATAGCAGGTGGAACGGACGTGCTATCATGAGAATAATTTATACTGTTCCTTCAAAGTTGCCATGTAAGTCTCAGCGGGAAAAACGTATATGCTGGATAAATTTATATAACAGAAATCTGTCCATCAGGATAGACTGTGTCCAGAAGGCGTGTAGCTGAATAGCTGCATAACTGGCATGGAACACCTGTAGCTTAATTTATTGTTCTACTTAAGAACTGCACCTACCTAGATTTAGACGTTTATTGATAATTTAAGAAATGGAAGAAAAATAGCTAAGATTACAAACATGTTATAAGTCAAATATCTTCAGATACAAGAAACGGTTCAGTAAAATAAGCATAAGACCACACGTTTCGGCTTGCTTGAGAACAAGAGTACAGAGTTAACAGTTTTATTCCAAATGAATATGTGTGGTTGTTGTTTTTTTTTAACAAAATCTAATTTGCAAACCGAGCACAGGCAAAAAAAATGAGGCTCCCCCTGTACCACAGCAACGGAGACACAAAATAGGTGCAATTCAGCATTGTTTGTTTCTGAGATGGTCCCATATGCTTAAGCTAAATGCCATGTAAATGATCTGTCTTACGGACAAGTCTACATCCACTCCAGTCCAGAGCCTTGTAAGAAACATCTTCCTCCACTGCTTACTCCAAAGGAGAAACGTTCTGGCCTCAAAGTAGTTTCAGCTTCTCACTTTGGCTTCTGAGGGATCACTTTGTTCCCACTTGTGGCGACTGGGATCAGCAGCTTCCTGTACTCGAAAGGTAAGTGTCGCTCAACCAGGACATGTAGAGGCATCTTGTCGGTTATCAGTCCTTGCCTGTGCAGAAAGGGGTCACAAGAAGATAAGGCCAAAAGAAGCACACCTGAGACAAGATAGTGCTTGCCTGTTTCCAACAAATCCTCCTAAGGCAGGAGTCCCCAATCCCCAGCCCGTGGACCGGTATTGGGCCGCGGCATGCCAGCAACCGGGCCACGCAAACAAGCAAAGAAGCCCCATCCGCGGGATGCAGGCAGCACACAAAACCACGCACTGTCCGGTCCGCGGAAAAACCTCTCTCCACGTAACCGGTCCCTGGTGCCCAAAAGGTTGGGGAGCCTCTGCTGTAGGGACTAGGCTAGGCCAGGGGTCCCCAACCCCTGGTCCGTGGACCGGTATTAGGCCGCAGCATGCCATCAACCGGTCTGCACAAACAAAGCCCCATCCGCGGGATGCAGGCAGCACACAAAACCACGCACTGTCCGGTCCGCGGAAAAACCTCTCTCCACGTAACCGGTCCCTGGTGCCCAAAAGGTTGGGGAGCCTCTGCTGTAGGGACTAGGCTAGGCCAGGGGTCCCCAACCCCTGGTCCGTGGACCGGTATTAGGCCGCAGCATGCCATCAACCGGTCTGCACAAACAAAGCCCCATCCGCGGGATGCAGGCAGCACACAAAACCACGCACTGTCCGGTCCGCGGAAAAACCTCTCTCCACGTAACCGGTCCCTGGTGCCCAAAACGTTGGGGAGCCTCTGCCCTAATGTAGCCCAGGTACTTCTAGTTTCTTTTACGGCTTTGTAAACCATCCTGAGCTACAGGTAGCCCTCAACTTATAACCACAATGGAGCCCGAAACGTATGTGGCTAAGTGAGAAATTTGTTGAGTTTTGCCCCATTTTATGACTTTCCTTGCCCCAGTTGTTTCTGTGAATCACTGCAGCTGCTAAATTAGTAACATGGTTGTAAAGGGAACCTGGTTTTTCTCGTTGATTTTGCGTGTCAGAAAGTCGCAGAAGGGGATGCCTATGACCCCCCAGGACACTGCAACCGTCAGTTCTCAAGCACCCGAATGTAAGTCAGGTGGCCGTGGGGATGCCGCGATGGTCATCAGTGTGAAAGATGGTCATTAGTCACTTTTTTCAGTGCCACCATAACTTTGAACGGCCATTAAATAAACTCTTGTCAGTTGAGGACTCCCTGTACTCTAGCACTGTATTCTTCTTTGCTGTAATTGCTACAATCCTGCACTGGCAGTTCTCTCTGCTGTTGCTCAGCTGTTTCTCAAGAAAGCCAAGAGGGGAGAAACATTAACCCATAGCGTTAAGAGCAAGGAAGCAGCTGAGGAAAGCTCTCCTCGACTTTTAAGAACAAGCCTCACTAACCTGGTGCCCTCCAAATACGGGGTGATTATGAACAGTCAGAATTTCCAAGAACTGCGCCGGCTAGTTCTCTCCCCGCCCCATCCATCTGAAGAGCGTTATGGTTTAGTATGTGGTTATTAAAACGGATGTCCATGTGCCGCCTCTATGTTGGTTGAGGCAGGCAGGATTCCCTTGGGTACCATTTGTTGGGGGTCAAGGGAAAGGGAGGGTTTTGCCTTCTCTTTCTGCTCAAGATCCCCATGTACAATTGGCGGGCCACTGTGTGACACAGAATGCTGGACTCGATGGGCTTTGGCCCGATTCAGCATGGCTCTTCTTATGTTCTTATGGTGGGGAAGCCTTCACTGAAATGTCATTTTTCAGTTGATGCAGGGCCCTTGAGACCTTGCAAACCCTAACCCTTACCGCTTCATGAGGAGTTCCACATCAGCTGGGTCGGCTATCTTCCGTCCAGCGTGAGTCACGTAGGCGTCCAGGTCGTTGCTCAGATGCTTGAAATACACGTTCACGCTGGAAAAAGGAAGCCTCAAGTCAGCTGGGAGAGTTACAGCACAGCTCCCCCTCCCTCTCCCTCGAAGGCAGGTTACAGTGCAAACCCCTCAAGGAAAGCTAAAAAGTCTGGCCACAATTAAACACCCGTGAGCAGATTTGTTTCTTGGCAAGAAACCCAGGCATGGCAACAGAAAGAGGCAGCAGCACCCTTTTTTATTATTATTATTTTCTCTTAGCTCGGTGCAGTTGGCAAACCTCTTTCTCCAAAGGGGATCGTGGTGACTCACCACCTCTCCACAATTTCCAAGGCTTCTTTGGTGACTGGCATCTTGACGTGGTGGGTGAACAATTTTTTCACCAAGTTGTTGGGGAGGGAAGGCTCCCGTTTTCTCGGGCAGGCTTTTTTAGCTGGCTTTGGAAGCTGTTGGACCGAATCCTGTTTGACCGGCGACCTCCAAGAAAAATATCAAAAAGACGGTCTAAGCCAGGGGTCTTCGACCTTGGTCACTATGCGACTTGTGGACTTCAACTGGCTGAGGAATTCTGGGAGTTGAAGGCCACAAGTCATAACATGGCCAAGGTTGGGGACCTCTGGTCTAAGCCATTGAGTCTACTGCAAGAAGAGGAAACCAAGGACCTGCCAGATGTTGCAGAAAGCCATCTCCCAGGTGGTCCCAGATGGCATGGCCAACGATCTGGGAGTCCACACATCTTAAACATGGCTCTAGTGGGTTATGGAAGGCTGTTGTTCTGTTTATCTGGCAGTTAGCGTGAGGCAAAGCCAAGCCCCTCCTGCCAGCCACACTACATTGTCGGTCACACAGTCACCTCGAACCGCGAGGGGGGCAGCATATAAATTGAAGAATACAAATAGTCCTCACCCCATTGACCACAACTGAGCCCAACATTTCTGTTGCTAAGTGAAATATGTGTTGAGTGAGTTTGTTCCATTTTACCACCTTTCTTGACACCGTTGCTAAAATTGAATCACTGCAGTTCGTAAGTTAGTAATCAGGTTGTGAAGTGGCTTCCCTATTGGCTTTGCTTGTCAGAAGGTTGTAAAGGGGGATCACAGGACATCCCCTCCCCGGGACAATGCGACCGTTGTTAAGTACGAACCAAGCGTCTGAATTTTGATCACGTGACCATGGGGAGGCTGAAAAATGGCCATAAGTCACTTTTTTCAGTGCTGTTGTGCACTTGGAACAGTCACTAAATAATAATAATAATAATAATAATAATAAAGTTGGAAGGGGCCTTGGAGGTCATCTAGTCCAGGGCTTTTCAACCAGTGGTACGGGTACCATCTGTGGTCCATTGGCACCTGGCAGGTGGTACACGCCATCCTAGAAAAGTGGTAGCGGGGAGGGGAATGGGCTGAACCGGTGGTAGCACCGCACAAGGCTGAGCGAGAGATGGCTGGAGCTGCAGGGCTCTCAGGGCTCAGCGGAAGTGCCAGGATCAGTGCCGCTTTCCAGCTGATTGGCGCTTCTTCGGGGCTGTCAGGGCTCAGTGGAAGCGCCAGGATCAGCGCCAGGCTCCAGCTGGAGCTCGGCGCTGATCCTGGCGCTTTTGCTGAGCCCTCAAGACGCACCAATCAGCTGGAATGTTGCAGCATCTCCAGGCTCTTGTGATTTACATTCAGATGCTGGGCAACTGATTCATATTTATGACCGTCACAGTGTCCCAGGGTCATGTGAAGTGACCAAAACCTGCTGCAAACACCCAGCAGACGGGGGGAATAAAAACCAAACACCCCCACCCCACCCCCGCTGCCAATTCTCAACAGAAATGCTCACAACAATGAAAACCTCGGACAGGAGGAAGAGCGCCGCCGGGTGGGCAGGCAGGTGTCTTGCTCGGCTGTGGCTTGGGGGACACTTTTTTCAGTGCTATTGTAACTTTGAACAGTCACTAAGTGAACAGTTGTAAGTCGAGGACTATTTGTACTTCATCACTTTTTTCCTTTTTGGGGGGGGGGTCATCATGTTTTTGACACCTTGCTAGGCAACTGGTGGTACTCGGATATTGCCATATCCTAAAAATGGTACAGTGGGTGAAAAGGTTGAAAAGCCCCGATCTAGTCCAACTCCCAGCCATTTCGGACAGATGGCTGTCCAGTCTCTTCTTAAAGACTTCCAGTGTTGGTGCATTCACCACTTCTGGAGGCAGGTTGTTCCACTGGTTAATTGTTCTCACTGTCAGGAAGTTTCTCCTTAGTTCTAGGTTGCTTCTCTCCTTGGTTAGTTTCCATCCGTTGCTTCTTGTCCTGCCTTCAGGCGCCTTGGAGAATAGCTTGACTCCCTCTTCTCTGGGGCAGCCCCTGAGATACTGGAACACTGCTATCACATCCCCCCTCGTCCTTCTCTTCATTAGACTAGACATACCCAATTCCAGCAATCGTTCCTTATATGTTTTAGCCCCCAGTCCCCTGATCATTTTTGAATGGTTTTAAGTCGAGGGGGGCTAGGGGGCTAGAGTTCTGTCTCCCTACAACCGCATACATACCCAGAAGCCACCTCTTTCAGAACACGTGGGCTGGCCAGCAATGGGGTACAGTGAAAAGCTTTAGCCCGAACAAAGGCTGGCGTATTGCCAGTTGGTTCTGAGAGAGAAAGAAAGGTAGAATCTCGTTATCACTTCCCCAAAGCACATGAAAGTTCAACAGGCAGGAAACATAGCAATTGTTTCTAGCTTCTGGGGTGTGTGTGTGTGTGTGTGTGTGTGTGTGTGTGTGTGTGTGACCTCCATCTCATTTACAGATAATTCCAAAGTTACTACAGGTAGTCCTCAATTTATGACAATTGAGCTCCAAACGCGATGCTAAGTGAGACACTTGTTACGCGAATTTTGCCCCATTTTATGCCCTTTCTTGTCACCGTCGTTAAGGGCATCACTCCAGCTGTTAAGTTAGTAACCCAGTTGTTAAGTGAATCTGACTTCCCCATTGAATTTCCTTGTCAGGAGGTTGCAAAAGGGGATCACATGACCCCGGGCCACTGCGACCATCATGAATCTGAATCCATTGCCGATAGTATACATTTTGACCACATGACCGGGGGAACTTCAACAGATGTAAAGTGTGAAAAATGCTCACAAGTCCCCCCCCTTTTTTTATAGTGCCATTGGAACCTCACTAAAGGGTCAGTAAACAAACAGGTTGTAAGTCAAGGACTATCTGTAAAGGACTAGATTTTACAGGGTTCACATTAAAATCGCTTTATTAAATCTAGAAAGAAGCCTTCTGGAGAAACCCAAATGATGTGAGAAGAAGTCAGGCTTTGGGAGAAGGATACACTTTCTGAAGTCCAACCGTGACCGCCTTCAAAGAATGAAGCTCTCAATGTATGGAACCGATTCAGGATAAGATTAATTTTTAATCGACCTTGAGGTCCCCCAGGATCAATTTCTTATATTAATCAGTTTGAAATGTATCTAATAAGCCACATTAGCATTCTGCAACTTGTCAGCATCTTGCCATTCAGACTCACTTTTGTGTGAGATGATTATGACGAAGTAAATTAGCTTACCAATATTCTCAGATTCTGACATTTCCTCGACTTCTGGATTGTCTTCGTCTTCAAACTCCAGAATCTGTTCAGTTTCCACATTCCTCTTTCCTGTTGTTTTATTTCGACCACCTGTTTGTGGATTGGTTCTCTCTCTCATTTCCTTAAATGGCATCCTCTCCAGGCTCTTTGGAGTCTTCCCACTTGCGCGTCTCTTTGGAGTTACCACTCTAGGACTTTGCGAGTTCTCAATAGCTACAGAGAAAAAAGGAAGAAAAAAAAAGAAAAGAGAAAGATCTTCCGTCTCCTTCACAGATAATCCGAAAGTTACTAAAGGATTAATTTTATGGGATTCACATTAAAATCCCTTGCTTTATTAAATTTAGCAAGAAGGCTTCTGGGCAAATCGTGTGGGGAATCCTTTGGGAGAGGACTATACTTTCTGAAGCCCAACTATGGCGGGCTTCAAAGGATGACGCTCTCAACATATGGACCTGATTCAGGATAGGATTTATTTCAAAATTGCCTTTGAAGCCCCCCCCCCAAGAATCAATTTCTTAATCAGTTTGAAATGTATCTGATAAGCCAAGTTTGCTCCAGCTGTCCTTTATTATTCTACAAGTTATCAACGTCTTGCTGTCTAGTTGCTTTTATGTGAGATGGGCAGCTATACAAATAAGATTAAATAAGTAAATGAGCGTACCAATGTCCTCAGATTCTGACATCTCAACTTCTGGATTGTCTTCGTCTTCAAACTCCAGAATCTGTTCAGTTTCCACATTCCTCATTTCTTTTGTTTTATTTCGACCACCTGTTTGTGGATTGGTTCTCTCTCTCATTTCCTTAAATGGCGTCCTCTCCAGGCTCTTTGGGGTCTTCCCACTTGCGCGTCTGTTTGGAGTTACCACTCTAGGACTTTGCGAGATCTCAATAGCTACAGAGAAAAAAGGAAGAAAAAAAAAGAAAAGAGAAAGATCTTCCGTCTCCTTCACAGATAATCCGAAAGTTACTAAAGGATTAATTTTATGGGATTCACATTAAAATCCCTTGCTTTATTAAATTTAGCAAGAAGGCTTCTGGGCAAACCTAAATAAGGTAGGGAATCCTTTGGGAGAGGACTATACTTTCTGAAGCCCAACTATGGCAGGCTTCAAAGGATGACGCTCTCAACATATGGACCTGATTCAGGATAGGATTTATTTCAAAATTGCCTTTGAAGCCCCCCCCCCAAGAATCAATTTCTTAATCAGTTTGAAATGTATCTGATAAGCCAAGTTTGCTCCAGCTGTCCTTTAGTTACCAGCGTCTTGCTGTCCAGTCACTTTTATGTGAGATGGGCGGCTATACAAGTATGGTTAAGTAAGCAGTATGGGGCACAAACCAAAAAAAGCTAATACAATCCTGGGTTGCATAAACAAAGGCATATAATCAAAACCATGTGAAGTATTACTATTGCTTTATAAAGCCTTAGTAAGACCACACCTGGAATACTACTTCCAGTTTGGGTCACCACATGACAAAAAAGATGTTCAGACTTTGGAAAAAGAGCAGAGAAGAGCAACCAAGATGATTAAAGGTCTGGAGACTAAACGTACGGAGAATGGTTCCAAAAATTGGTATGTCTAGTACTGAGGAAAGAAGGACTTGGGGTGACATGATAACAAGTGTTTCAGTATTTCAGGGGCTGCCACAAAGAAGAGGGGCTCCACTTTTTTCCCAAAGTACCAGAAAGCAAGACAAGAAGCAATGGATGGAAACTAATTGAGGAGAGAAGCAACCTGGAATGAAGGAGAAACTTCCTAACAGTGAGAACAATTAACAAGTGGAACAGCTTGCCAGAAGAAGTTCTGGGTGCTTCATCACTGGTGGTTTTGAAGAAAAGACTGGACAGCCATTTGTCTGAAATGGTATAGGGTCTCCTGCACGAGCAGCGGGTTTGGACTAGAAGACCTGCAAGGTTCCTTCCAGTTCTGTTCTGATTAATTGAATGAGCTTACCAATGTCCTCAGCTTCTGACATCTCCTCGATTTCTGAGTTGCCTTCGGTTTCAAACTCCAGAATCTGCTCAGTTTCCACATTCCTCATTTCTTTTGTTCTATTTCGACCACCTGTTTGTGGATTGGTTCTCTCGCTCATTTCCTTAAATGGCGTCCTCTCCAGGCTCTTTGGGGTCTTCCCACTTGCGCGTCTGTTTGGAGTTACCACTCTAGGACTTTGCGAAATCTCAATAGCTAAAGAGAAAAAAAAAAGGAAGAAAAAAAAGAAAAGAGAAAGATCTTCCGTCTCCTTCACAGATAATCCGAAAGTTACTAAAGGATTAATTTTATGGGATTCACATTAAAATCCCTTGCTTTATTAAATTTAGCAAGAAGGCTTCTGGGCAAATCGTGTGGGGAATCCTTTGGGAGAGGACTATACTTTCTGAAGCCCAACTATGGCAGGCTTCAAAGGATGACGCTCTCAACATATGGACCTGATTCAGGATAGGATTTATTTCAAAATTGCCTTTGAAGCCCCCCCCCAAAGAATCAATTTCTTAATCAGTTTGAAATGTATCTGATAAGCCAAGTTTGCTCCAGCTGTCCTTTATTATTCTACAAGTTATCAACGTCTTGCTGTCTAGTTGCTTTTATGTGAGATGAACAGCTATATAAATAAGATTAAATAAGTAAATGAGCGTACCAATGTCCTCAGATTCTGACATCTCAACTTCTGGATTGTCTTCGTCTTCAAACTCCAGAATCTGTTCAGTTTCCACATTCCTCTTTCCTGCTGTTTTATTTCGACCACCTGTTTGTGGATTGGTTCTCTCTCTCATTTCCTTAAATGGCGTCCTCTCCAGGCTCTTTGGGGTCTTCCCACTTGCGCGTCTCTTTGGAGTTACCACTCTAGGACTTTGAGAGATCTCAACAGCTACAGAGAAAAAAGGAAGAAAAAAAAGAAAAGAGAAAGATCTTCCGTCTCCTTCACAGATAATCCGAAAGTTACTAAAGGATTAATTTTATGGGATTCACATTAAAATCCCTTGCTTTATTAAATTTAGCAAGAAGGCTTCTGGGCAAATCGTGTGGGGAATCCTTTGGGAGAGGACTATACTTTCTGAAGCCCAACTATGGCGGGCTTCAAAGGATGACGCTCTCAACATATGGACCTGATTCAGGATAGGATTTATTTCAAAATTGCCTTTGAAGCCCCCCCCCAAGAATCAATTTCTTAATCAGTTTGAAATGTATCTGATAAGCCAAGTTTGCTCCAGCTGTCCTTTATTATTCTACAAGTTATCAACGTCTTGCTGTCTAGTTGCTTTTATGTGAGATGGGCAGCTATACAAATAAGATTAAATAAGTAAATGAGCTGACCAATGTCCTCAGATTCTGACATCTCAACTTCTGAGTTGCCTTCAGTTTCAAACTCCAGAATCTGCTCAGTTTCCACATTCCTCATTTCTTTTGTTTTATTTCGACCACCTGTTTGTGGATTGGTTCTCTCTCTCATTTCCTTAAATGGCGTCCTCTCCAGGCTCTTTGGGGTCTTCCCACTTGCGCGTCTCTTTGGAGTTACCACTCTAGGACTTTGCGAGATCTCAACAGCTACAGAGAAAAAAGGAAGAAAAAAAAGAAAAGAGAAAGATCTTCCGTCTCCTTCACAGATAATCCGAAAGTTACTAAAGGATTAATTTTATGGGATTCACATTAAAATCCCTTGCTTTATTAAATTTAGCAAGAAGGCTTCTGGGCAAACCTAAATAAGGTAGGGAATCCTTTGGGAGAGGACTATACTTTCTGAAGCCCAACTATGGCAGGCTTCAAAGGATGACGCTCTCAACATATGGACCTGATTCAGGATAGGATTTATTTCAAAATTGCCTTTGAAGCCCCCCCCCCCCCGATCAATTTCTTAAGTGAATCAGTTTGAAATGTATCTGATAAGCCAAGTTTGCTCCAGCTGTCCTTTAGTTATTAGTGTCTTGCTGTCCCAGTCACTTTTATGTGAGATCATTAAGTAAATTAGCTTACCAATATTCTCAGCTTCTGACATCTCCTCGACTTCTGAGTTGCCTTCGGTTTCAAACTCCAGAATCTGCTCAGTTTCCACATTCCTCTTTCCTGCTGTTTTATTTCGACCACCTGTTTGTGGATTGGTTCTCTCTCTCATTTCCTTAAATGGCGTCCTCTCCAGGCTCTTTGGGGTCTTCCCACTTGCGCGTCTGTTTGAAGTTACCACTCTAGGACTTTGCGAGATCTCAACAGCTACAGAGAAAAAAGGAAGAAAAAAAAGAAAAGAGAAAGATCTTCCGTCTCCTTCACAGATAATCCGAAAGTTACTAAAGGATTAATTTTATGGGATTCACATTAAAATCCCTTGCTTTATTAAATTTAGCAAGAAGGCTTCTGGGCAAATCGTGTGGGGAATCCTTTGGGAGAGGACTATACTTTCTGAAGCCCAACTATGGCAGGCTTCAAAGGATGACGCTCTCAACATATGGACCTGATTCAGGATAGGATTTATTTCAAAATTGCCTTTGAAGCCCCCCCCCAAAGAATCAATTTCTTAATCAGTTTGAAATGTATCTGATAAGCCAAGTTTGCTCCAGCTGTCCTTTATTATTCTACAAGTTATCAACGTCTTGCTGTCTAGTTGCTTTTATGTGAGATGAACAGCTATATAAATAAGATTAAATAAGTAAATGAGCGTACCAATGTCCTCAGATTCTGACATCTCAACTTCTGGATTGTCTTCGTCTTCAAACTCCAGAATCTGTTCAGTTTCCACATTCCTCTTTCCTGCTGTTTTATTTCGACCACCTGTTTGTGGATTGGTTCTCTCTCTCATTTCCTTAAATGGCGTCCTCTCCAGGCTCTTTGGGGTCTTCCCACTTGCGCGTCTCTTTGGAGTTACCACTCTAGGACTTTGAGAGATCTCAACAGCTACAGAGAAAAAAGGAAGAAAAAAAAGAAAAGAGAAAGATCTTCCGTCTCCTTCACAGATAATCCGAAAGTTACTAAAGGATTAATTTTATGGGATTCACATTAAAATCCCTTGCTTTATTAAATTTAGCAAGAAGGCTTCTGGGCAAATCGTGTGGGGAATCCTTTGGGAGAGGACTATACTTTCTGAAGCCCAACTATGGCGGGCTTCAAAGGATGACGCTCTCAACATATGGACCTGATTCAGGATAGGATTTATTTCAAAATTGCCTTTGAAGCCCCCCCCCAAGAATCAATTTCTTAATCAGTTTGAAATGTATCTGATAAGCCAAGTTTGCTCCAGCTGTCCTTTATTATTCTACAAGTTATCAACGTCTTGCTGTCTAGTTGCTTTTATGTGAGATGGGCAGCTATACAAATAAGATTAAATAAGTAAATGAGCTGACCAATGTCCTCAGATTCTGACATCTCAACTTCTGAGTTGCCTTCAGTTTCAAACTCCAGAATCTGCTCAGTTTCCACATTCCTCATTTCTTTTGTTTTATTTCGACCACCTGTTTGTGGATTGGTTCTCTCTCTCATTTCCTTAAATGGCGTCCTCTCCAGGCTCTTTGGGGTCTTCCCACTTGCGCGTCTCTTTGGAGTTACCACTCTAGGACTTTGAGAGATCTCAACAGCTACAGAGAAAAAAGGAAGAAAAAAAAGAAAAGAGAAAGATCTTCCGTCTCCTTCACAGATAATCCGAAAGTTACTAAAGGATTAATTTTATGGGATTCACATTAAAATCCCTTGCTTTATTAAATTTAGCAAGAAGGCTTCTGGGCAAACCTAAATAAGGTAGGGAATCCTTTGGGAGAGGACTATACTTTCTGAAGCCCAACTATGGCAGGCTTCAAAGGATGACGCTCTCAACATATGGACCTGATTCAGGATAGGATTTATTTCAAAATTGCCTTTGAAGCCCCCCCCCCCAAGAATCAATTTCTTAATCAGTTTGAAATGTATCTGATAAGCCAAGTTTTCTCCAGCTGTCCTTTATTATTCTACAAGTTATCAACGTCTTGCTGTCTAGTTGCTTTTATGTGAGATGGGCAGCTATACAAATAAGATTAAATAAGTAAATGAGCTGACCAATGTCCTCAGATTCTGACATCTCAACTTCTGAGTTGCCTTCAGTTTCAAACTCCAGAATCTGCTCAGTTTCCACATTCCTCATTTCTTTTGTTTTATTTCGACCACCTGTTTGTGGATTGGTTCTCTCTCTCATTTCCTTAAATGGCGTCCTCTCCAGGCTCTTTGGGGTCTTCCCACTTGCGCGTCTCTTTGGAGTTACCACTCTAGGACTTTGCGAGTTCTCAATAGCTACAGAGAAAAAAAGGAAGAAAAAAAAGAAAAGAGAAAGATCTTCCGTCTCCTTCACAGATAATCCGAAAGTTACTAAAGCATTAATTTTATGGGATTCACATTAAAATCCCTTGCTTTATTAAATTTAGCAAGAAGGCTTCTGGGCAAATCGTGTGGGGAATCCTTTGGGAGAGGACTATACTTTCTGAAGCCCAACTATGGCGGGCTTAAAAGGATGACGCTCTCAACATATGGACCTGATTCAGGATAGGATTTATTTCAAAATTGCCTTTGAAGCCCCCCCCCAAGAATCAATTTCTTAATCAGTTTGAAATGTATCTGATAAGCCAAGTTTGCTCCAGCTGTCCTTTATTATTCTACAAGTTATCAACGTCTTGCTGTCTAGTTGCTTTTATGTGAGATGAACAGCTATATAAATAAGATTAAATAAGTAAATGAGCGTACCAATGTCCTCAGATTCTGACATCTCAACTTCTGGATTGTCTTCGTCTTCAAACTCCAGAATCTGTTCAGTTTCCACATTCCTCTTTCCTGTTGTTTTATTTCGACCACCTGTTTGTGGATTGGTTCTCTCTCTCATTTCCTTAAATGGCGTCCTCTCCAGGCTCTTTGGGGTCTTCCCACTTGCGCGTCTCTTTGGAGTTACCACTCTAGGACTTTGCGAGATCTCAACAGCTACAGAGAAAAAAGGAAGAAAAAAAAGAAAAGAGAAAGATCTTCCGTCTCCTTCACAGATAATCCGAAAGTTACTAAAGGATTAATTTTATGGGATTCACATTAAAATCCCTTGCTTTATTAAATTTAGCAAGAAGGCTTCTGGGCAAACCTAAATAAGGTAGGGAATCCTTTGGGAGAGGACTATACTTTCTGAAGCCCAACTATGGCAGGCTTCAAAGGATGACGCTCTCAACATATGGACCTGATTCAGGATAGGATTTATTTCAAAATTGCCTTTGAAGCCCCCCCCCAAGAATCAATTTCTTAATCAGTTTGAAATGTATCTGATAAGCCAAGTTTTCTCCAGCTGTCCTTTATTATTCTACAAGTTATCAACGTCTTGCTGTCTAGTTGCTTTTATGTGAGATGGGCAGCTATACAAATAAGATTAAATAAGTAAATGAGCTGACCAATGTCCTCAGATTCTGACATCTCAACTTCTGAGTTGCCTTCAGTTTCAAACTCCAGAATCTGCTCAGTTTCCACATTCCTCATTTCTTTTGTTTTATTTCGACCACCTGTTTGTGGATTGGTTCTCTCTCTCATTTCCTTAAATGGCGTCCTCTCCAGGCTCTTTGGGGTCTTCCCACTTGCGCGTCTCTTTGGAGTTACCACTCTAGGACTTTGCGAGTTCTCAATAGCTACAGAGAAAAAAAGGAAGAAAAAAAAGAAAAGAGAAAGATCTTCCGTCTCCTTCACAGATAATCCGAAAGTTACTAAAGCATTAATTTTATGGGATTCACATTAAAATCCCTTGCTTTATTAAATTTAGCAAGAAGGCTTCTGGGCAAATCGTGTGGGGAATCCTTTGGGAGAGGACTATACTTTCTGAAGCCCAACTATGGCGGGCTTAAAAGGATGACGCTCTCAACATATGGACCTGATTCAGGATAGGATTTATTTCAAAATTGCCTTTGAAGCCCCCCCCCCAAGAATCAATTTCTTAATCAGTTTGAAATGTATCTGATAAGCCAAGTTTGCTCCAGCTGTCCTTTATTATTCTACAAGTTATCAACGTCTTGCTGTCTAGTTGCTTTTATGTGAGATGAACAGCTATATAAATAAGATTAAATAAGTAAATGAGCGTACCAATGTCCTCAGATTCTGACATCTCAACTTCTGGATTGTCTTCGTCTTCAAACTCCAGAATCTGTTCAGTTTCCACATTCCTCTTTCCTGTTGTTTTATTTCGACCACCTGTTTGTGGATTGGTTCTCTCTCTCATTTCCTTAAATGGCGTCCTCTCCAGGCTCTTTGGGGTCTTCCCACTTGCGCGTCTGTTTGGAGTTACCACTCTAGGACTTTGAGAGATCTCAACAGCTACAGAGAAAAAAAGGAAGAAAAAAAAGAAAAGAGAAAGATCTTCCGTCTCCTTCATAGATAATCCGAAAGTTACTAAAGGATTAATTTTATGGGATTCACATTAAAATCCCTTGCTTTATTAAATTTAGCAAGAAGGCTTCTGGGCAAACCTAAATAAGGTAGGGAACCCTTTGGGAGAGGACTATACTTTCTGAAGCCCAACTATGGCAGGCTTCAAAGGATGACGCTCTCAACATATGGACCTGATTCAGGATAGGATTTATTTCAAAATTGCCTTTGAAGCCCCCCCCCCAAGAATCAATTTCTTAATCAGTTTGAAATGTATCTGATAAGCCAAGTTTGCTCCAGCTGTCCTTTATTATTCTACAAGTTATCAACGTCTTGCTGTCTAGTTGCTTTTATGTGAGATGGGCAGCTATACAAATAAGATTAACTAAGTAAATGAGCTGACCAATGTCCTCAGATTCTGACATCTCCTCAACTTCTGAGTTGCCTTCAGTTTCAAACTCCAGAATCTGTTCAGTTTCCACATTCCTCATTTCTTTTGTTCTATTTCGACCACCTGTATGTGGGTTTGTTCTCTCTCTCATTTCCTTAAATGGGGTCCTCTCCAGCTTCTTTGGAGTCTTCCCACTTGCGCGTCGGTTTGGAGTTCTCACTCTAGGACTTTGAGAGATCTCAACAGCTAAAGAGAAGAAAAGTTAGAAAAGAGAAAGGAGACACATTTAATCAATAGCTTTTAAAAACACAGGCTGCTGGCGTGTGTTAGAACATAAGAACATAAGAAGAGCCATGCTGAATCAGGCCAAAGCCCATCGAGTCCAGCATTCTGTGTCACACAGTGGCCCACCAATTGTACATGGGGATCTTGAGCAGAAAGAGAAGGCAAAACTCTCCCTTTCCCTTGACCCCCAACAAATGGTACTCAAGGGAATCCTGCCTGCCTCAACCAACATAGAGGCGGCACATGGACATCCGTTTTAATAACCACCGATACACTTGGCATCCATGAATCAATCTATCTAGCCCTGCCTTGAAGCTGTCAAGGCTGACAGCTGTCACGACCCCTTCTGGAAGTGAATTCCATAAATCAACGACCCTCTGGGTGAAGAAATATTTCCCTTTATTTGTCCTCACTTTCTTAGCTATGAGCTTTAGGGAGTGCCCCCTTGTCCTGGTATTGTGTGATAGAGAAAATAATTTTTCTCTATCCACCTTTTCTATCCCATGCATGATTTTATACACTTCGATCAAGTTACCCCTTAAACGCCGTCTTTCAAGGCTGAAGAGACCAAGGCGTTGCAATCTGGTTTCATAAGGGAGGCGCTCCATTTCCTTGATCATTCTTGTTGCCCTTCTTTGCACCTTTTCCAGTTCCATTATATCCTTCTTGAGGTGCGGTGACCAGAACTGTACACAGTACTCCAAGTGTGGTCTCACCATCGATTTGTACAGAGGCAATACAACACTTGCTGACTTATTTTCGATTCCCTTCCTAATCATGCCAAGCATGGAATTTGCTTTTTTTACTGCTGCTGCGCATTGGGTTGACATCTTCATCGAGCTGTCCACCAAAACTCCAAGATCCCTTTCTTGGGTTGTCTCAGAAAGGTTGGTCCCCATCAGTTGGTAAGTATAATTGGGGTTCTTTGCCCCGATGTGCATAACTTTGCACTTGTTTAGGTTAAAATGCATTTGCCACTTTGTTGCCCACTCACACAATTTCGAGAGATCCTTCTGGAGCTCCCGACAATCAGTTTCACTTTTCACAACCCGGAACAATTTAGTGTCATCAGCAAACTTGGCTACCTCACTATTAACTTCTACATCCAGATCATTGATGAATAAATTAAAAAGTAAAGGTCCCAAAACTGAACCTTGGGGTACACCACTTCTCACTTCTTTCCATCCGGAGAATTGTCCATTTATTGCCACCCTTTGCTTCCTACAATTTAGCCAGTTACCAATCCAGGACAAGACCTGTCCTGTAATTCTGTGGCTGCAGAGCTTTTTTAGGAGCCTTTGGTGAGGAACTTTGTCAAAAGCCTTTTGAAAGTCAAGATATACAATATCAACTGGGGCCCCTTTATCTATGTATTTATTTACACCCTCAAAGAATTCTAACAAGTTAGTAAGACATGATTTGCCTTTGCAGAAACCATGTTGATTTTCTTTCAGCAATGCCTGTTTTTCTATGTGCCCTGTAATTTTATCTTTAATAATGGTTTCCATCAGTTTGCCTGGAACTGAGGTTAGACTGACTGGTCTATAGTTTCCTGGATCACCTCTGGATCCTTTCTTGAAGATCGGGGTTATATTTGCTTCCCTCCAATCCTCCGGTACAGTGCCTGATCTTAGAGAAAGATTATATATTTTAGCTAGAAGTTCAGCAATTTCACACTAGGGTGGATGCCATCTGGACCCGGCGATTTGTTGACGTTTAGTTTAGAAAGGCATGCAAGAACATCTTCCTTGTTTATCTCTATCAGGTTTAATTCTTCTATTTCCCTCTCTGGGAAAACTAATTCAGTGGCAGGCAAATGTTCTCTATCCTCCTCGGTGAAAACGGAGGCAAAGAAGTCATTTAGCCTCTCACTGAGTCTATTACTTTTTCGAGATCCTTTCCAAATATTCCACATTTCCTCTTTATTCACATGTAAAGGTTCATCTCAAAGTACCATCTGGCAGAAGCCAGCCAGGAGCTATTGCCTCTTTACCTTTTGTGCGCAACTCACCCCGTTTCAGGTATTAGGGGACTGGAGGCTAAAACATACAAAGAACGGTTATTGGGTATGTCTAGTTTAATGAAAAGAAGGACTACAGGGTGACATGAAGGCAGAGTTCCAATATCTCAGGGGCTGCCCCAAAAAGAGGGAGTCAAGCTATTCTCCAAGGCGCCTGAAGGCAGGACAAGAAGCAACGGGTGGAAACTGATCAAGGAGAGAAGCAACCTGGAACTAAGGAGAAACTTCCTGACAGTTAGAACAATTAACCAGTGGAACAACCTGCCTCCAGAAGTGGTGAATGCTTCAACACTGGAAGTTTTTAAGAAGAGACTGGACAGCCATTTGTCCAAAATGGTATAGGGTTACCTGCCTGAGCAGGGGGTTCGACTAGATGACCTCCAAGATCCCTTCCAACTCTGTGAATCTGTTATTGAGATATTGCTAGATGCTGCTCATTTCTCTTGGGTTCTCCATCACATTAAGTTATGGATTCTTTAACCTCCATAAAATTATACTTTTTTGGGTTCATATCATAACAACTCATAAGCTATTTTAGTATTCTGGGGAAGATAATGAAAAGCATTCAGAGGGTGGATTTCCTAGGCTTTTGGAGTGATTTTTTTTTTTTAAATCCATGTTTATTTTAAGGCTTATGTGAAAATTTTGGAGTATTTCCCATCCTCCAAGTCACAAAACAAAGCCAACCTTCAGGAGCTTTCTTTAGAATTGCTCTGGAAATCACACCCCAAAAAAGAAAAGACTGAATTCACACAATACATGAAACCAAAACCAAATGATTATATAGCTTAGTGCAAGGCATCACTTCAGCCCCGAGTCAGAGCTCTAAATTCAGTATTATCTACGCTGACTGTCACTCCCCTATGATTGAGACAGGATTCTTTCCCTGATCTAACTGGATCAACCTCATCAACAGAGTCACAGAAATATCGGAAAAATACGGCTTGAAGCTTAACACCTCAAAAAACCAGGTTCATGGTCATCAGCAAACAACCACCAATTTACCACCAATAAATTCAGAAGGAATACCATTAGAAAAAGCTGAAAGGATCACGCACCTTGGTTCTAATTTACATGAAAGCTGGGACATGACCACTGAGGTAAAGACAAGGATAGAGAAAGCTCGGACAGCATTCTTCAAAATGAAAAAGGTCTTCTGCAGTCACGACATAAGCCTAGGACTGAAAATCAGGCTTGTCAGATGCTGTATGTTTTCTATCCTGCTCTATGGAGTAGAGAGTTGGTCTCTGACAGAAGGCCACCTGAAGAGACTAGAAGCATTTGAAATGTGGATTTACAGGCAGCTGTTACGTATAAGCTGGGTTGACAAGGTCAGAAATGAGGAGGTGATAAAGCCACCTGGGAAAGCCAAGGGAAATCATCAAAACAATTAAAAAAACGAAAATTAGAATATTTCGGACATGTGATGCGACACCCAGAAAAATACGGCATACTCCATTTAATCCTCCAGGGCAGTGGTTGTCAATCTGTGGGTCGCGACCCCATTTGGGGTCGAACGACCATTTCATGGGGGTCGCCAAACACCGCAGTCCGCCATTTTTTTTGGTCAGCCATTTTTTTTGGGTCGGCCATTTTTTTCCCCTTTGCGATGTGGGCCATCGCGCCGCGCATGCACGATGCGGGCCCGCCATTTTTTTTTGGTCGGCCATTTTTTTCCCCCTTTGCGATGCGGGCCGTCGTGGCGCGCATGCGCGATGCGGGCCCGCCATTTTTTGGGGGGGGGCCGGCCATTTTTTTTTGGTCGGCCATTTTTTCCCCTTTGCGATGCGGGCCGTCGCGCCGCGCATGCGCGTTGCGGGCCCGCCATTTTTTTTTATTTTGGTCGGCCATTTTTTTTTGGGTCGGCCATTTTTTTCCCCTTTGCGATGCAGGCCAGGGTCGAGCCCCGGAAAAGGTTGAGAACCGCTGCTCCAGGGAAAGATTGAAGGCAAACAAGGTCCAGGCAGAAGAAGAACATCATGGCTTCAAAATCTAAGGGGCTGGTTTGGACAAAACTCAGCAGCACTTTTTCGTGCGGCTGCTGATAAAAACAGGATCGCCAACGTGATCGTCAACGTCCGAGAACGGATATGGCACAAGAAGAAGAAGAAGAACTGGAGATGATGGGAGCTGAACCTGGGTTTCACACGTGTAATGATTAAGCGGAGGCTCCTAATTAATTAATGTTTCAAGGCAATTTATTCAGAGGGGTACCAGATGGTGTACCTCCATTCACAGCATTTTCCCCACCTAATTCTTGCAAAAGCTTCCACATATCTATTGGCTAACTATCAGCCACATACACTTACTTTTTTCACGAAGGGAAGATCCTTTCTCCAGGTCAACCTTGGCCAGACCCTGTCGTCCTGCAACTCCTGGGAGAAGGTTATCCAGCTCCTGGGTGATGTGTGCCACCAACTCATTCATTGGACGCCTGGCGGCTTTTCTACTCAGCCAAGTTGAGAAACTGCTTCTTGCACCCAGGCCTAGATTGGCAAAATTAAAGAACAGTCACAAATATTAAATGTAAAAAAAAAATAATCATCATAAAATACTGAAAGGCATTTTTGAAGGTTACACTAGTACCTTATTCTGGATCTACTCTGGGCATTTTTACAATTTCTGGAGGCAAGAGACGCTTCCAAGTCTCCAAGGTGCTTTTTTCAAAAGGCAACTGGACTTCGTTTCTCCTTGAAGACGTTCGGCTTCTCACCCAAGAAGCTTCTTCAGTCTTGACTCAAAACTGAAGAAGCTTCTTGGATGAGAAGCGCGACGCCTTCAAGGAAAAACAAAGGAAGTCCAGTTGCCTTTTGAAAAAAAGCACCCTTGGGACAGCCATGATCTGGGATGACTGAGAATCTCCATAGACAAAAGCTTCCGAGCCATCTGCCAACGTGGAGAGAAAAAGAATTGCAAAGCATAGATCAGAGTTCCTCAACCTTTCCGGCTTTGCGGACCCGGGTGGGTGGGTGGGTGGGGTGAGGGGTTGGTTCCGCACTCACGGCGGGAAGCATGTGAGCTCGCAGCGCCACTTGCACGAACAGCGTGCCTGCATGCCTGCCGCTCATGCAAATGGAGCATGCGGGCATGTGCTGGCCTGCTGCTCGTGTAAGTGAGGATGCCCGTGTGCACCCACCCGCTCACCCGCTCCTTCCACCGCCCGGTTCCAAACAGCCCACAGCCCAGCAATGGGCCGTGGTCCGGAGGTTGGGGACCCCTGGCACAGAGTGATATATGAAGGCATTGTTTCCGCCTTAAGCCCAGCAACTAACATACCAGTCTTCAAAGGCTGTTTGGGAGTGGAGAGTTCCTCATCGGGACTGTTTCCATGAAAATTCTTTTGCTCTTGCCTTTGAGGCGTGACTCTTCTTTTCTGGGAAATGCTTTCTGTGCTGCTGGCATCTTCAGATCCTGGACTTAAGTTCTCCTTTCCCAGACTGAGTCTCAATCCTTTTTCTGCACCTTCTGGGCTCTCTTGGCACCTTCCTTTGGAACGATCGTCCTTTTCTTCCGTGCATTCGGTTTCTGCTTCAATCGTACGTTTGCTTCCTGGCGCCAGGATTTCCTTTGGGAAGCTTTCGGCCACTTTTTCAACTCCCATGTCGGATATTTCGTCCTGTCTGGCTAACCGTGTTTGGCTAAGAGATGGTGCCCTCCCATCACCTAAAGATTGCCTCACCAAATCCGGTTCTGGTGGGACATTAGACAGCTCCACGTTATTCTCCTCACTGGAATGAGGTGGGAGAAAGAGTTCTGTCTCCACCGACTGAGCCTCTGTGTTGTTGGATTGGAGTGTTGTCGTTTTCTGGTCTTCGGGATAGTTTTCTGCTGCTGGTAACAATTTAAACCAAAGTTAGCCCTTCAGATGGAAATATAACTTTGATTTCATTATTTTTTTTCCCCTTCTCGATACCATCCCAGGTTCAGTTGATTCTGTCTCCAGAAGAGATTGTAACCCATTCTGACCTCTCAGTTCCCAGGTGGTGCTGTAACAGACACACCAAAACAAAAACACCCCGAATCGGACTCACAATCTTTGATCTGCAACAAGCCTTGTTCAAGACCCCCTTCAAAATCCTTCACATTAACTCCTCGGTAGTGTTTGGGCCTACGCATCAAGCCTTTTTTCCCAGCAGAGTTCAGTGGTGC
Organism: Bothrops alternatus; assembly: GCA_034064705.1. NCBI lineage: Eukaryota > Metazoa > Chordata > Lepidosauria > Squamata > Viperidae > Bothrops > Bothrops alternatus. The sequence goes on from JARGCV010000666.1 coordinate 1,493,704, forward strand.
TGGCGTTGTAAAAGAGATCTGAAGAGACCTGAGAACAGAACAGCAGACAGCGCTAGCACTTAAGACTTATATACCGCTTCAGAGTGCTTTTACAGCCCCCTCTAAGCGGTTTATAGAGTCAGCCTGTTGCCCACCAATAATCTCGGTCCTCATTTTACCGACTTCGGAAGGATGGGAGGCTGAGTCAACCGTGAGCTGCTCAGAATCAAACTGCTGGCAGTGGGCAGAGTCAGCCTGCAATAGCTCATTCTCACCACTGCGCCACCATGGCTCAGATCAGATCCAGTCCATGTAGCAGTGGTTGGATCTTCCTGGATATTAAGATCTTCCAGAGCAGAACTTCTCAAGGTAACCCTTTTTTGAGATCCATTTAGCCAGGATAAAACCATTTCCTGCATCATTCTCAGCCTACAGATTGCAGTCCTCCCGGGAACTGCATTTGGTCCTCATTGTCCCTGCCTTTGGAAAATCAGCTGAGTTGCATCGCTTCAGATGGGCTTTGAAAGGATGCCAATTTGAATACAGGTAGTCCTCGACTTACAACAGTTCATGTAGTGACCATTCAAAGTTACAAAGGGAATGAAAAAGGTGACTTATGGCCATTTTCCACTCTTACGACCTTTACAGCATCCCCAGGGTCACGTGATTTACATTCGAATGCTTGGCAATGGGTTCGTATTTATGACAGCTGCAGTGTCCTGAGCCCATATGATCTCTTTTTGTGACCTTTTGACAAGCAAAGTCAATGAGGAAGCCAGGTTCACTTGACAATCAGCTTACTAACTTATCAACTGCACCAATTCACTTAACCGCTGTGGGTTGAAAGGCCGTAAAATGGGGCAAAACTCAACAGAAATTTGGGGCTCAACTGTGCTCATACGTCGAGGGCTACCTATACTTGTGAGCTTAATGCTATTGCAAATACTTCCTTGTGTGTTTAATTGACAGCAGTAAAAGTTTAACCGAACAGGATGGCAAAATATAAATAGAATCCATGAATGAAATATAATAAATGTCAATAATATCCAATAGGTAAATCATAACCAACAACTGGAACCAAATCACCTGTGCCTACAGCTGCTTTGCAACATATAGAAAGCTCAATGCTACACAGTAGCCCACCAACTTCTACCCTGCCATAATATAAGAATATACTAAATTTAAGCCTTGTTTGACTAGAGTAGGGGTAGGCAACCTTGGCTCTTTTATGACTCGTGGACTTCAACTCCCAGAATTCCTGAGCCAGTTATTGCCTACCCCTGGACTATGGAAAGTGGAAACATGGCACATGGGCCTAAGACTCTCCACTCTTTGTACTGATTGAGGCACTATCAAAACAAGTATTTTCACAATTTCTGCCATCCTGACATGTCACCCCATCTGCTAAGCATCTAGAGGCAAAGGAAACAACAATAGTTCGAGTGCAACCAAAAAAAAAGAATTGCAACCTACTTTGTCAAAGATGTGTGGTCCAGCAAACCCTGATCTGCAAAGGGAGATTAAGATATATTAGATGGGGTGCTTATATGCGGAAGTCTTACTATTGAAATACGAATTAATGAATAAGCTGAGCTAGTCATTAGAAGTCAATGAAATCACTGTCCAAAGTAGGATAAATAACTTATTCTATTTATTGCCACGCCCAGGATTTTTTGTTAACTTCACATTACTGTTCTACTTTAGGGGACCTGAGAATAACTTGGATCTGCTTTAATCTGAGCAATGTCACTACAGCATGTCACTTGACTATTCTTCAGCATTATAGAGAAATTAAATATGAGAATCAGCAGTAATACTGATTCCCAGGAGAATGTACAGTAATAAATATGTTTACTGCCTATCCTATTTCACAGGCCAGGCATGTCCTCTTCCTTGAAATACAATAGCTGGCCATAATATAGACATTATTATCTCTTATTTCTTCTGACCATTATCTGATCTCCATAAAGAAGAGTGGTGTGATCCAGGCTAACAAATCCTTAGGTAATTTTCTTAACATTTTAACCTGACTTATAGGATGTCAGAAACATAGGATCCACTATTTCCTTTATTTCTTTAAGCAAAACATTAAAAAAAACACACATCCAAAACTTGATCAGATTAGCCTACAAAGGCCACTTACCTGTGCTGGAGTGAAGCTGGTTATTCAGATCTCTTTCAAATACAGAGAGACGGATCTTTTTCGATCTCGTAGGATGCCGTGTAATCTTAGACTTCTGCCTCTGAGAGAGGTCTGACAGGCTGACTTCTAGACTGCTAAAGGTTGACAAGACAGAGCTAGCAGGACAAGCCTTCATAGTGCTTAAACCAAAATCTAAGCAATTCTAGGTGCACTGAAAGTACATATACTCTGCATCAATATGTCTGTTTCATTTTTAATCCATGCTGAGCATGACAGAGATAGCTATGGCAATACTTCCCTTGGTTAGGTAATAGGGAAAATAGATTATTCAGTGAGGACCAAAATAAGCAGTTATTATTCAGAAGTGGTTCATAACTGCCAGTAAATGAGTCCACGTACTACGTAAAGATGTGACTTGACTGATTTGCAGTGGATGCCAAATACATACAAAAAAAAAAATCTAATGAGATTTTAGCCATATAAGTTCTCAGAACTCACAAAAGTAGACCATTAAAAGTATCACAATATTTTTATTAACAATTTAATCGATAACATCTATTAATTTAATAATAACACAAGTAATAAACTAATACATTATTAATTCTTTGCTTGAATGCATTTCAGTATCAGCCATTTCTTGGCCGATTCCAAGAGAAACAGAAATATTTTTATTTAAGACTTGGTTTGGGGGCTTTAAAATGTCTGCTTTTAAGGTCCATGCCCATTGCAGAAAAACAAAGATTTCACTGGGGTTTTTGGTTTTTTTTTTGCCTTTTTGGGTACTGCAATTTTACATTATGATCCTAAGTGTGTTACTCAGAACACTCAAAAAACAGCTGAAGGTTTGTAGCCTTTATTGTAGTCAATGCAAAACACAAAGGAACCGCTTACATGGAAGAATCAGTCTTCTCAGGAAAATGGAAAATTGTATCAATTGGTTTTGGAGAATCAGGTTTCTCAGAAACAAAAGGAGAAACAATTGGCTCTGTGGAAAAAAACAAACAGTGAACATTATTTCAGCAAGAGCTGAATTCAAAAGTGCTTCAAAACCATGGCTGTCACTGCCCTATGAGTTCTCTTCTCATATCATTCATCCTTTCACCTTCTGAAGTACATCCTAGACTGTTCCTCTCATTTGGCATAACACAAAGATACAACTGACTCTGGGTGAGGAGAGTTCACTAGCCATCCTTCTGGATGTGGAACATATTGTAGCTAATAAACCGTGTGCAAGTTAAGATGGTGAACATTCAACATGCAGATTATCCTTTCAAAATTTTAAACTTGTCACTGAAATATTTCATTTTTTGTTATATGTTTGTTGTCACATGTTTCTGGGTCTTTGTTGTTGTGAGTAACCTGTAATTAGCAATGACTCTGTTTTATCTGTGATTCTGTACTTCTCCAATGCAACATGACCTGAAACATTGCTCTCCCCCACCCATACTTACGTGTCTGTAGGACCTTCTTAAGAACGGTTCGAGGTGTTGCAAAATCCATCAATGCAGAGGTGGTAGGTGCCTGGTAAGCAACAGATCTTTGATGATTGAAGGGTACAGCCTGAAATAAAAAGAGCCCAAAGATGGTGATTGCAATTGTAAAAGACAAGTGAGGCACTCTACTAATTCAATACCAGAATTCATGAATACAAACAATTAAGCAAGGATATCACCTCTTATTCTGCTTATTATATAAAAGTTAGGCTGAATAAGGCTGTATTTTGTGGAAATTTATATTGTCATGTAATATAAAGCCATCTTATAGTTTATGTATTTCTTTTTCTTCACTCTACATGCTAAAATGGCTGCATAAGGTTATTTTAGCCTAATCTAGTACATCATACAATGCAAGTCATTTTCCCTAAAGCAAAGGTTTGGAGTTCTCTCTTAAACAACTATGCCTGGGTCTATTGTTCCTCGACAATGTCTTTCAAGAAAGCACAAGGGAGGGGAAAAAAAATTAACCAAGTAAGGTGGGAAACAATTCTTGTCTTTACTCTGGAAACATACAAGGAGACTGTTGCCCATAAACAGTCAAATCTCAGATTTTCAGGCTTACTCAGATGGATGGAGAGGTTTATTCCTGCATTTCAGAACTAAGTGGGAGAAGGCTCACCACCATAACTACAGTGACCATATGCCCTCTATTATAAAGGATAGTCCTTTATTTCAAAAACCCGTCATTCAGATTCATTTTTTTTCTTGCTTTTGCTCTTGAACGTTCCTTTGTAAGGCAGTTTGTAAACATAAAACAATTAGGGTTTCTTCCCCCCCCCTCAGTTCTTGTGAGCGTTCCCCCCCCCCAGATTTGCCCCTTTTTTCAGGCTGAAGGTTCGTTTTTTTCCAAGAAAAGAGGCTCCCGGTAGATATCATCCTTCTGGAGTCTAGCAAGCAGGGCCATGTTGGGAATGGGAACGGTAGTCCAACAAAGGGGGGGAAAGGGAAGAGGGCTGGGGATGATAGGAACTGGAGTCCTCCCCACCCCACCCCTATTGAGGGAAGACTGCTTATGCGCAGGGGTTCTCAACCTGGGCAACTTTAAGACTTGTGGACTTCAACTCCCAGAATTCCTCAGCCAGCAAAGCTGGCTGAGGAATTCTGGGAGTTGAAGTCCACAAGTCTTAAAGTTGCCCAGGTTGAGAACCCCTGGCTTATGGCATGTTGAGGCGGGAAAGCAACGCTTCTCTGGTCGGGTTGCCGGGAGAAGGGGATGCCGCCGCCGCCGCCGCCGCCCAAGCCTTCCGGTTCCCGCACCTTCTGGCTAGCCACCCGCAGCGACCTCCTGCGCCCTTGCGGTTCCCTCTCCGGCTGTTTTCGCAGGCTCCTTCGGCTGGCCATGGCTCGCCCGCCGAGACCGTTACGAGGCAAAGACCAGGCCGCAGGCGCTCTGCAAAGTCCTCTCCCGCGTCGGGATTCAAGCAGACTCCGCCGCCCAGCAACTCTCGCGAGAACGCTCCAGCCTCCCTGCCTCGCATGGGCCGCAGGGAGATGGAGTTCCGGATAGAGCCCGCCCGGAAACGTTGGGCTGCTACCTGGACGTGGTTGGATTTCCATTCCTAACATTTTTGTTTCCTCCCACGGAAGCGCCGGGATTTGCGTCGCAGGGTGGGATCGAGTTCGGGAAGGCTATTCTGCCACCTCTGGGATAAGGAGACAAGGGGTCCTTGGAAAGAAGAAGAAGAGGAGGATGAAGAAGAAGAAGAAGAAGAAGAAGAAGAAGAAGAAGAAGAAGAAGAAGAAGAAGAAGAAGAAGAAGAAGAAGAAGAAGAAGAAGAAGAAGAAGAAGAAGAAGAAGAAGAAGAAGAAGAAGAAGAAGAAGAAGAAGAAGAAGAAGAAGAAGAAGAAGAAGAAGAAGAAGAAGAAGAAAGCTGGGGTTGCATCTCTTTTTAGTAGGAGGGGATTCTAGCATCCAATCATCCCGCAGTAAGGTGCTCTTCTGTGCAATCTTGAAAAGGTTCGGGCTTCCAGTTCTCAGTTGCATCCTTGTCCAGCTGGACAAATAATTCTGCATACTCCAACATTGAATAAAGGGACCCTCTTCTATCCGTCCCGAACATAGCTATGCTAGCTAGAAATATGGCAGTTCCACTCCAACCGATTTTTGAAGGCAGCAGATTGAGGAAGGCTAGTTGGGAGGCTGGATTCACACAATATGCTAACTCAAAGCCAAAGAAAGTAAACAGTAAACAAATACACCACTTTGGAATCTAGAGGACTTGGTAATGGACCAGAAACTATAGAGATCTGATAGCTTATTGTTTATTAACTCAGATTCTAATCTATTTAGCCAAGCATTAATACAAACCCTATCAAAGGCAACAGCAATAATTTTTATATTACTTAAGTCAGCAGCGTGCAATCTGCTGTGACAACTTGAAGGCAAGCATTCTCCGCTGGAACTCTCCATTGGAAGGCCTTCCCATGAAATATAAGATCTGCACTCTTGATTTTATTTTATTTTTTAAAAAAACGTTTTAAAACAGGACTGTTCTGAAATGACCGGGGATTAATAGATGAGTCAGCAAAGTAATTAAATACTTAGTAAATTCTCTTGCTGAGTGAATATATTCAATGTTATGTTTTTATGCTCGTAAATACAGTCTGATTGTATTTTTGTTTATGATTGTGTATTTATATATTTCTGCTTTTGAGCTAAGCTTGGTTAATGCCTGAGTTAAAATCTAGTTAATTAAATGCTTACTAGATAGAAATATTGAACACTGGGGGGAAAGCCACTGAGTAATAACTGGAGAATTTCATGAAATTGTAGATAATCATTATTCAAGTTCATTAATTAGTAATGGAAGTGGCTTTTAGAGGGCATTAAAAATAGCTAGAGAGCCAGTCTGATGAAGCGCTTAAGCACCAGGCTAGAAAACAGAGACTGTAAGTTCTAGTCCCGCTTTAGGCTGGGTGACCTTGGGCCAGTGACTATCTCTTAGCCACATCCAAAATCTTGTCAAAACAACTGCAAAGACCCATCTAGACAATCACCAGAAGTCAACACTGACTCAAAGTTGCATTCACCCATAGAAGTTATTAAACTCACTAAATATTATTAAAAGCAAATTAATAAAATGTTTTTTTCTTGGAAAAGCTGTCCTCTCAATATTATAATATTAAAAAAGTCATGTCCTGCTATGCCTTCAGTTTGTTCTGAAGAAGCCTCTTGGATGAGAAGCGAAATGTTTTCAAAGAAAAACAACAAGAAAGTCCAATTGGAAAAAGCACCTTTGCGATCTCTAATTAAAGAAAAAAGATATCCATGCTGCTTCCTGGTGATGTTGTGATATTTATAAAAGAAATTTAAAAGATATTTTTGTTCTCATTTAGAACTTTAGAAACCCACAAAAATGAAGCTCAGATACTGTTTCTAAGCGATGTAGCAATATCAGAGGCCAACATGTCAGCAGCAACATTGTCTTTTATTTAAAACAATGCTTGCTTTGCATTCATTTGATTCTTCGGAAGTGGGGTGGACTTCAGGTGGGGAGAGATCCCACAAGGCCGACCAACTGGTCCTCAGGGAACCCCGGCCAAGGCTTTATGGATGCTGCTGCGGCTAATAAAGGGTTGCCGTGGCAACGAGGAAAATGAACGCCGCTGTCCCGGCAACCGCGTTCCATGCAGTAAGAGGCGAATTGAACGTCTATGGAAGCAGAGCCCGTTGCATTGTGGGAAGCGTAGTTTCTTTTCCTCTGTTTTGTTCCCACAATTGATCGGCCGTTCGTCGGCAGAGTTCCCGCGCTTTCCTGGCTGAGGCATTATCCCGGACGCACCAAACGAGCGAAAGAAACCACCATTCCGACAAGCGCCTCCAAGAGAGAAACGAGGAAGAGCGGGTGAACAAGAAGAATTAACAGACTTAAGGAACGTCAAGCTTTTAATCAAAGACATAATCAAGCCGGAGGATTGTGGGAAGGCGGCCTCTCGCGATGGCGCCTGGGACGCGTAGTTCCAAGCTCCCTCCCGCCCCGCCCCCTCCGGGAGCAAACCCGCGCTTTCCCAAGCCTGGGCTCGCGGTGCCCGGTGGGAAAGAGAGTTCCGGTGCCGCCGCGGTGCTTTGTGGGGCGGGTAGTTCCGTTTCCTGTGGCGCTCTCAGGGAGGGCAGGCTGCCGCTGTGGCGTCGGCGCCGGAGAAGGAGCTGCAGCCGCCGCCTTCTTGGACTCGCAATCGGGAGGCCTTGTGGGATCTGTAGTCCCGCCGCCTCGGGCCCGCCGGGGGAAGGAGGAGGAGGAGGAGGAGGAGGCGGCGGCCGAGGAGGAGGAGGCAGGCACCCCGCGCAGACCATGCCCGGGTTCACGTGCTGCGTGCCAGGCTGCTACAACAACTCGCACCGGGACAAGGCGCTCCACTTCTACACCTTCCCGAAGGACGCGGAGCTGCGCCGCCTCTGGCTGAAGAACGTCTCCCGCGCCGGCGTCAGCGGCTGCTTCAGCACTTTCCAGCCCACCACGGGCCACCGCGTCTGCTCCGAGCACTTCCCCGGCGGGCGCAAGTCCTACCTGGTGCGCGTCCCCACCATCTTCCCCTTGCGGGGGGTCAACGAGCGCAAAGGGGCGCGCGGCGCCCGGAGACCCCGCCACGCCCCCGCCCAGGCGGCCGCCCATGCCGCCGCCGCTGCCCAGGCGGCCGCCCAAGCCGCCGCCGCCGCGCAAGCCGCGATGCTGCTGACTTTGCAAGAGGGGGCGGCCGGCCAGGCGGGCCAGGGCCTCCTCCGGGCGGCGGGGGCGGGGGGCGGCGGCGGGGGCGTCGGGCCCGACGGCCTCCCCGGGGAGGATGTCAAGCCCATGGACCTGACGGTGCAGATGGAGCTGGGGGGCCCCGGCGCCCTCCTGGGGCCCCCGGTCCACCTGGCCTTCCTGGCCGACAACGGGCCGCTGCTGGACGTCCCGCCGCCGGATCATTCCTACTCGCTGTCGTCGGGCACCACGTCGGATGAGCTGCTGCGCAAGCTGAACGAGCAGCGGGACATCATCGCCCTGCTGGAAGTCAAGATGAAGGAGATGAAGGGCAGCATCCGGCGCCTCCGCCTGGCCGAATCCCAGCTGCGGGAGGAGATCCGGGAGAAGGACCGCTTGCTGCATGCCGCCAGCTTGGCTGGGGGGGCCCGCAAGCGCATCGGCCTCTGAGGCCACCCTGCCTGCCTGCCGGGAAGATGCCGGGACGGGCAGGGGGATCTTGGAAGGGGCGGAGGGCAACGCTTGCAGCTGGGCAACAAAGACTTGCAGGGGTGGGGGAGAAAGGCAAATGGGGCTCCAGGCGGCTGCCCAAATGACCTTCTTCGCCCTGCTTGGGCAGCGCTACCCTGCCACGGGGGAGTGACCAGTTCTGAGCCCCTGGTTCTCTGCTTCCGAAGCCCAGGCTCCTTTGTGGCCCGGATTTAATCCACGGGACCGAAAGACACGTCCTTAACAATTTATCCCACCGAGATCCCGCTGCAATACTTTTAAAAAGATGGCCTGGGGGTTCTGGTTGCTCTGGCTGATACTCCTTGCATTACACATACTGTTCTGAGCGTCGTGGCAAGTCCACCGCTGCTGTGGTACTCTGGGTGATGCCGGCTCGGTTGGAAGGAGTCCCTTTTTAGCATTCATTGCCCTCGTGAAGCTAGACTGTTAGCGTCTGCCACCTGCAGCCAAACCACATGTTGTGTACAAAGCTAACTTTGAGGAAAGAATCAGTTGCTTTCTAGACAGGCGCACTCGGGTGGTTAACCGTTGTAACCGTTCGTACCGGAGTCAATGAAGGCGGCCAGGGCACTGTGTCACAGCGTTGTACCGGGATTGTTCTGCGGAAAATGTCATGTGAAAAATCACAGCCATCAGTGCATTTATCTTTCCTTTTTATGAAAGGGAGTTGTAGGCAATTCTCTCTCTGCCCGCCCCCCCCCAGAACCTTTTGATGCAGAGTGTGCCATTTCTATTGTCAAAACGAATCCTTAATATTTAAAGAGGATATCAGGAGGATGTTGTTTGTTATCTCCATATTGCCATTGGAGTTAGTTTTTGCTTCTGTTTCTCTTTCAGCTGACAAAGGTATTGTGGCTCTTCTGTCATTTTACGAATCCGTGTCCTTCTGGGCATGCAAACGTTGCTTGTTTCAGTTTCCAACAAATGTATTTTTCTCTTGGAAAACCAGTGAGGAGCAGTAGCCTTCCTTTATATTTTTCTGGGGTTTAGTCTCCTTAGCATAAGAGCAATGAGGTTAACCTCCCATAATTACACATACTTTCTTCTGAATCCACTATATTTCCTCAAGTCTTGAAGAAAGTGCCATGCGCATAGATTGAAAACTGAACTTGAGAGGAATGGGTGCAGAGTTCAAGTCCTAAGCAGTTTTTTCACCCTGACGTTCTCCAGATGCATTAAAACTGCAACTCTTTTAAAACTCTAATCATAATATCGTATAGTGATTTGGTTGTAGCCTGATACAACTTTATTTGGGGAAGTCAGTGCTTAACTTATATCTCTGTAAAACTGTTGCCATTTGTCTTAAAAGATGTGTGAGGCGGAAGAAGGACTTAACTTTTGTCAAAAAAGGGTGTTAATTTTTCTGCATCCACCCACCTAGATACATAGTGCCTCTCTTTGGAATTTATTTCAAATACGTACCATAATACATTGTTTTGTCAGCTCTTTAGGAGATATCAAACTGTTGGTTAAATTAAAAGGAAGGAAACAGTAAAACATTGGGTGAGGTTGTGTTTTCCTAAGTTGTCATTTTTTCGTATCATCTTATTAATAAGCACACTGACTTTTGCATTTCCAGGCGTAAGTGTTTATTTTGTTGGAGCTGCTGTGACCTGATGACATTGATGAGGAACAGAATGGCCAGCTGTCCAATTTTTTTAAAAAAAATTGGTTATAGTATTTTTTTTCAGCATCAATATGAGTAGGAACCACAGTCATATATATTGGTTATATATGTTGTACACATCCACAATTAAAGTTAAATTTTAAAGCTTGAAAACATACTATGATGAAAGTATATGTTTAATGTGATTATTCTTTCTCCCTATTATACTACGTCATAAGATTCACCCAGTTCTTTCGTTCTTCTGCAGTTGGTGTAAGTGACTGTATAGGATTTGACAGTAGAAATTTAGGAGTTACATTCATTGGATTGTACAAACTCGCAGCTGTAGTCATTGAGAACTCTTATCCAGTCCTTGTGAGTAGAAGTTCCAAGAACAATGTCCATTTTTTGCTATTATTTTGGATTTAAATACTAACTCCAAACTTAGCAAATTTCAGTGCTGCCCTATACTTCAGATACAGAATACCTTTGCTATTGAGTGTTGCATTTAAGTCAGGTTTGAGCACACACCTTTTTGATTTGCTCATATTCACCTTTTAGGATCCTGGGCAATACATTGGTTTTCTCTCTGTAAATAAATGCCTGTGCATTCTAGCTGGCTGAGAGTGTTTTGAAGGTGTGTGTTGTGACCAATGTGGTACTTTTCTACCATCATTATGCACTAAAACATGTTCAGTTGATTGGACTGCTGAACTGGTTAACTATGTTGGACTGTTCTATTTTCCTGGTTATCCTGAGGTGCTAACAAATACACTTAATTTGAATAAAATCTATTTTGTTTTGTTACGTTGTAGTGTACAATTTGTCCATGGAGCCCAGAAAATGTTATCCCAGGTTTTTTCCCATGACAATCTCATGCATAATTAAGCCAGTTTAACATTTTAATTTTAATTTAACTTTGCAATAACCGTAAAGTTATTGCCCATGTTTTTTTACCGTAGTATATTGCCTGCCAGTTCAATATATAAAGTCTAGATTCAAACAATAAATTAAGGCACAAATCATGTTTCAGAAAACACAATTGCTAAATCAAAACTATGGAAAACCCTTTGTCTTTTAAGGCATGATGTAGTTTGTTTTGGCTAGTTCTGTGAATACGGTTGTGCTTTAAAGCGTTTTAGTACTTTTTTTTCCCCTTTTATGTAAAGGAAGAAAGCAATGCATTTCACTTGCAAACAGATATGTATTTGGATATATTTTATATTTAAAAGGTAGAGGATCAATTCTTGTTTGATTCAGCAATCGAAGAGATATATGACTATACATAAGAATGTATTAACTCTACTTTGAAAGCATTACCCCTTCCAACATTTCTTCTGAAAACTGTAACCCATGCAATTGCCATGTTTCAACATCAGCCTTTTCTTACCCTTTTTTTGCATCATAAAGATACTCACTGTGGAGACTCTTCACATTCCGTTCTTGCTCGTTTAACAGACCCTGCCTTTCTCGATCATAATTTTTCAGGTTTATAAAGCCCTGCTAATCACACAATGGCTAAAGATGACGAATCTGTGCTACAGGATCATCTGTGGAACTAGATCGATTTTGTTCCAATCCTTATCCAGGGCAGAAAGATTCATAGCTATGGTGGCCTTCTAGACCAGGGGTCTGCAACCTTGACACCTTTTAAGACTTGTGGACTTTAGCTCCCAGAATTCCTCAGCCAGACACGCTGGCTGAGTAAATTCTGTGAGTTGAAGTCCACAAGTCATAAAAGGGCCAGGTTTGAAGACCCCTGGTGTCTGTTATCACAAGCAGCAAACGTTCTTTCTCCAAATACTTGCTACCTTAATCTAGACCTTTGTTTCGGAACACAGGTCTACAATACAAGTAGTCCACAACTTACAACAATTCGTTACAATGGCACTGAAAAAAAGTGATTTATGACTGTTTTTCATAGTTATGACCTTTGCATCATCTCCATGAACACGTGATGGTCCAAATTCAGACGCTTGGCAACAGGCTCCTATTTATGACAGCCGCAGTGTCCCAAGGTCACGTGATCCCCTTTTGCAACCGTCTGACAAAGTCAGCGAGGAAGCCAGATTCACTTCACAACCGGGTGACTAAGTTTACCAACTGCAGTGATTTCCTGTTAACAACTGAGGCAAGAGAGGTAAAACGGGGCAAAACTCAACTTATCAAATGTCTCCCTCAGCCACAGAAATGCAATACGCAGTTCTGGTCGTAAGCCGAGGACTACCCATAAGTGGTGGAGCTGAAGCGATGTTTGCCAGGGGTGTCTCTTCAAACTTGGCCCTTTTATGACTTGTGGACTTCAACGCCCAGAATTCCTCAGCCAGGCACGCTGGGCTGAGGAATTCTGGGAGTTGAAGTCCACCAGTCATAAATGAAGACCCTCTCTCTGGGAGTTTGCTCTCACGGGCGGCAAATGTGCTTTCCCCCAAATACTCGCTACCTTGACAACGGATCATTCCAAGCCGAACCTCCTCAGAGCCAGCCAAGCACCCTCCTACCTAGCGAGTCGGGCTCCCAATTCTAACCAGGCCGAAGACGAAAGAGTCAACCTCTCCTTTGGCACCCAACCCCTTTGGGTCGGGCGCCTCCCCGCGCGGTGCTTGCTGGGAGCTGTAGTGCCCGCCTTTTGTCCGCCGAAGGCTGAACGGCAAGCGAGCGCCAAGAAACTCGCCTTCCCAGCAGCCCGGGGAAGGGAGCCGCGCGCCCGCCCGCCCGACAGACAGACGAGACAGCCGGGGGGGGGCGTGGCCGGAAGAGGCGGGCCGGCGGGCGAAGCGGCGAGAGAGACAGTGAGGCTGCGCTCGGGGGCTTCGGGCTCCGCTCGCCGCCGCTGCCGCCGCCGCCGCCATCGCCCTCAGCCTGGTAAGGAGCTGCAGCGCGGGGCCCGCGGGGCTGCTGAGGCGGGCGGGGAGGCCGACAGGAAGGCCCAGCCGCGGAGGAGGAGGCGACCCGCTTTGCAGAGGCTCAGGCCGCGGGCCTGCCTGCCTGCCTGCCTGCCTGCGCTTGGGCGCTGCCCCCTCTTCCCCAGCCTCCCTCCCTCAGCGGAGGGAAGGGCCGGGACAGGGCGTGTCGGGGCGCCGCGGCCCTTCAGCGCCTCCCCGCCTCTTCCAATCCGGGGCGCCTCTTCCCCTTCCCCGCCCCCTCCGGCGTGCGCGGGAAATGCACGTGTGAACGGGCAAGGTCCGCGCCCCGGTAGTCCTGGGCGGCCACGTGCTTCGCGGGTCCCTCCTGGAGGCGCGCAATTTGAAATAGTCTTCCGGGCTGGGCTGGAAATCACTTCCTTCCCCCCACCACCCTTTTTTTTTCCTTCCCCCTTTTTGCGGCCGCTGCTTTTGAGGATCCAGGATGGGGCAATTGGGCAGAGGGAGAAGCCGCCCCCTCCAGTCCTCCTGCGGTTATCCCCTTAAAAAGATAATAATAATAGTAATAGTAATAGTAATGATCTTTCAAAGGGAATGGCTGGTGTGTTAATTGTGCACGTGGTGTCCGGGTGCCGCGTGCTGTCGATCTGCGGGGTGGATCAGCCTGCTTCTCGGCTAAAGCAATTCCCTTTTTTTTTTAAAAGAGGTAGAATTGGGGTTGTTTGTTTTGTTTGTTTTTCCTTTTTAAGTAGGTGTGTTATCAGCAACTTTTAAGACGTCTGGACTTCAGAAGTGCCCCAAAACAAGCATGGACAATCCTGAGAGTTAAAAAAAAGCCCACCTCTTTTTTTTAAAAAAAAGTTGCCGAGTTTGAGAAAAAACCTCAGTTGTATATCAAGCTACATCTTATGGGAAGTTCTTTAAGGTTTCCCCTCTCGATTTCATGCCAAGATAAATTACAGATGCAAGATTTGGGTTCACAAATCATGTTTCTAATGAGCAGTAATGGGGTGCTTGAATGATTGGTAAAAGTGGTTAAACTTAACAATGACTTAACGGTAAGAGAGTATAAGCTAAGGTGCCGGAAAACCCTGCATCAAAGAGCGACTGTACTAAACGTAATAGAAATATGTTGGCACAAATTGAAATGGGCAGCCTAGAATCATCCATTTTTTGGAGAATCCTAAGCTTTGAGAAAAATGCGAAAGATATCCAAGCAGGGAGGGACAAGTAAATATGCCCAGCTTTCTAATGTGTGGGATGTAGAACATAAAACCTAAATATCTATAAATGTTATATGATCAGAAGAGTCACATGCCAAACAGTTTGGTAGTTAATACAGACCTTTGCAATCTGATGCCTTTTGAATGGGTCAGTTATAACTCTTAAAAGTTCCCTTTCTAAGTATAGTTATTTGGCTGGATGAGGATCTCAGGAGTTGTCACAATGGCACCAGTTTAGCAAAGTCTGAACAAAGACATAGCTATACTTGTCTATTTTTACGAGAAAATACAAAGTAATATAACAAAGTAATACAAGGCTCCTTGGTGTGCATAGCAAAAAATCCAGGTAGCAAAATTTGGCAGTAGAACTGCTATATGTACATTGGAAGAACCAAGATAGTTCAAGTGCAGGTGACCAGAAGATAGGCTGAGGTAAATTGGAAAGTGTCTGATTACGCTGCATTTTCTTTTAGGAAAAAAAAAATAGAATGGAATTGTAAAATCTCTGGATTTGTGCTTCTGTATTCTGACGGACTTGCCTACAGTGATTTTTATAAATAAAAATGTTCATGACTACCCATCTCACAAAAAAGTGATTCTGGGCGGTGAACATACATAAAGCTCCTCCTATTCCCCCCCCCCCCAGCAACATCCTTCTGAGGTAGGTTGGGCTGAGAGAGAGGAATTTACCCAAAGCTTTCCGTGAATGTTTACAGGGATGGAGCTAACCTCACTTCCTGATAAGATTCTATAAGTGGAGGAAAAATTCCATAAAGGTAGGCACCGTGGCAGAGAAAGCCTGCCTTCTGGGATCTATCAAGTGTAGTTCCCTATAAGATGGGACCCGCAGCATGCCTTTTCTGCAAGATCTGATGGGATGACCAGATGTAATTGAGGAGAAATGGTCTCTCGGATAATCCAATACCATGCCACAAAGTGCTTTAAAGATCAAACCAGCACTTTGAATTGGGCCTGGAAGCAAACTGGCCAACAATGCAGTTTATGGAGGAGAGATGTGTTGTATGCCAATCTACCGTAGGAGCACACATAACTGTCCACACTGCACCATTTTGCACTATCTGAAGTTTCCAGATACTCTTCAAGGGCAGCCCAGTGTAGAACAATTACAGTAGCCCAGTTGGATGATGACTAAGGCATAAGTGACAGTGAGCAGAGTCCCCTGATCCAGGAATAGGTACAACTGTTACACAGCACAAAGCTGTGTAAAGGCCCTGAATGCCATCTGCTTTTCAAGCGGGAGTTGTGAGTCCAGAAAGAATCCCAGATTGCACGCGAGGCCTGGGGCAAGGCCATCCCGTCCAGCATCGGAAATAATATTGTCCTAGAATTGTACAGCCTCAAAACTCAAAGCCATTCAGTCTTGCCAGGGTTTAGCAGAAGTCTGCTGTTCTCCATCCAGAATCATAATCACTCTGAAGAGATGTGCAACTTACAACTATGTCACGGGCTTCAGTTTGTCAAAAACTCTAGAGGGATTGGCACGGACGTTTGCTTTTCATAAAATAGAATCTTACTGTCTTTTACATACTTTTCTGTACCCTGAAAAAGTTTGATCAGCCTTGCCGATGGGCTTTGCTTTCCTTTCGCCGTTGAACTTTCTAAACACAGATACTATTGCATTTCGTTAGAAACATCAGTATTAAAGTAGGAGAAGCTCACTGATATTTTATGTTGGCTGCCCAGCATTTTAAAGAACCGCCAGCTAGCCAGAATCTGTAAACCTTTCTCAACTGTCTGACCACGTTTCCATGGTCACATTAATCCCAGATTAAAATGAATGTGCAAGTCAAGCTGTGTGTACTGTTGCAAAACACTGGACAGATTAAGTTATCTGTTCTGAGTGCTCATCAGTCTTTCTTTTACCTTGTTCTTCCCTGCTTCAAACATTTGTCCCCATTAGAGCTATCTAAACACTTCCTGAGTAGTTGTGAAGAAGAATAATTGACCCCTTAATCTTTTTTTTTTTTTAAACATGGTTGTAGACGTTTCAGGAAAGATGAGGCAGCTGTTCCGCTGTGCTAATCGGGCGGATTTTTTTGAGGATCATCTTAGAGGAATTCTTTTCCATTTCAGCCTTTAATAAGTTTGCAGGTCGTCCGCGACTTATAACCATAATTTGTTCAGTGATTGTTTGAAGTTACAATGGTACTGGAAAAAAATGGACTTACGGCTGGTCCCCAAAGTTATGGCCACTGCAGCCTCCGCTGTCATGTGATCAAAAGTCAGGCCCCGGCATTTCTGACCCCAGGAGCATGTCAGCTTCCCCTAATCCCACCTGTCTTCCTCCATCTTTGCCACTTCGAGTGCCTTGCACTCCACCGCATACCCCTGCTACCCTCATTGCCAGCCACTGACCACCATCATCTTCCTCCTGCTGGTGGCCTGGAATCCATGCCCTGGCTGAGGGGCAGCCCTAGAATAGGCTTGGTGAGCATGGCAGGGTCATGGAGCCTTGTTTAACAAAGGGAATTTCCTACTCTCCATCACTAGTCAAAGCAGGAGAGTTGACGGTAGAGAGAGGGAGAGAGAGAGAGACTGTTTTGGGTGGTGGCAGAACTGGAGGAAGGGAAGAAACACCGGCTTCCTGCAGCTTATGTGACCTGAGGGAACCCCCATTCACAAAGATCCTCTGGCACCGCCCTACATGCTGTCAGCACTGAGATACCTAGGTAGCCAGGTTCTTCTTGCACGGTGTCCAGGACTGGCGACCTTTCAGGACTTTGGCGGTGACAGATGGGTCCTGGAATCACAAGCACGGCCAGCCAAGGTAGCAGGTGCCCCTCTCCCTCAATCAAAGCTTAAAACGCCTATGCTCGTGCCCCGCTCTCTTCCGCAGCCATGTGCGCCAGGGGGTTCCTTCAGTTTCACAAGGCTGCCCGTTCCACATCTCTGGCCATTGGAAAAGTGAGCCACATGATGGAGAAGAGGATAAGTGTCTTAATGTCTTTTTCAGATTGGCTCCGCTTCCCCCATCCCCTCCATCAGGTGGCTTGCATTCCTTTCCCAGACTTCACTACTCAGCTACTCTTGTGTGCTTTTCCCACTCAAGTGTTTGCAATGAAAAAGCTTGAGTTCTTACTAGCGGGAAGAAGGAAAGACCCAAGGCACAAAAGAGTGTACGGGGCTGGTACAGAGATTTTAGCATCAACGAATACCCTTAACTTATTGGCAGCGTCCAACTCAAAACACTTAACCCACTGGTCGATCCTAGGTAGCCAGAAACGCAGTGGGGTCGGGGAGAGTTCTCACACATCTTTCCTTGATTGGCCGATGTGTGCCACTCTCCTTCTCATTGGCTGGGGTATTGCACATGCCCGCCAGGGCATTCCCCTGTTCTGTGAATCTCACTGGCTTTGCAGGACCAAGGTTGGACCAAGAGTGAGCAGAGGCCTTGTGGGTAGGTTCAGCTGGTGCTGGGCTTTCATCCACTCCTAACTGAAGCTCAGAGGCTGGTTTTCCAGGAGCAACACGAGCTGCAGAGTGCCTTCCACACAGCCTCCCACCTTCACTTAGAGAGCTGCATTCTGCTCTCCCACCTCACCTGGTGATGGGGAGTGCTATGCCTTATCCTCCTCCTGCTGCCTCCTTGATAAGCTCCTGTTAGCAGAAGAGACTGTCACTCACCACACACCATCCCAAAGTTTTCCTTGGCTCCTGGATCCTGGCCCACCAGCAGGAGGGAGACAGCAGTGGCAAGAGGGAGCGATGAGTATGCGGTAGGTAGTTAAAGAAAAGATGACAGAGTGACAATCACACTGTCCTGGCTTAACCACCACACCTGGACTACTGTAAGAGGTGTCACGTCACTCAGTGACAGAAGTTCCAGTTCCAATGTTGGTTGTAATTTGAGAACTATCTGCTTTAGTGCTCTGCTTATAACTTGATTGGATAGCTTTGCTGTGGTTCACAAGGAGGCATAGTTTACTATTTTTGAAAATAATTGTAGTTGAACCTATTTTTTTTTGTAATTGACATTAACTATCACTGTTTATTAAACACACTTGCTTTAAAAGGAATTGACCCATCAATTTGATGAAAGCATCTTCATCCAATTGAATGCTATTCCATATTTCATTTATGCAGTTTAGTGTAGTGATTAAGGCATCAGGCTTAATTCATTGTATATTCACATTCCTTCCACCACTTCAATATTTTTTTTTCAGATGGCGTGACTAGAACTGTAAACAATATTCTATGTTTTGTCACATTATGGATTGATGTTGATAATAATATTTGCTTCTTTTCATTATGTTCTCCTACATGGAATTTGTCTGCTTTACAACAGCTATACACTAGGTCAGTGGTTTCATCAACCTATCCACAATAAAGCCAAATATCCTATGTTTTTCTTCTACTTCCAGTTGCTGACTGCACTGAGAATTCAGAATGGGAGACAAACCTATTTGGGAACAGATTGGTTCCAGCTTTGTACAGCATTACTATCAGTTATTTGATACAGACAGGACTCAGTTAGGATCAATATATGTAAGTAACTCTGAAGCAGATGTTTTTATTGTGGGCTGTTTTATCATTTACCTCCACCTTCCTTTGGGGTCAGTAATGCTGGCACTCTCATAATGTTGTTTAGCAGTACCTTGAGATTAATCTTAAGCATAATTGTATTTACTCTTTGTCACTAGTATATTGCCTGTATTTACCTAATATATAAGGATTGTCTTGAATTAGTTTTGACTCTGAGAAAATTACTAATTTATTTTTAACAACAATATGTTACTATTTCTAGTGTACAACATATTGTTTTTTCTAAGCAGATTATTGTTTTGTTCTTTCAGATAGATGCCTCATGCCTTACATGGGAAGGACTACAATTTCAGGGCAAAGTAGCTATTGTTGAAAAACTCTCAGTAAGTTTCTGTTACATTGTAGTCCTAATGTTCAGCCTAAGATATCCACCTTTCCCGAATTCTAGAAATTGTCCAAGCTCTACAGTGAAATAAATGTCACCTTTCACGTCAGATTTCTTTGGGTGGGCAACTGCTTGCAGGCCATCAGGTGCCTGCTCTTGGCTTAATTGACCTTTATGTCCTGGACATAATGATCTTAATGTTTTCATCTAAATCTACTCTCCTGTAAGTAAGCACCATTGTTTTAATGGCATACTATTATCACTCAGGAGTTTTATTTAAAATGTACAAAGAGAAGCCCACCACAAATTTGGATAAGAGTCTTTTCTAGGAGGTAAAGGAGTGCCATTTACCCCGTAAACCTCTGCATTTCAGGTATAGGTATAGATAGTCCTCAACTTACGGTCACAGTTGAGCCCAAAACAAATGAGACGGAATTCTGTCCCATTTTACAACCTTTTTCTCACAGTTGGCAAGTGAATCACCGGAGTTATTAGTAACATGGTTGTTAAGTCAGAAGTCCTCAAATCCTGGGTCCACGGACCGGCCCACAGCCTGTTGGGAAATGGCCGTGCAAATGAGAGCGCGAAGATCCATTTGCACGTGTGCAGATTAGGTTGCACATGCAAAACCATCCCCTCCCCCACTGCTGCCTCCGGTCCACGTAGCCGGGACGGTTGGGGACCGCTGTGTTAAGTACACCTGGCTTCCCCGTTGACTTTGCTTGTCAGAAGGTCACAAAAGGGGGTCACACAACCCCGGGATATTGCAACCGTCGTAAATACGAGTTGGTCGCCAGGCGGCCTGATTTTGATCCCGTGACCGCGGGAGATGCTGCAGCAGTTGTAAGTGGGGAAAAATGGTCAGGAGTTGCTTTTTTTTCCCCCAGTGCTGTTGTAACTTTGAACGGTCACCAAACAAACCGTGGCGAGTTGAGGACTCCCTGTCGTTCTCACACAATGACACTGCTTGGGACTGGAACTTTCATTGCTAAATGACCCGGTTGCAAGCTGCAACGTTGCACGACCAGGATGCTTAACGAGAGGGAAATTCCAGCGCTTGAGATCGTTAAGGGAATCACCTGTCATTTCCCAAGGCCATCACATGGTCACCACATGCGACCTCCTGCCAGCTTCCCCATCGCCTTTGTAGGCAACCAGCAGAGGAGGTTGCCCATGGTGATCCCGCGGCCGTGGGATTGCTGCAACCAACCTAAGACCATTCGTGTCTGCAACTCATTCAGCGCCCTCCTAAGCTTTGAACAGTCGCTAAATGAGTGGTGATCAAATGAGGACGACCGGTAGATCCTTCTGTGTTTCTCCCTTCTCTTTCAGAGCCTTCCTTTTCAGAAAATACAGCACAGCATCACATCCCAAGATCATCAGCCTACTCCAGACAGCTGTATACTCAGTATGGTAGTCGGACAACTTAAAGTAAGTCTGATTCCAGGCCTGGGTTGCAGGGAACAAATATTTGGAACAGTTTTTGTCTTATCCAGGTGCTTCCCAGATGGGTAAATTTATTATATTACTATTTATTTATTAATTAAATTTTTATGCCGCTCCTCTCTGAAGACTCGGAGCGGCTAACAGCATAAACAAAACAACATTTCAACATTTCAAAACTAAAACCAAAGCTAAAAAGCGTTTTAAAAGACCCCAAACACATTCATCATTCACACACAATCACAGTCCTCCCCAGGCCTGCTGGCATAGATAAGTTTTTAGATTCTTCCGGAAGGCCGGGAGAGTGGGGGAAACGCGGACTTCAGGGGGCAGTTGGTTCCAGAGGGTGGGCGCCACAACAGAGAAGGCCCTCCCCCTAGGACCCGCCAGATGGCATTGTTTCGCTGACGGGATCCGGAGGAGGCCGACCCTGTGTGCTCTCACCGGTCGAAGGGAAGTATGTGGCAGAAGAATTAGGCAAAATTTCAGTTGCCAATTCCCCAGACAGTATTGTGAGAGTCCTGATTGGAAATGTTGATTTAGAGGGCTAGTTAAGAATCTGCTCACAACCTGTTTACGTCACCTGTTTGATAGCTCAGTTTGATGGCCAGAACTTTGACAGCTAAGCTAGCCTCAATGTCTCAAGACAGCATCCCAGATAAACCAGTCTGCTTTTGATTATGTCAGTAAAGCTGAATGCACAAACCCAACTCAACTATTAAGTGACCGGGGTTCTTCATTGCCATTATTATAATTTCTCTCCCTTTATGCATAACATACAATTAGGGCCCAGTTAGTACAGGTTGCAAAGTCTGTTTATGGTGGCTGCTAGGAAGGAATCGGAGTAATCGTCTTTTCATTGCAACCAATTGAAAAGCAGGGCCAGAACTATTTGCAAACAATTCTGACACTCTTTGATTAAAGAACCTAAATGAAAGTCTCTTGATGAAGTCATGTGCAAAAAAATAAATAAATCCTGTTATCCTATCATGATAGCACAGGCAGAAGAGAGGGTTCCTAATAATCTAAGGCTGTTGAATAAGCTAAAACGGGGCATAGCATATTACATTAGAAATAAGCCTTGTGCAACAGGGAGATAAGGAGGGCACATACTGAGTCCAAACCATATTGCGGAATTGGCAAAATCTGCAAGTAACTATTCACTGGATATGATGATGTCCTGAAAGACAACTCAGAGGTTTCAGCTGATACAAAATGTAGCAGTCCATGTGCTGTCTGGGCAGCTGAGATATGACCATATTACACCAGTTCTGTGGTGGCCGAATTAGTTGCTCTTGAGGGCTACTCTGGGTGCTGCCTGCTGTCTTTGAAACCTTACAAGTAGCCTTTGCTTAGAGACCCCAGTTGGGACCTGCACCTTCACTGTTACACACCTCGGTCACTAAGCAGAAAAACAAAAATCATGATTGCAACAGGCTTACAAAGTTACATCCCCTTTGGTCATTTTTTACGCATTTCCAAGACTTGAACTGAATACAATAACACGATTCATCTGCTCTTAATAATAAACAATTTTTACCGGGAGAGTGTAGCTTGTAAGTAGTTACAAATATGATGAGCCATGCTGAGCTCTGTTGTGCCCTAGTGTTTCGTGTTACCCCTGATCCTCCTTTACAGCACTGCTTCTTCTGACTAGTCAGTAAGAATAGAAAACCCCATAGATGTTAGCAAGGGCCATAATAATAATAATAAAGTTGGAAGGGACCTTGGAGGTCATCTAGTCCAACCCTCTGCTCAGGCAGGAAGCCCTATACCATTTCGGACTGATGGCTGTCCAGTTTCTTCTTAAAAACTTCCAGTGTTGGAGCATTCACCGCTTCTGGAGGCAGGTTGTTCCACTGGGTTAATTGTTTAACTGTCAGGAAGTTTCTCCTTAGTTCTAGGTTGCTTCTCTCCTTGATCAGTTTCCATCCGTTGCTTCTTGTCCTGCCTTCAGGGGCCTTGGAGAATAGCTTGACTCCCTCTTCTTTGTGGCAGCCCCTGAGATACTGGAAGACTGCTATCATGTCCCCCCTTGTCTTTCTCTTCGTTAAACTAGACATACCCAATATCCATAAATGGCCATAAATATATATCCCTGTCAGCTTTTTGTCAAGGTTCCGGCATTTGAGATTTTCAAATCATACAATGTTTTTCTCCTGTTCTGCTCAGGCAGATGACGACCAAATTCTAGGTTTCCATCAGACCTTTTTGTTGAAAAACTTACAAGGGGCCTGGGTATGCACCAATGAAGTCTTCAGGCTAGCACTCCACAATGTTTAGCCTTCTGGTCACCTCATACTCTGATCTTCGCTGCCCCCTCTCTAAGTAAGAAGCGTTCAGCTTGTTTCCTCTGCCCCACCTGATCTTGCAACAGCATGAACATTGCTTGTGTGTTACTTGAGGAGGAGTATGACTGTGTGGATTGCTCCAGGTGGATGACTCTCGAAATGAGCCGCGGTGACGTTTTTCTTTGCAGAAGCAGCTGCCAATTAGTTTGTGTTTTGATATCGGTCGGTCGCTACTTTTAACACCTTGAGGATACAGGGCTGCTCAGAACTCTGGAACGTTGGCGTGGCACACAGTGAAAGCTTGCCTTGTTATGTCTGAAAACTGTCTGCATTCGTGCCTAGAGGTGCAACTGTGCAACCTGTCTCTTACACCAGGGTCCCAGGGCGGAGGGCAGCTTACAGTTCAATCCATTGCGAGCATACCATTCATAAACAGACATTCGTCTCAACTGCAAGAAGTTTCATTCATAAGGAAAGGGGATGTAAAAAAAAAACCCAATAAAGAGTGGGCAAACACAATTGTGTCGACTGCTTTCTCTCAGTTAAGGAGGGCTAAAGCAGGGGTTCTCAACCTTGGCAACTTTAAGACTGGTGGACTTCAACTCCCAGAATTCCTCAGCCAGCAAAGCTGGCTGAGGAATTCTGGGAGTTGAAGTCCACAAGTCTTAAATTTGCCAAGGTTGAGAACCCGTGGGCTAAAGGATTAGGCAAAAGGCATCACAGCAAAGGTGGGCTTCAAGAATGGATTTGGCCTGTTGTTTTCAGAGTGGAGCAGTAGGATGGATCTTGGAATCAATGGAAGAGAGTATTTGTAGCCCAGGGTTGAACTGTGGAGTCTTTGGTGCTCTCAGCTTGGCTCTTTTCTTGTAGAAGTTTAATTATTCAACTAGCCTGGTCAGTGCTAGGTGATGTTACCTACTTGTGGGTGGTGTAATGAGATGTCTGCAAGAAAACGGCGAAGCTCAGAAAGCACAAGGACTCACAAAGCTCGGATGTGCTGTTCTGCACTCTTCCACTTTGGGTGCTGAGAGAAACAAATAGCCAATTGTTGGTTTCAGAAGAACTAACTTTTAGGAAAAGCTCTCATATCTCTCATCTGTGGTTCTGGGTTGACTTTCCCTAATCTGGCACGATCCCAATAAGTTGGACAGCTGTTCCCAGTCAACATGATGTGCTAGCTGGGAACTCTGAAATAGCAAGATGCTTCCATGAAGCTGATTTGACTTCTAAGTGGAGTTTTGCACAGGGGTGGGTAGCATGACTTCGCACACAGTTGTAAGGATTGTCTCAGACTATTTTTGGGGGGGGGAGTTGGAAAATTTTCTGAAGCCAGCACAAAAGTTCCAGTTCCAGAATGCAAATTAGTTTGGTTTAACCGAGACTGCCAGTTGTTGACAACATGCTATCCATAGCCATGGTTCGTTCTTATCTTTAGCAAATATTTAACATGTAGATCTAGTTGATCTGCTGTGCTAAGCTACAATTTCTTTAACCATAATTAACTGACTAGGTCAGAACTGGGTGAGTTCACAACTCTTCCAAGCCACAAATATGGTTTATATACGCTGACTGGGTTTACAAAGCATACAAGCATAAGAGTTAGTACAATGTGCAAATACAGCATTAGTCTTGCAATGCCATGTACCTTAACTTATTAATAATAGCTACAGAGTAACCTTGTTTTAACAGACTAATTGGGGAAATGTCTGTTGTATAAAATGTCTATTATATTAGAGAGTAAATAATTGCACTGAATTTGTCATTTATTACATAAATGATCTAGATCAGTATTTCTCACCCTTGAGAACTTTAAGATGTGTGGATTTGTAACTCCCAGAATTCCCTAGCCAGTATGCTAGTATGGGAATTCTGCACATTAAAAAGGTTGAGTAACACTGGTCTGGATTGAAAATTGATGCATTTAATGTGAAGTCCATTGTATCAAGTTCATAGTAAATCAAGATTTCACTTGGTTGTACTGCAAAACCCAAAAGTATTATGTTTGCTAGAGTAAAGGCAGTTTATTTTTGTGATGATTATATGAGAAGACACGATTCCACCTTAGGTAGTCATAAAAACATCACTAAAGGCTCAGGAAGAAATGTTCCATATTTTATAACTGGAAGTGAAACTTTAGCTCATTATCCAGATTTAAACTTAAAGCTATTCCTCAATTTATGACTGCAATTGAGACCAGATTTCTGGATTTAAGTTGTTGCAGTTCTAAGTTGAGGCATCCACTTGACCAGACCAACACTTTTGGTAGCAGTCATTAAATAAATCATCATGGTTGTTAAGTGAATGCCACAGTCATGTGAACCCATTGTTCCAAATTCCTGGCTGAGAATTTTGGAAACTATCATTGAAAAACACTAAATTGGGGAACATTGAATAATTATTACAGTAGTCAGGAACTGCACTTAAGTTTCCAGCGGTATTTAATTATTCGTGCCATTCTGCATCATCATGACTAAAAATGCATGTTGTGTTCTTGCACAGAGACAAAATGCCAAATTTTAGCTTCTGTCAAAAAGAATTGCTAGTAAGGCAAGAAGTATGCATGACGACCTTTGATTCCAGTTACAGGAATTTGATGCGCTGCTCAAAAGCATCTAAATGTTTATTTTTCATTTGTCTTTGCAGGCCGATGAAGATCCTGTTATCGGATTCCACCAGATATTTCTATTAAAGAACATCAATGATGCTTGGGTTTGCACCAATGACATGTTCAGGCTAGCATTGCACAACTATGGTTGAAATGGCATCCCTGAGGCACCTGTCCTTTTTTTTTCCTCCTCTCCTTCTTACCAATATTAATCACACCCATGGAACATTCCAAATATCATACACAAACCTGCACACCATGGCAAGCAAGCAAGACTTGTGACATATCCTTCCGAAGAGTTTTATGTTGTGCCACTAGAAGAGTTCCTTGTGCATGATGTTTGGAAGTTAGAATTAGCTGCATTTGACAAAGGAAGGGTATGTTTTACCAGCATGCCTTGGGAAGAATCCATAATACAAATGGTCGTTTCTGTACTGACAAGTTTCTCTAATAACCCAAAGAAACAAAAGGATATTAAAGAATAGCCAGCCTGAAGCCAACTCAGATAATTGATCTCTTTTTTTGTTGTTGTTGTTCAAATGTTACAGTGCTACATTATACAATAAAACCATGTGATTTTCTTAACAGTTTAAATTGTTGGATCTTCAGTCTGTAAATGGAAAGTCTTGTATTTCCAACTCTCTGTTTGAATTCTCAGTTTTGGGAATATGTGGCTGGACATAAGTTTTAAGTTTTAAAATTTCCACATATGCTTTGTGCTCTTGTTTGCTTTTGGTTGGAAGCTTAATGTGGATGTGGCACTGAATAATGGCTTTCAAACTGAAATGGGAAATCTTACCTCTCCCTGAAAATCATGATGTAGATTTATATTAACTACATGTGCAGCAAGTTTATTATACTGAACCTCAAGTCAATTTTTTCCATACTATTATGCAGATATAGATAAAAGACTGTGAAGACCAACAATGCGCATGTGCTTATTCTGAGGCTTATTTCTCCATGTTATCCTTTCTTAGTCGGCATCATGATATCATTCTGTTTTTGATAATCAAAAGCTGAGTCGTCATTGCATTCAGCATCTTCAGGGCACCAGTTTCAAAATGAGATGTTAACTTTGGTCCAGATCAGGAAAGTGCCACATCCCATTCCGTATTGCCTGTTGCTTATTTTGATATCCCAAGTGTCTGCTGTATCCTGGTTGCAATAAACAACAGCCAGGTGCTACCAGTAGCGCCATTTTAATGGTCCAGTTGGGTCAGTATTTGAAGTACCATTTGCTGCAAAGCTGATAAAAGTTACAGAAAAGAAATGTATCTTCAAAATGGCCAGGTGGTTCTTCTGGGGAATCTTGAATTCATAGGCCTTACGCCTTCCCAAGTCTATTTTTCTATTTTCTAAACTTAAAAGTTTAAAGCGGGCTGGCAATCAGGTTAACACAGCCTAATTCCACATGCTAATGAACAGCAAAAAAAAAAGTATGCAGTTCTTAATCACTGATGTTCAATTTTGGAAGAACTGAGTTCAAATTCGTTAATTTAGGCCTGTGCTTGTTAAGAAATTGCAATTGTACACACCAGCTGAATAGTTGTTGTTTTTTAAAAGAAATGCATTTTGAAGCTTGTCACAATTTTAAAAGGTTAGCATATAAAGCTTCTGAATGTCCTAACTTTCTGTTGAAATTAATCAGTCTGGGCTGGGCAATGGATCATAAAAACTAGCATGTTAGTACCTATGTACAGGTTTAGTTGAAAACTATTGTCGATGGAATTTGTTTTCAACACTGTAGCATTCAAAGATGGTGACAATATTCTTTTTATGAAGAATTAGTGATGAAGGAAAGTTTAATTTGGGTATCAGCACCACCTATTCAAAATGGCTAGTGAATGTTTGGAAGGATTGCATGGTGTCAGGCTTTGGTTGAATAGGTATATGCCTTAATGAAGCAGTATGTAATAGCCATACATAAACAAAATGCCTTAGAAAAATTCCTTGAATGCGTATTCATAGGAACACATTTTGCCGAAAGAGGCTTTATTCTTTTTAGCTAAGCAAATGAGGAATGCCTTTTGTCATCCATAAGGAAGAAATGACTATTTTTCCACATGCTATGAACTGTGGCTACTTCAGCTTTCAGTTATTAGCACATGGCATTCGATTAGACATTCCCTAAGCAAAGCTAAGATTTTAGTTGGAGGCAAGAACTGGCTGCTTTCTTCCCTGGTTCAAGCTGCGGGAAGGAAAGTTCATCTAAACTATTTCTGAATTAAAATTGCATGCTAGAAGGGCAAAATGTATCATAAAGACATTAGTTGCTGCAAGAAAGGATAATAAAATCTTTGGTCTGGGAATATAGAAGACATGTAAATAGATTAAGGTTATTGAGCTGCTGTTTAAATAACTGTTCTTTCTATAAAAATACTAAAAGGGATATTCTGTTGGGATATGCGTAGATCAGGTCTGTGTAGACGTTACTCACCATGCTCACAACCCATCTACTATATTTTATGGTTCACCAGGCAGGTTATATCTGTTTTTGTAAAATTCTGGACAAGAAACAAAACACATTTTCAAGGCCCACATATGTAAGTCGTAAGCTCTAGAGTTCTTTCTCCTCGGTTTTTCACTTTGATACTAAAGTGCTCTAAAACTTTGCTAGTATACTATTCAATTTGGCATCAGTTGCCGGAAACAAAATGTATTCAAGAACTGAATTTACACACTGCTTAATAACAAATACTTGATGTACATGGTAAAGAAAGCAGACTTTAATATTGTGAAGCTTGGTTTGCAGAGCATCGCTAGTTTTACCAATAAATATGCTGAAGTTTTGTGGAGTAAGGTTATCTACCTATTCCGTTATGGGCTATGTAATCTTGGCTTGTTTAAGACTGTACCTGTGGCAAATGTACTAATAAAATTCTTTAACAAGCACTCTTTTTGTAAGGCTAAGCTTAGAAATTTAAGAAACAATGAAAATGAAGGTAGGCATTCTGGTGCTGTTTAACTATAGTGAAGCAATGACCATGAAAAGGTGGTCAGATATCCAGCGACAGATTATCACTCTAAAATAAAAATGCTTTTAATTAAATTATCCTCTTTGAATTCTGGTGCTTGCCTGCCAAAGAAACAATTCTTTATATACCTGTAAGCAATATATAGCTTAGTTAAAAAAGAACTTTTTCAAGTTTCTGCCATTTCTATGTTACATATGTTGTGATGTATAATAAAGAGGTAATTTTAGTACCTCTTTCATGTATCATACCTTGAACAATTTACAGTAAATTTGGTTTGTGATCCTTCTGTTGGGGTAACAGTACATTGGAATCAATCAGAATAATCTCCCTAACTTAGTCCTTTAAACTCTTCCAATGTCATCTCCATTACCTCAGTAACCTAGTCTATCCACCTGCTGATTGTTCTGTTTTCCTTCCACCTTTTCCAGCAAGATAGCCTTCTCCAGAGAGTTAAGTCTTCACGTGTATCTTAATTAGGATGTTACGGTCAAGTATTGTGCAGTCCTACACTGAATTGTACTGTAATTTTCCACCACAGAGTATCACTATTCTAGACTTATTTCAACTCTACAATGTTCCCAGTTTTCTATGCAAGCCACAAGCCACTGAAAAATGAATGGGGTGGTCAGCTTTCAATATGTCACACAGTTCTTGAAGAAAAGTACTGTTAAAAAAAAAACTATTCCTGTATTTGTTGCAAAGATTTGACAACTTTTCTGCAAGAACATAAAATCTAAGATTAATGGAGAACTGTGGTTTGTGCATCATGTTTCTTAATCTTGCCTACCAATACCTATCTTTAATATAGAGGCTTGTTTGCTGGAACAGTCTTTAGCTCTTCAGCAAAGCTGTTCTACCTTTCTATGGGAGAAGCTGGATAATAAGTACAATAATGCAGAAGTTTCTCCTTTTATTTTCATGTCGTTTCTACACTCGTCTGCCATGATCAAATATTACCAGTATCATTGGTAGTTCATTGTATTGTCAAATTATTAAATACAGGTAGTCCTCAACTTACGACCACAACTGAGGCCAAAATTTCTGTTGCTAAGTGAATTTTGCCCCATTTTACGACCTTTCTGCCGCAGCTAAGTGAATCACTGCATTTCTTAAATTAGTAACATGGTTAAGTGAATCTGGACTCCCCATTGACTCTGCTTGTTAAAAGGTCACAAAAGACGACCACGATCCCAGGACCCTGCAACTGTCATAAATAATCAGTTGCCAAGCATCTGGATTTTGGTCATGTCACCACGGGGATGCTGCAATGGTTGTTAAGTGTGAAAAATGGTCATAAGTCACTTTTTTCACTGCCGTTGTAATTTTGAACAGTCAATAAATGAACTCTTGTAAACCGAGGACTCCCTATATAAATATTATTGACATGCTTTTTTTTTATGCAGAGAGAAAATACCAAATATTTTCCAGAGTGTTTAAGGAGAGGAGCTAGTGCATCACTGAAATGGCTGTTTTAACATACACCTTCTTAAGCAGCAGGACTTCCCGAGACTCCTTATGGAGCAACCCCGTGCACATTTAGAAAGAAGAACCGTTGTACTTGGTTACTTACTGATTAAATCAATGTACACAACGGATGGGTCGGTCTGAAAAAGCAACGTGTACATTGGTGACGGCGGGACGGGAGGGCGGGATGTCTTCGCATCTTTGTATGAGACTGTCTATAGATATATGCAAGGGGAACCTATCCGCCTGTCCGGGGAAAATCTATACCGATATTTTTGTTGGATGCAGCCCAAAAGCATCTCCGCAACAAGAGAGAACCAGACAGCTTTGGACTTGCCGCCCTAGTCTTTGAAAAAGACGCCTCCCTGCTAACCCCTAGCCCGGCTGCCTCCTTGTCGCTTTGGAGGGCTCAAGGAAAGCCCGGCCTTGTAAGGCCAGAGAAGGGGGGACTCTCCCCGCTCCCCCTTCGCCCCTTTTTCTACACAACCCCTCGACGCGTGTTTCCCCACTCCTGCCAGCGCCCTCGGCGGCGACGCTGGGAGGAACCCGCGCGCCGGGATGCGGTTTCCGACGGGAGGAGAAGGCCGGGCGGACCGGAAGCGGAAGTGGGGGCGGGCGAGTCGGGCTCGGCCTGTCTGGGCGGCGGGCGGGCGGGCGGGCGTGAGAGGCGGCTTCGGCCTTGGCGGGGCCCGATGGCCTCCGCTAGCATCGACATCGAGGACGCGACCCAGCACCTGCGCGACATCCTCAAGCTGGATCGGCCGGGCGGTGAGGCGCGGCGCGGCGCGGCGCGGGTCTCGGGCGGCGGCCCTTGCGGCGCTTCGGGCGGGGTTCTGGTGCTGGGCAGGAACGCTCCGCTTCGGGGCTGGAGGGCAGCGCGAGTGGCCGGGCTGGAATTCCTTCCTCGGGGCTGAAAGGACGAGAGGAGAGAAGCAGCTTCTCCCCCGATCCGGCGCCCTGCAGGGAAGCCGGCTTGCCCTTCCCTCCTCGCCATTGCCCCGTCTGAAGGGCCCCGGTTGCCGGGCAGGCGGAGGCGGCACAGCTTTGCCCTCTGGAGGGTAGCATCCCTTGCCTTGGCTGGGGGGCAAATCCACTGGGAGTCAGCCCTGCCCGAAGCGGATGATGGGGTAATAAGAGGCTGCTGTGCAAACTGGTTGGGGAGCAGCTCCCAGTAAACCCAGTGGGGTAAAAGGCCAGAGCATCTCAGGTTTTGATTAAAAGGGGGAGGGGTGAGATCTCTTGGAATAAAAAGCATCAATATACATTGGATAGACTACATACAAGAGAAACACCAAGCAAAGAAAATGTATCTGGCTTATAGTTAAATCTGGACATACGGAGTGAAGAATGTTTACAAATTTAAATCGATTGTATTAAGTTGGATAGCAGTTAACTTGAATTTCCCCCTGGTTTACATGTGCAAATATATACCTATCGATTAATGGAAGATATATGTTAAATAAACTAAGAATGTACTTGTTGAAGGGATGGGTATATTGACATGAAAATTATTAATTTTAATAAGATGACTTGTTTGTTTGATGTCCAATGGATTGATCTGAAAAGAAGTGAAATTTAAAATTTGTAAAATGTAGTTGGCTTATAGTTAAACTTGGACATACGGAGTGAAGAAGGTCTACAAATTTAAAATGATTGTATTAAGTTGAATGGCTTTAAATTGAACTTTTTCATTGTTTACATGTACAAACGGATATCTAATAATAAAAAAATTATTAAAAAAATTTTTTTCACTTGCTTTTCTCTTCAATACCTAGCACTGTATATAGAATATAGTAGTCTTGTGTTCAGATTTCTTGGATAAATCTTTGCTTATGTAATCCATATTTTCTGTTCTATTTTCAGCTTTTTTTTTTTTTAGTTTATCCAATCCTCTAAATCGGCGTATTTTAACCTTGCCCTCTTTTAACATGGGTGGGCTTCAAAACCCCCCTCCCCCCAGAATTCCACTGCAGTTAAAATATAGGCAGACTATCTAAAGAAGACTCTCCTCCCCCCCCATTCAAATTTAAGGTTAAACTTCTATCTGACTTCTTGTTTGGTGCTAACTAAATCCATCTAGCTGTCTCTCCAACCTTGGTTGTTCACACAACATGCTTCCTACAAGTATTCCTCCACGCACCCAAATTTAAGGGTTCATGCAAAGATACTAATTCAGTGTGGTGATTTTATACATAATTAATGCTTATTTGGTTTTGATTATTGGCTTTGATAATAATCTAACAATTAGATATTTGCACTTTTTTAAAAAGCCATTTTAAAAATGGTGGTTTGTTTTTTTTTAAAGAAAGCATTGCTGAATCATTTCTGCATATTCATCCTTATAGCCAAAGTCCCCTTATTAAATTATTCTGTCCACCAGTACTCAGAATTTAATTTAATTTAATTTAATATTCACATTTATATGCCGCCCTTCTCCGAAGACACAGGGCGGCTCACAACAAGATACAACAACAATTTTAAAATTGTTTAGAATATTATAATTTCCATGCTTAGCAGCACAGTAAATGGCTTGTGTTGTTCTATAACATTGTGTGGTTAATAACAATAATTTTGTTTATTTTGAGGACTGACTTGTGTAAAATTATAAATATAAACCACAAATATATCATTTGAATAATTGCATTAGTGCTAGCTCATCTCTGTGCTTGTCCTCTTTTGTCAAACCTTACTTGCTGTTTGACATTTAGAGTGGTAATAAATAATGAGTGCAGCTGTCTTTATAAAAACTGCAGTATGATAATACTTGGGCAATTGTTTTGATACTTTCTGTGTTGTGTGAAAATGTATGTGGTCTTGTAGGGGTTTTTTTAAACGAGTTTTAGATAAATTGCTTTAAACAGAAGCAAAGTGAATACTAGCTTGATATACTTCATTTGAAAGTCTTGTAGGGGTATTTAAAGCCCTTGAAAAGTTGGGGAAATCATGAAATGGAACTTTTTGTAAGTTGAAATCTATACATCTGGAGAAAGTCTTTAAGTTGGGGGAAGCTGTTCTAGAAAGAGTCAATAATTTGGCCATGAACGAAATGTTTGATGTAATATTATAGATTAAAGTTGAAGTGTATCAAGCTACTATTCACATGGCTTCTATTTAAAACAATTTATCTAAAACTCATTTTAAAAAAATCCTACAAATAGATTGTAGACTGGGACATACTTTTAAATCTATGGGTGATTTGTAACAGAAAGCAATGTTTCTACCTCCCCCCAAAAATCAGCAAGAATGGAAAGACAGTTCTTTTTTCCCTCTCTGCCCAAAATAGACTTCTGGAATTAAGTGCTGTAGGGAGATCTAAAATCTGCCTTGCTCTATGAAAAATACTACTGTTTTATAAATCAGCAGCACACAGTACTTCAGTAAAAGGCAGGCTAATTTAAAATATATACAACTCTGACAAGAGTAAATATGAATCTTGGTTTTTCTCTCGGTTTCCCCATTCTTCATATCTTTCAGGGTCAGTGAATGAAAACCAGAGAACATCCAGTTCATATAATGGTGACCTGAATGGCCTTCTGGTGCCAGATCCCACCGCAGCTGGAGATGGCTCATCCTCAACTAAGCCTGTTCCACAAACTGTTCCTCTTGGAGCACTACAGGAGAAGCAAGTTATGTAGGTATCTTAATTGGTGAGGCAAAAGTGAAAGGCCAGAATGTATGTGATTTTGTGGTCTCTGGAATAAGCTTATCAAGAAGCATCCTGGCAAATGTGTTCTCCTACAGAGATTTGATTTCCATCCATTTTGGTATCCCTAATGTTAAGGCTTTGTAAAATGGTGTACAGTTTCTGGGGTGGGTTGAGTCTATTGATGTGCCTCACCAATTGGTGTTTAATGCCACATTTTCCAACCTGCTTTTCTCCAAATGAACTTCGGCTTCATGCAGTCTGTTAGTAGAAGTCCAGCATATTTGGAGAGAAATCAGACTGGTTGGGGAAGGTTGATTTAGAAGAGCACAAGAGAAACCAGTCTTATAAAGAGCCGTCACTGTCAGTTGAGGCTTATTGTTCCTGGTTTATTTCGTTCTTTGAGTTATTGTTCTTGCTGCTCCTGGTTTGTTTTCTTTTGCCCATTTTTATTCAATCTGGATCTGTAAAATATATTGTTGGGAATTCTGCAAGGCAGTAGCCATGTCATCAGCTTGATTCTATGTGTATGGTGAGCACAGTCCTGACTCTGAACAATTCACAGAAAAAAGTTACCCTTAATAACCTGGAAACTGACTTCTTTTTCTCTCTACTGCCTGCCCTGGCCACTTTTTAGCTGCCTCTCTGGAGATGATAATTCCTCCTGTATGGTGATTGTTGCTAAAGATGTTGAAATAGTGGCCAGCAGTGATTCCAGCATCACCAGTAAAGCAAGAGGAAGCAATAAGGTAAATACAAGAAATTACCTTCTTCATAGCTCATAACTCTCTTCCTTCTCACCTGCTGATGATAAGCTCAAACCCATCCTGGTATTATAATAGAAAAATATATATACAAATTTCTAAAATATGTAAAA
This sequence comes from Bothrops alternatus, assembly GCA_034064705.1. Taxonomy (NCBI): domain Eukaryota; kingdom Metazoa; phylum Chordata; class Lepidosauria; order Squamata; family Viperidae; genus Bothrops; species Bothrops alternatus. The sequence goes on from JARGCV010000666.1 coordinate 1,528,396, forward strand.
ATAATAATAATTGAGCATTGGCAGATGCAGATGTTATATTGGGTACGTGTTCAGACATTGTGCTTGTGAATATGGCCTTGATATATTGGCTGGCTGTGATCCAAGAGAGATAGATTGATTGGAAGACACTTTAGTTAATGCATGGGAGATTTGCAGTTCTTTCCCCCATTCTCTTCTCTTTCCATTTTCAGTCCACACACTTCAGGCCTTTCTCTCTTCAGAAATATTTGTGAATAAACCGGTACAGTAGGAAAACACTATGCATTAGAGTTATTTGGATAAAACCCCCAAAGAAAGTTAACATTATTTGGAATACTAAATTAATGATGGCACTCTAAATCTGCCTTTGTGTATATTTCTGCCAATCAGTCGGTCTCTTTAACAAAGTCCCTTAAAATTGCTCAGTTATGTTACCCATCTTGTCAATCCGTGTGCAATTGTAATTTCAGATATTGCCAGCTAGTTATTTATGTCTTGTTAAGGAACAAAAGATTTGTTATTTTGTTGTCCAATATCTCTGTGTGCGGTAGACAATATTCTTTCCTTCTTCATATCATTCCTGATTCCTCGTTGCTAAGAAACATTTTAAAATATTCAAAAGTAGTGGTTTGACAAGGTAAACCTGCTTGTTTGCTGATTGGTTTCTTTTTCACGTTTCCTTCTACTACAGATTAGGCAGTGGCGCTCTCCTTCTCCTTTTCACAGCTTGCTGTCATAGAAAAGCCATAGATCAGGGGTGGGCAGCAATGGCCCCTTTACGTCATGTGGACTTCAGCTCCTCTGCTGGCTCAGGAATTCTGCGAACTGAAGTCCACAGATTTTAGAAGGGCGTAGTTGCCTACCCCTGCCATAGATGGCCTTCTTTATTAAGTATGGTCTTCCTTTTTGATAGGTATTGAATTGATTCCCATGGTACAACTTTTGCTTTGTTTCTTTTTTCCCCTCACCAGGTTAAAATCCAGCCAGTAGCCAGGTATGACTGGGAGCAGAAATATTACTATGGCAACCTCATTGCGGTCTCAAATGCCTACCTGGCCTATGCTATTCGAGGTGAGACATCTCCCCATCCTCCTCCTGTCCATTCTGAAGTTTCAGGTTGGGCTTCTTTTGCAGCTTAACTTTTGCCCAGTGGCCTGTGCTGGACCTGGTTCCATCTCTACAACAGAAAGGGGAATTAGCATTGCTCTACCCATCTTGACTAGGTATGTTTTGCCCTTTTCTCCAGGTGCCAGCAGTGGCTCGGCCATGGTGCGGGTGCTGAGTGTCAGCACAGCTGAGCGGACGCTTCTGAAAGGCTTCACAGGTGGTGTGGCAGATCTGGCTTTTGCTCACCTTAACTCCAACCAGTTGGCCTGCCTGGATGAAGCTGGCAATGTCTTTGTCTGGTGTCTGTCTATGGAGAATGGAAAAATCCAGTATCTTACTTCAGTGTTAAGCCTGATGGCAGAGGGTCATCATATTGATAGATAAACTAGTTCATGGGTAGGCAACCTTGGCTCTTTTATGACTCGTGGACTTCCAACTCCCAGAATTCCTGAGCCAGCCACGCTGAGGGAAAAGGGAGAGGTTTCCAAGTTGAGCCATGCTGGCTTGCATTCTAGTCTTCCTGTTAAGAATTTTTCTCAATATTAACTGTGACTTTTACACATGTATAGCTTGCTTAAAATGAAGATAATTGATGCATTTATCAAACTGAGAAATATAAATACTGCCTGATATAAAAAGGAGAATTCAATTGTGCTATAATGTCAATTCTTGATCTTTTGGTTTTTTTTTTTAAAAAAGGAGAAATGGAGCTTTCCTGCCCAGTCTAAAAACAGTGACAAAAACTTTTAATGCAGGGATCTTCAAACATGGCCCTTTTATGACTTGTGGACTTCAACTCCCAAAATTCCTCAGCCAGCATGCCTGGCTGAGGAATTCTGGGAGTTGAAGTCCACAAAGCATAAAAGGGCCAAGTTTGAAGACTCCTGACTTAACGCATTGGTTGTTCACATAAGCTTTTGCTTGTTCTGACTACAGTATTGCACAGTCCTTAGTGGCCTAATTCACACATACTTCTAAGGAAGGAACCATGGTCTATAAACCACGGCGACTAGGTTCACACAGTGCATTAAACCAATGATTTTGTGGTGGAATAATCTGCTAGGTCAGCCACTGATAGTTTAACATTTGTCGGGACTATTAGAAGTGGAAGCAGGGTTTTGCTTTTGCTAAAAGATAAGGACAAGACGTTGCCATCAAATCAGATTCTCATTCAGCAATGTGTTTATTTCCAACCCATCTGAGATCGACTGGAAAAACCATTAAAATTGATCTTCTGGGAGGCTTTTTAAAAGGGGAACGATGGCGGTCTTCCTTAACTTGGGTGATCAGAGAAGAGATCTTGGTGAACATCAAGCGGCCCGATGGGACTCCTCTGAACAGCTTTCGGAGGATAATATGGTGTCCCTTCATCCCAGATGAGAATGAGGAGAGCTGCGAAGAAGGGAGCCAGACTCTGGCGTTGTTGCACGAGGATCGGGTAAGCGTTTCTGCGGCTTTTTCCTTTTTCTCCATGGAAACAGTGCTAAAGGGCTACTCGGCGTAAAGTTGGTTTTTTTTTTTAAAGCGACGATGGGAATACAGGTCATCTTCAGCTGGCAACTACCAGGGAGCCCAAACTTTCTGTTTGCCCCATTTTATGATCTTCCTTGCCACAGTTGCTAAGTGAATCACTACAGTGGATTTTGAACTATGGTGCTGGAGAAGACTCCTGCGAGTCCCCTGGACTGCAAGGCCATCCAGCCGGTCAGTCCTAGAGGAGATCAACCCCGACTGCTCTTTAGAAGGCCAGATCCTGAAGTGGAAACTCAAGTACTTTGGCCACCTAATGAGAAGGAAGGACTCCCTGGAGAAGAGCCTGATGCTGGGAAAGATGGAGGGCAATAGAAGAAGGGGACGACAGAGAAGGAGGTGGCTGGACGGAGTCCCTGAAGCAGCAGGCGTGAGCTTAAATGGACTCCAGAAGACAGCAGAGGACAGGAAGGCCTGGAGGAACGTCGTGAGGGGTCAGACACAACTTCGCAACTAACAACAACACAGTTGTTAAGTTACTAACACGTTTGTTAAGTGGATCTGGCTTCCTCGTAGAGGTCGCAAAAGGAGATCACGTGACCCCGGGACACTCCCCCCGTGAGCTCCTTGCCAAGCATCCAAATTTTGATCCCGACCATTGGGATGGTCGTAAGTGTGAAAAACGGGTCATCTGTCACTTTTTTTCAGTGCCATTGTAACCTTGAACGGTCACTGAAGGAAGTTCCAATTTCTCATGTGGTTCCTTGGGGGAAATTAATTGCCCACCCTGATCTGCTGACTCGTTTAGCTGGTTCCCATGAGGGACCGTCTGCTGCCTCATAAAACCCAGCGACCGGTTAGAGCCCACAGAGTCGGCCTTCTCCAGGTCCCGTCAGCCAGACAGTGTCGCCTGGCGGGGCCTAGGGGAAGAGCCTTCTCTGTTGCGGCCCCGGCCCTCTGGAATCAACTCCCCCCGGAGATCCGTATTGCCCCCACCCTCTCCGCCTTTCGTAAACTGCTCAAGACACATCTTTGCCGACAGGCCTGGGGCAGTTAACATCTTGCCCCTAGCCAATGTATGTTTGTGTGCATGTTTGTTGGATGATTGTTGTTTTTTTAATTCAGGGGTTCTTTTTTATATGTATTTTAATATTGATTTCTATTTATGCTGTGAGCCGCCCTGAGTTCCCGGAAAAAGGGCGGCATAGAAATCCAATAAATGAAAATGAAAAATGAAATGAAGAGCTATGTAGAGAACTTCAGAGAAATCTGCAAAACTTCGATGGTACTTTCATTTTATTGGGTTAGGTGGCATTTATCTTTGACGATTTTAATGTTTTTATGCTATAAGACAGGGCTTTTCAACCAGTGGTACGGGTACCACCTGTGGTGCATTGGCACCTGGCAAGTGGTACGCGACCATCCTAGAAAAGTGGTAGTGGGGCAGGGGAATGAGTTGAACCGGTGACAGCACCGCACAACCCTGAGCGAGAGACGGATGGAGCTGCAGGGCTGTCAGGGCTCAGTGGAAGCGCCAGGATCAGCGTCAGGCTCCAGCTGGAGTTCGGCACTGATCCTGGTGCTTCTGCTGAGCCCAGAAGAAACACCGATCAGCTGGAATGTTGAAGCATCTCCAGGCTCTTGTGATTTACATTCAGATGCTTGGCAACTGATTCATATTTACGACAGCCACAGTGTCCCAGGGTCATGTGAAGTGACCAAAACCTGCAACCACCCAGCAGACGGGGGGGGGGGAATAAAAACCAAAGTCCCCCCATCCCATCCCCGCTGCCAATTCTCAACAGAAATGCTCACAACAATGAAAACCTCGGACAGGAGGAAGAGCGCCGCCGGGCGGGCAGGCAGGTGTCTTGCTCGAATGTGGCTTGGGGGGCACTTTTTTCAGTGCCATTGTAACTTCGAACAGTCACTAAGCAAACTGTTGTTAGTCGAGGACTAACTGTACTTTATAACTTTTTTCCTTTTTTTTTTTTTGGTTTGGTCATCAAGTTTTTGACATCTTGCTAGGCGACTGGTGGTACTCGGATATCGCCATATCCTAAAAGTGGCACAATGGGTGAAAAGGTTGAAAAGCCCTGCTATAAGCTGTCCAGAATTGCTTTGAAACAAGATGGGGGACTGAATGAATGAATGAATGAATGAATGAATGAATGAATGAATGAATGGTAAATAACCAGTTGACATCCTCAAGGTTCTTTTTTCAAAAGGCAACTGGACTTCCTTTGTTTTTCTTTGAAGACACTTCACTCCTTCTCCAAGAAGCGTCTTCAGTTCTGGTGGAGAGAGGAAGGATTTATTCCCCATCATTCAGTCAGAACTGAAGAAGCTTCTTGGGTGAGGAGCAAAGTGTCTTCAGGGAAAAAGCAAAGTCCTGTTGAAAAACACCTTTGGGACAGCCATGCCATGGATGACTGAGAACCACCATAGACATCAACCTGTTGGGATGGTTCCTAATGGAGCTTCAGCATGCTCCTTTTGCTCACTTTTCCCCTTTGCGTTGCAGGCTGAAGTCTGCGATCTTGATATCATCCGAGCCAACCACAGTTCATGGCCAGTGGAAGTAACCAACATCAAAGAAGGCTACATTGTGGTGAAGGGTCATAGCACGGTAAATATCCGGCCGTTCTCTTGGTGTAGGAGCCTATGGCTTGTTATAATTTCTGAGTGGGCTATTACAGTTCTCTGTCTGTGTGTCTTAATTCAAGAACCTCAAGGGTTCGTTTTGGCCTTCATTCAGATGGCCGATGGCACTAAAAGCAAGAAGTCCTCCTGCAGCTCTTTCTGATGTTTGCACATGATAAGCCCGGTGTGCGAATGAGTTGTGATCGAGAACATAGGCGGTTTAAATCTAAACTCAGGATTTTGCTGAAGTGTCCTCCCATAATCCAGGATCAATGTCCTCACATCATCCATTTCAGATCAGGTTTTTCTTAGCTTTTGATCCTGAATCCTTTGGATCTGGTATCATAGGAGGTTTTTCACCTCCCAATTTGTGTAACTTCTTGTCTAAGCAGGCCACCAATAGGAACATTATGACTTCTTCAGCCAGGATATCTGGTTTTTAGGAACAAATAGACCTTCCAAATGTTATAAGAGGGGGCTATTAAAAAGTAGCCTTGTCCCACCCATCCCCCAGCCAAATGAGCAGAAAGATGCCTGTTAACTAACTGTATTTCACCCGCTTGGTTAAAGATAACTGCTATATTTTTACCCCCCCCCCTGTTCTTTTATAGCGCCTGAGTGAGGGAGCGCTTTCTCCTGATGGAACTGTCTTGGCCACAGCAAGCCACGATGGCTATGTCAAATTCTGGCAGATTTACATAGATGGACAAGATGAGCCAAGGTAATTTCAGAAACACAGAGCTATCAATAAAGGAGAATGTTCGTGACTCAGGGTGGAAATGGGGGGTCCTTGGTGCTCTCTGAGCTGGGTTGTTTTCTTGCGGACGTTTCATGACCCAAGCTAGGTAACATCATCAGTGCTAGTAAAAAAGCAAACTTCACTCCTTAATAGCACTGATGATGTTACCTAGTTTGGCTAATGAAACGTCTGCAAGAAAACAGCCCAAATCAGAGACCACCAGGCAACCCTCCCAGAGAAGTATGAAGTATGTCTAAAGCTGTAGAAGCCACTTCATTGCTATAACTATTAAAATGTTGGTTTGTCAATCACCTGCTACATTTTCACGTCTCACTAAACCAGGGGTTCTCAACCTTGGCAACTTTAAGACTTGTGGACTTCAACTCCCAGAATTCCTCAGCCAGCAAAGCTGGCTGAGGAATTCTGGGAGTTGAAGTCCACAAGTCTTAAAGTTGCCAAGGTTGAGAACCCCTGCACTAAACACAGAAGTGGCTTGTTTAGGATTCCCTTAATGTGATGCGTGGACCTAGCCCAGTGGTGGCGAACCTATGGCACGGGTGCCAGAGGTGGCACTCAGAGCCCTCTCTGTGGGCATGCGTGCCGTTGCCCCAGTACTAGGCCTTCAGGTGGGTTTTATAAAACCTTTTCGCTTTAGGCCTCCGCCACCATGTGCAAAAAAAAAAAAAGGTTCAATCAATCAGTCAATTTCAACTTCTCGCGGGGAAAAAAAAAGATCTTGCAAAGTTGGAATTGATTGATTGAACTTTTTAGTCCCACCCAGTCTGCCGTTACCACCGCAGCCACGCCCAGCCAATGGGCCACACCCACCCAGCACCCGACGATGCATAAGTGGGTTTTGGGTTGCAGTTTGGGCACTCGGTCTCTAAAAGGTTCGCCACCACTGCCCTAGCCATTGTAGTTCAGAAACCATGGATTATAGCTTAATTAAGGTGAACACGACCATTATATCTTCTTCAAGAACGCTTGTTTAAAACACACTCTGACTTGGGCTGATCTGTGAATGCAGCCACGGTTTGTTTCATTTCTCCAGTCGGTGCCTCCACGAATGGAAACCTCACGAGGGCAGGCCTCTTTCCTGTTTGCTGTTCTGTGACAACCATAAAAAACAAGACCCAGAGTAAGTAATGATCCTGGTCTATATGAAAGGGGGTATGGAACCCTCTGCCAGTGGAGAAAAAACAGCTGCACTCTCCTTTGCAATCTCATCGGGGGGGGGGTCCTCTGCGCAGAAAAGGAGAAAGCGCCTCAAAAGCGAATTGCGACAGCCTTTATTGTCTCTCTGTTATAGTGGGTCCTGTCGAATCTGACGGGAGAGATATCGTTCTCTTTGTAATCAGCAAAACTTTCTAGAATATCTGAGATCCCCAGATAAGATCTTTCAATATTCCTAAGTTTTACGCCAAACCCTTGCTAAAGTTATAATGAACAATATTAATTTACTGGGGCTGGAGGAGGGGTTGTTGTTGTTGTTTTTTGTTTTCCCCGTTGCATTGCAAGCCACATTTCCTTCACAACAGTCCTTTTGTAGGCTGAGTCAGTTTCCTTGCCATCCATTCATTTCTGCAGGGTTCCTTTTTGGAGGTTTCTCATCACTGGAGCAGATCAGAATCAAGAACTGAAGATGTGGTGCACCGTCTCGTGGACCTGCCTCCAGACTATCCAGTAAGGGGTTCCCGTCGCTGACATTGCTTTATTTAAGGCAGGGGTGTCCAACTCAAATTCCACTGAGGGCCGCATCAGCATTGCGGCTGCCCTCGGGGGGGGGGCAGGTGGGTGTGGCCTACTGCTGGGTGCAGCCTACTGGGTGGGCCTGGATGGAGTGGGTGTGGCCTGCTGGGTGGGCATGGCCAGCTCTACATCGTTCGCGTCAAGGGTGCCTGTGGGGCCCTGGGCAGGAGTGGGGCAGATCTGAGGGTCTCTGGCAGAAGGGGGTGGGACCAGGGCAAGTGCCAAGGCACGATCCATTTCTTCATTCCTCACAAAGGGTGACACCTCCCCAGCAGGCACCCAGGGGGCGGGGCCGACACAGCAGGGGCTGGTTCCTCGCTGTTTCCAGACGGCCTTGTGGAGCTAAGACTGAATGCATTTCAGCATAGAGGGCCACCACAAAATTGTACATTGGCTCCTGGCCGGCCTGGGTCAGGGTCAAGGCAGCGGGGGCAGTTCTCTCACTGTTTCCAGGATGGCTTCACAGGCCACATGAAACCACTTTGCGGGCCGCATCCGGCCCCCGGGCGTTGTGTTTGACATGTCTGATTTAAGGGAAGAGAATTCAATCTCCAGGAAAAAAGAAGGGCAAACAAGTTCGCATGTGTGTCGTGACCACTCATGTCTTTGGTCCATTTCAGGTTTTCTCCAGATATATTTAGCTCTGTGAGCGTCCCTCCCAGTCTGAAGGTCTGCTTGGATCTCTCAGCCGAGTATCTAATTTTGAGCGATGTGCAAAGAAAGGTATGGAGCAGTATATATGATGTCTAAGTGCTATTGCTATTGCTACCTAGCTGGAGTGAGGAGAACAATTTCTCCTGCTTTGCTGGGCTGTACCTATTTCCCGAGTCAAGGTGAGACCGTGCCTCCTCTTGTAGCCTCTGATGCGACAGGTTGTCTTTCACAGGTCTTATATGTGATGGAACTTGTCCAGAACCAAGAAGAGGGCAAAGCTTACTTCAGCTCCATCTCAGAGTTCTTGTTGACTCATCCAGTTCTGAGCTTCGGCATCCAAATGGTCAGCCGCTGCCGACTGAGGCATACAGAGGTCCTCTCGGCAGAAGAGGAGACTGATGGCATCAGCGCTGGTAAGTAAGTCATGGATGCCTCTTCCCTGAAATGAAGAAGCACAGGAGACCTCATTGCTGGACCCAGAACAAGAGTTGGGCATGATCAAAACAAGGGCCTCTCTGGTCCAGTTTTCTGTTGGCATCTTGGCCCAAGCAGACTCTCACCTTCTGCACAGGTTCTCCAGCCAGTGATTTTCTTGCATAAATCTTTATAGACCATGAATAGCCTCTTCCCCCATCAGTTTGCAGAATCCCCTTTTTTAGATTTGCTATCTTCCAGTAGCAAAAGCTGCACAGTGTGAGGCTAAACGTGCTTTTATAGTCCCAAATTCCTCACCTGTTAACGTTTGGATCATCTGAAATGATTTCTAGCATTTTGGTAGAGGGAGAGAAAAAACAAACAAACACCTGCACGGCTCTTTTAGTTAAACCAAAAAGGTTCATAAACTGCTTCTATTTGAATGTAACATCTGGGAGATTCTCCTATTCTTTTGCGGCTTTGGTTGGCTCTGGTGATGACTAGCGGGAACGATTTAATTTTCTTCCGTCGGGCTTCTTCCTTTTTTCAGAAGGCGCTCAAGGTTCTGGCGCGTCAGGATCGGCAGCAGGGGTGCTGATCAAGCTCTTCTGTGTCCACACCAAGTAAGTTATTTTGCCCTCTCGTTTTCTGGTATGGCCTCTGTTCTACCTGAAATGAAAGTGGGAGGCACTGATGTGAGGGCATCACTAGCTTTGTGTGATACCAATTTCAGGAGAACGAATGCCCTGGTGGAGCTAGGCCAAGTGTGTAACCTGAAGTCCTTTGCCTAAATGTTACAGGGCCCTTCAAGATGTACAGATAAGGTTCCAGCCCCTCCACAGTCCAGATACGGCCACTCCTGTCCCTCCCCATGGTTCCCGTGAAGACTTTGGTGAGTTCTCTTGTCTATTTTTCTAGACAAATCCTGGGCAGAACCTGGAAGAGCTTTCTTCTTTTGTTTCTTAAAGGGAGACTAGTATAGCTATTTTGAGCTATTTGGCTCTCATCAGCTAGCCATACCCTTCTGAGATTCGAACCTGGACAGGCAGCTTGCATGTTAGGCAGCTGTATTAACCTCTAGGCCACAGGTTCTCCTCACTCCTGTCAGCTGAAACAGGGGAGGATACATAGTAAGTGTCTAATAGAGCACCTGGTCTAACCCTTTAACTCTTTGTCAGCAAAATGTAAATTTACAGAAATAGTTTATCGCAGTAGCAACTTGAGCCTGCAAAACACTCCTAGATTGGGGTGAAAGGCAAAAGTAATCATAACAGTAGACCCGGTGCTCTATTAGACACTTACTATATATATATATATATATACATATATATTCCATTGTTGTGAGCATTTTTTCTTTTGTTTCTTGCTTGCCGTTTATAAAAGACTGGCAATTTTTATATATGTATGTGTGTGTGTGTGTGTGTGTATCTGCAATTTAGTGATTGGAATAAATTATCCAGATTGTGGATAATGCATTTGTACATTTTATAAACTTTTATAAATTTGAATTTACAATATGGAGGGTTTCTTCTTTTTTCCTTCTTTCCCTCTCTCTCCTTTATATATGTATGCATGTATGTATGTATGCATGTGTGTGTATATATATATATATATATATATATATATATATATATATATATATATATATATATATATATATATATATATATATATATATATATATATATATATATATATATATATATATATATATATATATATATATATACACATACATACATACATACATACATACACACACACACACACAATTAACAAAATAATTTTTACACGCTGAAAGAAAGCTTTAATTTTTTTTTTAAAAAAGGACAGCTAACTAAGCATACAAACTAGGAAGGAAAATGGAAAAATGTACTTATATTTTAAACTGTATCAATAGTTACTGGTTTACAATACAATCAGTTCAAAATATTAATGTGAAATTATCACAAAATCTCTGCCACAGGAAGACACACTGCTGCGTTCCCTGGTTGGTTATAGAGAGGATGGTTAAGGAAAGAGGCTGTGTCCCTAATCATGTCTTGAGTTTTTTTTCTATTTGCCCTGTCTTCAAGATAGGTAGCTTGCTGTGACTCCTCTCAGGCACGTTGCTTTATTCGTAATTAATTGAAAGGAAGCTTCACTGTATCTTTCTTTGCACACCTTTGTGTTAATCTGTCCCTTTGTGTGCTGAAGCATTCCCTGATCACCTGGCTGACATAGGCATGGAAGGGCGGGCCTCTGAGAAGGGATCCATCCACGGCTCCCAGCCAGACTTGCGACGCATTTCGGAACTGTCGGTGCCTGTGGACTTCCTCCCGCCATCTAATGACACCAAACCCAAACTTATGACTCCAGACGCCTTCATGACTCCCAGCACGTCCCTGCAGCAGGTATGACTTTCAGAATGCCTTCAGAAGAAGCATCTGGTCTTCTTCTGAGCTGGATTGGTGGCCAGTAGCACTTGCTATCTTAATCCGTGCAAAGTACAGAACCAAATCAAGGTTCTGTTTAGATTTCATCCGTTATTTCCTGGACACGAATGATTGAAAGAAAAGAAGCCACTGAGGCAGGAATAGGCAACCTTGGCTCTTTTATGACTCGTGGACTTCAACTCCCAGAATTCCTGAGCCCGCCACACTGAGGGGAAAGGGAGAGGTTTCCAAGCTGAGCCACGCTAGCTTAGGAATTCTGGGAGTTGAAGTCCACGAGTCATAAAAGAGCCAAGGTTGCCTCCCCTTGCGCCGAGGCGTGGAAGGGCTCTCAGGGGTAACGGGAGGCCTCAATCGATGGCACGGTCATTTAAGAAGCTTTTTGAAGAGTGAATTAGCTGGTGCTCAAGGCAAGAAATTCTAATTTGATTTTTTTTTATTTTTTTTATTTTGATTTTCAAAGCCACCACTAATTCTAAGGCTCCTGGTATTAGACTGGAGATCCTGGGCCCCTTGGAAGTCAGAAAGCAGACATAAAGCACCATAGCTCTTCAGCTGTTTTCGACCCTCCCCAAATCCACACCCCACGATTGCTAAGTACGATCCAAGTGCCTAGTTTTGTGGGATTGATTCCACACTGGTTGCATCCCAAATAATGCCCTCTAATTGTCTGTATCAGATCACAGGGTCTCCAGGAAGCAGCATTAGTTCCCTCACAGCTGTGACCACCATGAGCAGTACCTCGGTCGGTGAGCCTCCCCTTCCCAGGTAAGGCCCCCTCGTGGGTTGACATTTATTTATTTATTTATTGGATTTCTATGCCGCCCTATTCCGGGAACTCAGGGCGGCTCACAGCATAAATAGAAATCAACATTAAAATACATATAAAAAAGAACCCCTGAATTAAAAAACCAATCATCCAGCAAACATGCACACAAACATACACTGGCTCGGGGCAAGATGTTAACCGTCCCAGGCCTGTCGGCAAAGATGTGTCTTGAGCAGTTTACGAAAGGCGGAGAGGGTGGGGGCGACACGGATCTCCGGGGGGAGTTGGTCCCAGAGGGCCGGGGCCGCAACAGAGAAGGCTCTTCCCCTAGGCCCCGCCAGGCGACACTGTCTGGCTGACGGGACCTGGAGAAGGCCGACTGTGGGCCCTAACCGGTCGCTGGGTTTCATGGGGCAGCAATGATGACTTTGATTAAGGAAGAGGTCTTGAGCCCAATTCATAGGACTTCGGGTCCATTGCCCTGTGTGTCTCACTCGTTAACTTTTTTCCATCGGGAGCTGCCCAGAATTGGCGTTAAAAAAAATTCAATGCACAGACCAATGAAATGGTCAGATACAGGTAGTCCTCGACTCACAACTTGTTTAGCAACTGTTCAGCGTTACGAAGGCCCAGGAAAAAGTGACTTATGGGTTTTCACATGTATGATCATCACAGCATCCCTACGATCATGTTGTGATTCCTCACCAGCCAGGGGACCCGGCAGCTGAGTTTGAGGAATCAGAAGAGGAGGAGGAGGAGGGGCCTGGAGTGACGTCAGAGAAAGGCTCTGAGGAGCTCCAAGACTTACAGTCTGACAAGGAGCCTGCCCCCCCCCGCCACTGGCGCTCAGGCTGAGACACAGCTGTACTGGGAGCCTGAGTTGGACAGTGATGTATCACAGCTGGGAGATTATTATTATTATTATTATTATTATTATTATTTAATTTCTATGCCGCCCTATTCTGGAGAACTCAGATATCCGGGATGCACGAAAACGCGGCAAGCAAAGAGAGTAGGACAGAGGATTGCAATGGGGCGGCTCCAAAGGCAAAGGAGAAGGCATTAGGAAGCCCGCCTGGGCTGCATAATAAAAGGGAAGGTGTGGGAGGTGCTGGTGGCCAAAGGCAACCGTTCGTGTTGAGGATCGAGTTTCTGTGAACTGTGTTTTGTTTGCCTTGGACGTTGACTCAGGTCTGCAAATAATAAAAGGGGATTTTTATTTTTCCTGCGGTTCCAGCCTGCTTGTTTGGAAGAGGGGTTTCTCCTGGTGAGTTTAACAAAGACTCACGTAGGCTGGGACAGAACAGACCACGTGATCAATAGTCCGACACTTGGCTGCTGTCACGTATTTACGACAGTTGCCCTCTCCTGGGGTCACCTGGCCACCCTTCGTAACCTTAGCAAAGTCAGGGGGAGGGAAGAGCCAGGTTCACTTAATGACCTGTGAGTCGTTTGAAAACTGCAGTGACTGGCTTAACAAGTGTGCCCCCCCCCAAAAAAAAGACTCGTATAACAGGGCAAACCTCGCTTAATGACTGCCTTGTAGCCACAGAAAATTTGGAGCTTAGTTGTGATTGAAAGTTGAGGACTGCCTATATTCCTATTGGTCTCCGAGCGCAATTCAAAGTGTTGGTTATTACCTATAAAGCCCTTCATGGCTTGGGACCAGGATACCTACGGGACCGTCTTCTGCCACATACTTCCCTTCGACCGGTGAGAGCGCACAGGGTCGGCCTCCTCCGGGTCCCGTCAGCGAAACAATGCCGTCTGGCGGGTCCTAGGGGGAGGGCCTTCTCTGTTGTGGCGCCCACCCTCTGGAACCAACTGCCCACTGAAGTCCGTGTTTCCCCCACTCTCCCGGCCTTCCGGAAGAATCTAAAAACTTACCTATGCCAGCAGGCCTGGGGATGACTGTGATTGTGTGTGAATGATGAATGTGTTTGGGGGGTCTTTTTAAATGCTTTGTAGATTTGGTTTTAGATTTTTGAAATGTTGAGATGTTTGTTTTTGTTTATGTTGTTAGCCGCTCCGAGTCCTTGGAGAGGAGCGGCATAAAAATCTAATTAAAATAAATCAAATCTAATTAAATTCCGTTTGTGTTTTGGGAATGCGGTGCTCAGCGTGCTGTCAAACCCCAGACTTGGCCTTGGCTAGGGCAGAGTGGGGAACTCTGTTCCCAAGTTGGTTCTGATGGGAAGAGGTGGAAGGATCTTCTCTGTTAACGCTGGTCTTCCTCTCCCTTTCTGCCCCAGGCCATCGGAGGACATGTCCCTAAGCCCAAAGATGCAGCTGGACGCCGCTCTCGCCCTGAGCGGCAGCAGTGGAAGCCTCCAGGCAAGCCCGCGGAATCACTCGGTGCTGCTCCCTGGCCTTCCTGAGAAGCTGACGCCAAAGGTCCCCATCCCGGTAAGGTAGATTCTCCTGAAGGCCTTTGCGATACTTCTCCACTCTCCCCACGCCTTCCTTGAAACATCCGGGCCTTTACTTGCCGTGCTAAGCAGGGACCCTTACTGCCTTGCACTTTTTCGCCGTTGTTTTTTTTAACCAGACCTTTCTTGTGCTAAATTGTTCCGGGTTGTGAAAAGTGAAACTGATTGTCGGGAGCTCCAGAAGGATCTCTCGAAATTGTGTGAGTGGGCAACAAAGTGGCAAATGCATTTTAACCTAAACAAGTGCAAAGTTATGCACATCGGGGCAAAGAACCCCAATTATACTTACCAACTGATGGGGACCAAACTTTCTGAGACAACCCAAGAAAGGGATCTTGGGGTTTTGGTGGACAGCTTGATGAAGATGTCAACCCAATGCGCAGCAGCAGTAAAAAAAAAGCAAATTCCATGCTTGGCATGATTAGGAAGGGAATCGAAAATAAGTCAGCAAGTGTTGTATTGCCTCTGTACAAATCGATGGTGAGACCACACTTGGAGTACTGTGTACAGTTCTGGTCACCGCACCTCAAGAAGGATATAATGGAACTGGAAAAGGTGCAAAAAAGGGCAACAAGAATGATCAAGGAAATGGAGCGCCTCCCTTATGAAACCAGATTGCAACGCCTTGGTCTCTTCAGCCTTGAAAGACGGCGTTTAAGGGGTGACTTGATCGAAGTGTATAAAATCATGCATGGGATAGAAAAGGTGGATAGAGAAAAATTCTTTTCTCTATCACACAATACCAGGACAAGGGGGCACCTCCTAAAGCTCATAGCTAAGAAAGTGAGGACAAATAAAGGGAAATATTTCTTCACCCAGAGAGTCGTTGGTTTATGGAATTCACTTCCAGAAGGGGTCGTGACAGCTGTCACCCTTGACAGCTTCAAGGCAGGGCTAGATAGATTCATGGATGCCAAGTGTATCGGTGGTTATTAAAACGGATGTCCATGTGCCGCCTCTATGTTGGTTGAGGCAGGCAGGATTCCCTTGAGTACCATTTGTTGGGGGTCAAGGGAAAGGGAGGGTTTTGCCTTCTCTTTCTGCTCAAGATCCCCATGGACAATTGGTGGGCCACTGTGTGACACAGAATGCTGGACTCGATGGGCTTTGGCCTGATTCAGCATGGCTCTTCTTATGTTCTTATGTTCTTATGTATACAATTTAAAAAGTAAACCGTAAGAATTGGAGCGAGAAAGAGATAGGCTGATTGATTGGAAAGATGGATACGGCTGCCCATCTTCTAAAGAGCCAGGGCAGGAACCACCAAGAAGCCTGCTGGGCTCCCTAAGATGACATTGCTTTAAGGACAGGGTCTTATCAGTCCTAGAATTCTCTTTGTTAGGCCATTTCTTGTTGTTTTGTCTCTGGGTGCAATTAGCCGCCTGTTCTTTCACATCACTTGTTGGGGAATCTTTCCTAAGAACAAGAGTCACTGTGCAATAGAAGCAGTGCAGTGGGTGGAGGAGATTTGCTCTTCCTAGTCCAGTGAGGGCGAACCTTTTAGAGACCGAGTGCCCAAACTGCAACCCAAAACCCACTTATGCATCGTCGAGTCCTGAGTGGGTGTGGCACATTGGCTGGGTGTGGCGCATTGGGTGGGTGTGGCTGCGGTGGTAACGGCAGACTGGGTGGGACTAAAAAGTTCAATCAATCAATTCCAACTTTGCAAGATCTTTTTTTCCCGCGAGAAGTTGAAATTGACTGACTGATTGAACCTTTTTTTTTTTTTTGCACACGGCGGCGGAGGCTTAAAGCGAAAAGGTTTTATAAAACCCACCTGAAGGCCTAGTACTGGGGCAACGGCGCGCATGCCCACAGAGAGGGCTCTGAGTGCCGCCTCTAGCATCCGTGCCATAGGTTCACCACCACTGTCCTAGTCTGCTGCCTTCTAGACTAACACACACACAAATATACACATACACCCCCCCCACACACACACACACACCAGAGAGCATGGACCTTGTGGCCAAATATAGCCTCCATCCTGATTGGGGAGATTCTAGGTCACATGGCAACCTTAATAACTGGAATTCTGGTTCTTGCTCATCTACGAAACTCAGTCAGTGAACTGGGAATGAGTCTCTTATGAGCCCTTGTTGCTGAATGGTTGCGAGAATTATATTTGGGATCCACAAGGTGTGTCTTGAACACTGTGATGAAAATGTGGAACGATCGTATAATTTAACCAAGACTTACGTGGTTATAAGGTAGTTCCGCAATTCTGTCCAGATATTTCAAAACCATTTTTTCCCCTGTATTAGCAATATACTTACTGTTCGTTTTACATTTTGTGACCTAAACCGCCATCATTATCATCCAGGCCTGTTAGTGGAAAGGGGAAGGTAGGTAGGAAATGTTGGATTAACTTTCCAGGATCGTGTAAGGCAGAGGTCCCAACCTTTCGGGCACCAGGGACCGGTTCTGTGGAGAGAGGTTTTTCCCCGGACCGGAGGTTGTGTGGTTTTGTGTGCTGCCTGCATCCTGTGGATGGGGCTTTGCTTGTTTGTGGAGACCGGTTGCTGGCATGTCGCGGCCCGGTACCGCTCCACAGACCAGGGGTTGGGGACCCCTGGATTAAAGCATGGATGTAATAAAAGAGAACTGACAAACATTGAAAACCCCAAATTGCCTTTTCGAAGCATAGACAGGGGGGGGGGGGAAATTACAGCTTACCGTACTTTTTGCATCTACTCTGTCAGCTGGAGCAGCTGGCCATAAATCCTACGGGGAATAGACCAAAACGTTCTCATTTATGTTGAATCACTGGCGTGCTCTATGCCTTCTGAACAGTAAAAGCCTCCTTCAGAAGGCACTCCTTACAAAAGGAAGGTTAAGCCAGCCAGGGACACCTAAAGAAGCTGCCGCAGAGCCAAACTAGTAAAGGCCTCCCGCACGTTAAAAAAAAAATCTGGGATTTCTGAATGAGCAAAGCATGCCAGAGAAGGTCAGCCCTCCTTTAAAAGGTCACCAGCCATAGCCTTCTTCTTAAATAGCTTGCTGGGCATTGTCAGGGGTTGGGGACCCTTGGTGTAAGGTATGCTACAAGCGGGTCAATCTCTTTGCCTTTCCTCTCAAGGTTTCCCCAGGAAACCCTCCTCCTTTGGCCCTGGCGCAAGAGGAAGTGGAGCCTCTGTTGGTGCCCCAATCCTCCCCGACCCGTGAGCGCTCCCCGGATGTCATCTCCTCAGCCTCGACTGCCATGTCCCAAGACATCCCTGAAATCGCCTCCGAGACCCTGCAGCGCAGCTTCGGGGCAGCCCCATCCGGCCTCCCGGTAGAAATTCTGGACTCCAACCATCACACGGACAGCATGGCTTCGGCCGCCTCGGCTCTCCACTTGCTTTCTCCACGCAACCGTCACAGCTCCGAGCCCAGTCATCACTCCTTGGACATGGCCCCCAACGAGGTGGACATGCTGACCGCCCCCTCGCTGCTGGAGACAGCCTTACCTCAGGAAAACGTGGCGCTGGAGAGTGGGGTGAGCCAGCCGTGGCCGGCTGCTCCTGACATCACCAGGGAGACCAGGAACAGCATGGCAGACAGGTAAGGCCGGATTCCACCCCTCTTCCCTGGGGGAGGGATACCCATCTTGGCCGTCCCTTGCTTGGTTTTCGTAGTCACCATCAAATTAAAGTGTGCAGGACTGTTCAATCCACTTCTCCTTGGAAGAAGACAGGAATCTCATCTTAGGAAAATCAGAGGGATGATTAAAGCAGGGGTCCCCAACTCCCCGGCCCACGGACTGACGCCGGGCCGCGGCATACCAGCAATCGGGCCGCACAAACAAGTAAAGCCCTATCTGCTGGATGCAGGCAGCATGTGAAACCAGGCCCCCTCTGGTCCGTAGAAAAGTTCACAGCACAGCTGTGAGGAACACACATTTCTCACTCGCTCAACACTTCTTAGTGGGTAGATAACAAGAGGCAGCAAAACAGAATAACTGGCTCCGGTCCATCCAAACCTTCTATTATGGCCTGCCTACCTAGCAAATGGCTTCGCCAACCTGGAGCTTCTTAAATGTTATCAGACTGAAATTCCAAAGAGAGCATCAAGTTTAATAAGAAGCTGCCATTTCTCCTTTACAGGGACTGAATAGGCAAAAAGGAACAGCTTGAGTCTTCTATTTTGTGCAGCCACTGAAATTCTAAGGGAGATTTAATGTAGATCACAGGCAATCATTTTTCACACCTTCTCCTAATTCAGGGGTCACCAACCCCCCGGGCCGTGGACCGGCACCAGTCTGAAGCATACCAGCAACCGGTCTGCACAAACAAGCAAAGCCCCATCTGCGGGATGCAGGCAGCACACAAAACCACGCACTCTCCCGTCTGTGGGAAAAACCTTCCTCCACGGAACCGGTCCCTGGTGCCCAAAAGGTTGGGGGCCTCTGGATTAAAGCCTATCTTTTGGTGGGTCTGTTGTAACTTGGGTCTATCATAAGTCAAGGACTACCTGTACTTCCGGGTTGTGATCTGCAGTCAAGCACTGTTTTACCACCACCTCTTCCTCCTCCTCCTCCTCCTCCTCCTCCTCCTCCCAGATCTTTAAACAACCCCGTTGTCCAAGACAGGCTTCTAAGGACTATGTTTGGGATGAGCATGAAATAACATTTGGATCCTGCAGAGCATTTTGGCTGGAAAGGAAAACCCCAGCGGCTCTTGGGTGTCTGAGTGCTTAATTTTTGGTGCCTGAAAATAAAGCAGAATGCATTTGGCTTTGATGCAACTTGCCTCCCTGATGTTTTTTTTTTGTTTTTTTTTTTGGCCATGCAGCCCCAGGAATGAAGTGGAAGAGAAGCATAAGAACTCTTGTCACAGGCACAGCTACCGCCTGCTGCAGCACGACAGTCAAGATGCGAGCGCCGAGCAGAGGTATGGGCTGCGTGCCATTCCCTCTTCCTCACTTGAAGCTCCGGGCAAGGCAAAGCAAATGAATTTGAGGGAAATGCTGCCTAGTATAAGACTCCAGCAGTAGGGAATTCGGTTGGCAGCTGCCTTCCCCTTCTCTTCCCTCTGCAGCGATCACGACGATGAAGTTGCGAGCTTGGCTGCCACCTCCAGCGGGTTCACAACGAAAATGACTGTCCAGCGGCTGCCAGCGAAGGACTGGAAAGGCAAAGTGTCTCCTCGGGCTTCCCCAAAACTGAAGAGGAAGGGGAAGAAAGACGACAGGTTGGTGTATGAGAGAGGCAGATAGACAGACATAGACACAGAAGTAGATGATGATGAAAGGAAGGAAGGGAGGGAGGGAGGGAGGGAGGGAGGAAGGAAAGAAAAAGAAAGAAAGAAAGAAAGAAAGAAAGAAAGAAAGAAAGAAAGAAAGAAAGAAAGAAAGAAAGAAAGAAAGAAAGAAAGAAAGAAAGAAAGAAAAAGAAAGAAAGAAAGAAAGAAAGATGACAGACAGATTGGCAGAGAGAGAGAGATTCATACAAGCCCACACATATACAAACCATTTCTTTTAAGTTTTTAGTCTCACAAGTGTAACATCTGCACCAGGGGTCTCCAAACTTGGGAATTTTAAATCTTGTGGACTTCAACTCCCAGAATACCTCTGCTAGCCATGCTGGGCTGAGGAAATCTGGGAGTTGGAAGTCCACAAGTCTTTAAAGTTCTGAAGTTTGGAGACTCCTCATCTATACCCTCTTTCACCTGGAGTGTCGCCATACACTGCCTTACTTACAGAGCGCCAAAAGGGGGCATTGCCAACCAGCAAGTCTTCTGTTGGGATTATACCCAAAAGTGCTTTTTCAGGAGGCAACTGGACTTTCTTGTTTTTCTTTGAAGATGTTTCGCTTCTCATCCAAGAAGCTTCTTCAGCTCTGACTGGATGGTTGGGGAACAGAAGAGCTGAAGAAGCTTCTTGGATGAGAAGCGAAACATCTTCAAAGAAAAACAAGAAAATCCAGTTGCCTCGTGAAAAAGCATCTTGGGAACAACTGCGACCTCGATGACTGAGAATCTCCATAGACCAGGGGTAGGCAGCCTTGGCTCTTTTATGACTCGTGGACTTCAACTCCCAGAATTCCTGAGCCAGCCACGCTGAGGGGAAAGGGAGGTTTCCAAGCTGAGCCAGGCTGGCTCAGGAATTCTGGGAGTTGAAGTCCATGAGTCATAAAAGAGCCAAGGCTGCCTACCTCTGGCCTAGGCCTAGGCCGCTTTCTGATTCGTGGACTTCAACTCCCAGAATTCCTGAGCCAGCCTGGCTCAGCTTGGAAACCTCCCTTTCCCCTCAGCGTGGCTGGCTCAGGAATTCTGGGAGTTGAAGTCCGAGAGTCATAAAAGAGCCAAGTTTGAAGACCCCTGGTTTAAATATTTAAATATTTTTCCTCACAGTCACACGATCAAAATTCAGGCATTTGGGCAGGGGTAGGCAACCCTGGCTCTTTTATGATTCGTGGACTTCAACTCCCAGAATTCCTGAGCCAGCCACGCTGAGGGGAAAGGGAGAGGTTTCCAAGCTGAGCCATGCTGGCTCAGGAATTCTGGGAGTTGAAGTCCACGAGTCATAAAAGAGCCGAGGTTGCCTACCCCTGCCATAGACTTTTTTTGGAATTATACTTCTACCCTGAGTTTAGAACATTAAAACGCAGGAATGACATATGCTGAATACTAGAAATCCTTAGAGATACTAGCTAGTTTCTTATCTGTCTGTCTAGCCATCTATCTATCAATCTCAAATGTGATATTCAAGCCCACCATTACCGGTCAATCTATTTTAAAACAATCAACCTCCTTGCACTTTACAGTGCAAACGGTTGTACTGCCCTACATCTGGGGAGGCGCCAAGTTGGAAAAGACCCGTTATCTTCCTCAAGCTAGGAATTTGTCCTTGGGCTTTTTTAGCTTACGTGCTTCTCTTTATTGTTGTCACAGTATTGAGAAAACAGATCCTCAGCTTAGTTAACTGGGGTGAGAAATTATCAAAAGAAGGTGGTTTTCTGTCTAAGGAAGAGCCATTGAAATTGAAGTTGTAATGTTCTTCCTGACGATGCCTCGCTTACTGCCTTTTCTTCGGTTGTAGGGATGCGACACAGTCCCCAGGGTCCTTTGATCAGCAGGTTAGTGCAAATGCTTTATTTATTATTATTATTTTTGGCAGTTTCTTTTCCCCATAAGAAAACCCTTTCTACTTCTTCCCTGCCTCCCTCCCGCCCCAGATTTGCATAGATTTAGAATTGTGGGATGCAACGATATCAGTTGTTAGGGCTCTCTTCCTAGATTTTTTATTAATCATTCGCACCCAGGATCACCTTTGCCTTAAGAATTTAAAACTCGATGTCGTTACCTTGAGGGTTGATCTGCTCAGCTGCTTCCTTCTTTGTATCTGGAGGAAGTAAGCCTGTTGGAATAGTTGCCTCCCAATCAAGCTTAAGTTAAACCTGGCTGGCCACGCGGATGTATTTAAAAGTAGTACAATAAAGTAATGTTGAAATCTGTATTAAGAAAGCAGGTTAGAAGATGGACAATTCCATGTAGTTCTTCTGATCCTGAGGCCACGGACGTTAACTTGAAATAAATACTTCTTCCCAAATGTTTCTTCATTGGTGTCATTTCTGAGTATTTTCTGCCATTCTCCCGAATGATCCCTGTGGGCGATGGGTCCAGTTCATTTTCTACAAGAGGGGCAAGCCCTTAACTATGATCAACTAAATAAAAACATCTTTTGTGTTTTGTATTTGTGTTTGCCCACTCTGGGAAAACAGGTACTACCAGAAAAAGAGGAGGAAATGTTTGATGTTGTATTATTAGACTTACACTAAAGATTTATGTATATCACTGAATTATTGATAGACCCAGACAACTTTTTAAATGTTTGATTGTAAAATGAGAAAATCAATACAATATATATATAAAAGAAAAAAGGGGACAAACTCAGTTGGATTTCTCTGAAGAAAACAGCAAGATCCACTGAAAACCACAGCATGCTGGTGTTTATCTTGTGCTTTCTCTCTCTAGTGTGCTCCCGGATACCAGGAGGAGCTGATGTCCCTGCTCAGGACCCAGCAAAGGGAGATTGCTGAACTGAGACAAAATCAGATGGAGCTGATGCAGAGGCTGGCAGATCACCTGGATGCCGTCCAGAGCTCTCTCATGGGCCACATCGAGCGGGTGATCGACTCCCAGCACGAGCAGGAACGTATCCTCCCTAGAAAAGGCGATCCGGAATTTGTCCCATTGGGTTTGGCGGTCACCGTCGTGGCCTTGTGTTCTTGTAGCATTTTCATGTTTCTACACACAAATGTACTTGGCTGGAAGAAGGAGGAGGACCTGTTTGCTCAAAGTACTTGGTGATTTTTTTTCTATTTGCTGTATTTATACTTCATAATCAAATAAAAAGGGATTAGAGTCATAAAAAAAGAGGAAAAAATCAGTGTTCTCTAAACCAGGGCTTTTTCAACCAGTGGTATGGGTACCACCTGTGGTACATTGACACCTGGCAGGTGATACGCAAACATCCTAGAAAAGTAGTAGGGGAGGGGAATGAGCTGAACTGGTAGCAACACCGCACAAGCCTGAGTGAGAGACGGCTGGAGCTGCAGGGCTGTCAGGACTCAGCAGAAGCACCAGGATCGGCGCCAGGCTCCAGTTGGAGGTAAGCGCTGATCCTGGTGCTTCTGCTGAGCCCAGAAGCAGCACCAATCAGCTGGAATGTTGCAGCATCTTGTGATTTACATTCAGATGCTTGGCAACTGATTCATATTTATGACGGTCACAGTGTCCCAGGGTCATGTGAAGTGACCAAAACCTGCTGCAACCACCCAGCAGATGGGGAGGGGGGAATAAAAACCAAACACCCCCACCCCTGCTGCCAATCCTCAATAGAAATGCTCACAACAGTGAAAACCTCGGACAGGAGGAAGAGCGTCGCTGGGCAGGCAGGCAGGTGTCTTGCTTGGCTGTGGCTTGGGGGGCACTTTTTTCAGTGCCATTGTAACTTCGAGCAGTCACTAAGCGAACTGTTGTAAGTCGAGGACTACCTGTACTTTATCACTTTTTTTCCTTTTTCTTTTTTTGTCATCAAGTTTTTGACCCCTTGCTAGGTGACTGGAGGTACTCATATATTGCCATATCCTAAAAGTGGTACAATGGGTGAAAAGGTTGAAAAGCCCTGCTCTAAACTTGAAAAACTGAGAGCAGAAAAGATTAAAATGTTAAAATTTTACTGCACTGATTTTTTTTTAATTTTGTGCCAAATAAAAAAGGAGAAACAGTATGAAGAATTTCATCCTTAGCTCAGTCCGATTAGCGAGGAAGAACTTGCCATTTCTTTGCAGGAAACTGACTCCTTCTGCACTGACAATTGTCCCTCAACCAGTTTTTCTTTGTTCTGGGCAATATTTTGTTTTTTTCCCCCACTATCTACCACCCAGGCTTTTTCCCTGGTGATGTCAGGGCTTTGTAGCCAGTGTGGGAGTCAAAGTGACAGCCAAAGTTTGCCAGCAAAGAAATGTTATCTTCAAGGCCTAGGAACAAAAGATAAAAAGTCTGTTAAGTCCATAAAAATGCGAGAGGGCGAAAGAGAACTTGTTATTGTTATTTTTCATCCCATAGCGGTGCTCTCCTAGTTCTTACCACAAAGCTATCAGCGCATAGTTCAACAAGAGGTTTTGTTTATCAACTTTTTTTGCTGCAGTTATTTATTTAAGGTTGAGAGGGAGTGATCAGTCCCAACTGGCACTTGGGACTAAAGAAGACTAGAATTTGGATTTCCCAATTTCTGGGCCAGCATTTTAACTACTGTATCGTGATGGCCCTGAACTAGGGAACTGCACATCCAGGCAAAGAACTGCTTAGTGTGTTTTTTTCCTAATGTATTGCAAAAATTACTAGCTAGCCGTGCTTATAGTGTGTCTGAGAGCCTTAAGCCAAATATAAGCCTGGCCAAGCCATTTTGTTTTTTCTTCTGATTCTTAGAGACTGCCTGGACAAGTCCCTGCAAGTTTTCTTAGCAAGGTTTTCCAGAAAGGCTTTGCCATTGCCTGCCTTCTTAGGGCTGAGGGGAAAAAAACCAGGATCACCCAGCCAGCATTGTGCCTAAGGTGGGACTAGAAATTCGCGGTCTCCTGGTTCCTAGCCTGATGTCTTATCCATTACACCAAACTCTCACTCAAGCCATGCCTTACTAAGTTGTATATCTGAAGTCTTGCCATTGAGTCTGATCAGAGCTGTGGTGGCGCAGAGGTTAGAATGCAGTAGTGTCAGAGAATTCTGCCAACAGCCAGCAGTTCAATCCTGACCGGACCAAGGTTGACACAGCCTTCCGTCCTTCTGAGGACCCAGATTGCTGGGGGGGGTGCAAGATGCTGAATCTGTAAACACTTAGAGAGGACGGTAAAGCATTATTAAGCGGTATATAAGTCTTAAGTGCTACCGGCATTGCTAGTGCTATCTTCCGGATCTCTTGAGCCTAGCCTGTGCACCCTTTCCTTTCCGTGTTCCTTAACTCTTCGTTTCAGAGCGGAGGCTGGAACAGGCTCTGGCGGAAGGTCAGCAGCGCAGCGGTCAGCTGCAAGAGCACCTGTCCCAACAGCTCTCCCAGTCCCTCTCTACGGCTGCCTGCAATCGACTGGAGAGGACCATCCGCGAGGAGATGAAAAAGACCGTTCCCCCGTGTAAGTCTTGCACCGCGGGTGACAAATTGCTTGCAAAACATCCTGCAAGGAGAGAAACACAACACTCTTAGGCTATTTCTCTCGAGGATCTGGATTTTGAGTTAGAAATACTAAAAAAAAAAAAAGAGAGAGATGGATCCAGTTCAAGGGCACGATTTGGATTGCCTGGATTTGCCGTGAGAAGCATTTCTGATTCTTCTCAATAGCACCCATTAGCTTTTTTTTTTATTTTTCCCTGGTGTCTTGCTTTCCAAGAGATGGTTATAGAGCAGTAAAAAAAATGTGAATGTTAACCATGATGGACAACAGATGGTGTTGAACTCCAATGCCTGTGAATTATAGCTAAGATAAGCGAGATGAAGACCACTGGGAAGGTGTTCTCCAGCTGTATATGTTGCCTTCCCTCTTGTTTTCAGAGTGTTCACCTGCAGGCTTTCTTACACAGTTCACTCCCCCCCCCCCAAAAAATGGATTTGGTCTCCTCTTGTTAAACAGGTGTATCTAAGAGCTTGGATCCCATCACTGGACAGCTGAGTAACACTATTGCAAGTAAGCTAACCGCCATCGAAGGGACATTGAAGGAGAACATTGCCAAACTGGTGAAATCGAAGGTGAGAAGCTTCCAAGAGCAAATTCGCTATGCTATATTTTGGAGCATGTTGAAGTCCACGAGTCATAAAAGAGCCAAGGCTGCCTACCCCTGCTCTATACATATGTTGTATATAGTATGTTTAAATGGGTGTTCTATATGTGTACACTTCGAGAGCAGGCAACTAAATTCCACTTTTAAGGTGTGCTGTTGTGCCCACAGTAAAAAAAATAAAATAAATGACAATAGAGGTTCTCTAATCTAACCTTTGGGGATTTCTGCCTCCTTGGTTTCCAGAACCTTACTGATACCATCGCTCGGGCAGCCACCGATACCTTACAGGTGCCCATGCAGACAGCGTTTCGGGAGGCCTTTCAAAGCATAGTTCTACCTGCTTTTGAAAAGAGCTGCCAGTCGATGTTCCAGCAGATCAACGACACCTTCAAACAAGGCACGCAAGAATGTATGTCTTTTTTTTTAATGAAAAAAATTCTTTTATTAAAACAATCAGCATTGAACATAAAATCATAGTATGCATCAATCATCATAGCACCTGATATACATCACTAAGTATTAATCTTTATAATCGTCTGGTTTGGTAAACATTTTTCACTCCGCACATCAAGCCTCAACTAAACGCCCGTTACATTTTATTTGCTCGGTGTTTCTCTTTTCTATAGTCTATCCACAGTTCCTAGTCTATCATATATTATTCATCTCAGTATTAGTACAATCTTTTATGACCCCTAACCAATAATCCTGAGGTAGAAATTCAGTATCTTGAGGTAGAAATTCAGTACGCTTTCCCAATATTAAAGCAATCAACCTTAAATCTGGGTTCATATTAATAAGCTGTCCTCATAAGACCCAAAGATACATCTCTTGTATATGGTCTATCTACATTCATACAATCAGCATTGAACATAAAATCATAGTATGCATCAATCATCATAACACCTGATACACATCACTAAGTATTAATCTTTATAAACGTCTGGTTTGGTAAACATTTTTCACTCCTCACATCAAGCCTCAACTAGACGCCTGTTACAATTTATTTGATTGGTGTTTTTCTTTTCTACTGCCCTTCTGTTTCCCGGCGGTTTGCTCCCAGTCCAGGAAATGGGAGTGGTGGTTTACTAAAGCCGGTGAAAGGAATGCCAGTTGAACAGCTTTTGAGTTCAGGGATGTCAGGGTGTGATCTAAGAGTGGCGCTTCTGTGTCGGGAGGCCCTGTGTCTCTCAGCTATTTCTGCTGATAGAAGCGTCCAGCTGAATACCTCCTCGCGATTGGTTCCACAATAATGGAACTCTCTTCCATTTGGAATAATTCCCATGGGACCCTTTTGAAAGAGATTTTTGTGGTGGTGGTCCCACTTGGCTTTCAAGATCATAGTTAATCTTGCTGAGCAAGACTCAAACACAGTGTTCTTGAACAGGGGGCGTTCCAGTGAAATTTTGAATAGGGTGTGTAGCCCTGCTTCTCTGGACTGATAACACTCTCAGAGTGTTCAGGTGAAATCTTCATCCAAGGAACATTTCCAGTATTTTGGCAAAGGTCTCCGGCTTCTCCAGATTGCACTTTTTTTGTATGAGCAGAAAATCCACAGCAGATATCCAGGCAAGACATTTGGTGAGATTCGTGTAAGTTCATGAATTTCCTATGCCTTGTGGTAGAGTTTGGAAAACAGTGCAATGTTTGGTTGAGAGTGAGGGCATAAGACCCATTATAAGTAGCCCCCAATGTAAACCACATTGGAGCTTTTTGGTCGTAAATCATTGCGGTTGTAAACCAAGTCACCGCATGATCAGACTCAGTTTACAGTTATTTTTACAACAAGCATTAGAAAAGTGACAGTGGTCATTAAGAGAACCCCATGGTCCTAAGTCCAAATCCACTTTGAGAATGGGTTGTAAATTTACTTTCCCAGGCCGTTGTAATTTCGAATGGTTGATAAGCAACCGGCTGTAAACTTACAACCAGGGATTGTAAGCAAAGTTGATGAGAGGAAGCATTGGGAGATGGCGGATATGGGGGAAATTGGCTTCAGTCACACCACTGGACCTTTTATGAATTCTCTTTCCTAGATATTCTTCAGTTAGAGGCTCAGTTGAAGAATAAGAAGATGCGAGAACAAGAAGCCCGGGACTCTCTCTTGGGCCAGCTCCGGCAGATGGTCAACTCTTTCCAGACCGCAACTGACCAAATGGCATCCACCATCACAGCCAGCGTGCATTCTGAGGTTCAGCACCAGCTTCACGTCATTGTGGGCAAGTGAGTTCGTGGGAACCTAGGTGGCCACCATTTGTAGGAGGAGTTGGCTATCACCTACTGTTGCAATATCCATCGTGTTCTTGCACAAAGTCAGATTAAGAGTGGTGGGTCCCTTTGGTAGCTCATAGACAAGATCCACAAGCCAACTGGTGCAATTAGAAACTCGGTGTGTTATGAGAGATCTGGACCCCATGTCTTTTCTGACTGTCTGTCCTGATGCCCTTGAGGGTTACCACTTCTTCACGTTAGCCAGACTTCTCAGCACTGGAAGCTTCCCTCCATCTAGAAATGAAACATTTCCCTCATCTTGCCCAAAGTCTCTGTGCTCAAGGTCCCCAACCTTTTGGGCACCAGGGACCGGTTCCGTGGAGAGAGGTTTTTCTACGGACCGGTGAGTGCGTGGTTTTGTGTGCTGCCTGCATCCTGCGGATGGGGCTTTGCTTGTTTGTGCAGACCGGTTGCTGGTATGCTTCAGACTGGTGCCGGTCCACGGCCCGGGGGGTTGGTGACCCCTGAATTAGGAGAAGGTGTGAAAAATGATTGCCTGTGATCTACATTAAATCTCCCTTAGAATTTCAGTGGCTGCACAAAATAGAATACTCAAGATGTTCCTTTTTGCCTATTCAGTCCCTGTAAAGGAGAAATGGCAGCTTCTTATTAAACTTGATGCTCTCTTTGGAATTTCAGTCTGATAACATTTAAGCTCCAGGTTGGGGAAGCCATTTGCTAGGTAGGCAGGCCATAATAGAAGGTTTGGATGGACCAGAGCCAGTTATTCTGTTTTGCTGCATCTTGTTATCGACCAACTAGGAAGTGTTGAGCGAGTGAGAAATGTGTGTTCTGCACCCTGCATGCAGTAGGATCCCTGTGACCTTTTTTCTTCTCTTCCACCGTTTGTCCAGCATGCAAGAGTCCATCTTGGCTCAGGTACAGCGAGTCATCAAGGGGGAGGTGAGCACGGCCATGAAGGAGCAGCAGGCTGCTGTCACCTCCAGCATCATGCAGGCGATGCGTTCAGCTGCAGGCACGCCCATCCCTGCCACCCACCTAGACTTCCAGTCCCAACAGGCTCACATGCTGCAACTTTTGCAGCAGGGACACCTGAACCAAGCCTTCCAGCAGGTATGCGTCCTTCCAACTCGATGGCCAGGTATCTCTCCCAGCTGCCCACAGGAAAGCCTTTCTATTGGACCTTCCGTGGACCACTTGCAGGGCTTAATGAAGAAAAACCACTGGGGGTTTTTTCAAGGCCAAGAATGCCGAGCTGCATCTCCTGGTGTCCTTTTAGGAGTCTCTGTCTCCCTTTCTCTCTGTCTCTCTCTCTCTCTGTCTTTCTGTCTCTCTCTGTGTCTCTGTCTTTCTCTCTGTCTCTCTCTGTCTGTCTTTCTGTCTCTGTCTGTCTTTCTGTCTCATTGTCTCTCTCTCTGTCTTTCTGTCTGTCTCTCTCTGTCTCTGTCTGTCTGTCTCTCTGTCTTTCTCTCTCTGTCTCTGTCCCTGTCTTTCTGTCTGTCTCTCTCTCTCTGTATTTCTGTCTGTCTCTCTCTCTCTCTGTGTCTTTCTCTCTCTCTCTGTGTCTCTGTCTTTCTCTCTGTCTCTGTCTGTCTGTCTTTCTGTCTCTGTCTGTCTTTCTGTCTCATTGTCTCTCTCTCTCTCTCTGTCTTTCTGTCTGTCTCTCTCTGTCTCTGTCTGTCTGTCTCTCTGTCTTTCTCTCTCTGTCTCTGTCCCTGTCTTTCTGTCTGTCTCTCTCTCTCTGTATTTCTGTCTGTCTCTCTCTCTCTCTGTCTCTCTCTCTCTCTCTGTCTTTCTGTCTGTCTCTCTCTCTCTCTCTGTCTCTCTGTCTGTCTCTCTCTCTGTCTGTCTCTCTCTCTCTGTCTGTCTCTCTCTGTCTCTCTCTCTCTCTCTCTCTGTCTTTCTCTCTGTCTCTGTCTGTCTCTTTGTCTCTCTCTGTCTTTCTGTCTGTCTCTCTCTGTCTGTCTCTCTGTCTTTCTCTCTGTCTCTGTCTCTGTCCCTGTCTTTCTGTCTGTATTTCTGTCTGTCTCTCTGTCTGTCTTTCTGTCTGTCTCTCTCTCTCTCTCTTTCTGTCTGTCTCTATCTTTCTGTTTGTCTCTCTCTGTGTGTCTTTCTCTCTCTCTCTTTCTGTCTGTCTGTCTTTCTGTCTTTATTGTGTCTCTCTCTGTGTCTTTCTGTCTGTCTCTGTCTGTCTGTCTCTGTCTTTCTGTCTGTCTCTGTCTGTTTCTCTCTCTCTTTCTGTCTGTCTCTGACTCTGTCTCTGTGTCTGTCTTTCTGTCTGTCTGTCTCTGTCTCTCTGTCTTTCTCTGTCTCTCT
Organism: Bothrops alternatus; assembly: GCA_034064705.1. NCBI lineage: Eukaryota > Metazoa > Chordata > Lepidosauria > Squamata > Viperidae > Bothrops > Bothrops alternatus. The sequence goes on from JARGCV010000666.1 coordinate 1,558,581, forward strand.
CTCGCTGTCTGTCTGTCTCTTTCTGTCTGTCTGTCTGTCTCTCTCTCTCTCTCACTCATGCACATACACACAAAGGCAGGAATATGTAACTTCTGGGCTGCTGTACTGCAGCTCCCAGCATCTCTCAGTAAGGATTGTAGCTAGGGGTGGTTGTTTAGCAACATCTGGAAGATTGTATGTTGCCTGTTCCAGCTTTAAGGTGCAGGTTTTTGCATGCTGTCAAGCTTGTGTGTGTGCGTGTACATACACACAGTCCATACACATACAGAATAATAGATAATTCCTTGTATAAACATCAACATACTGGTGTCAGATTTATCTGTTTGCCATCCTTTCTCCAGCCCTAACCCTTCCAACACCCGTAAGTAGGGCCTGCACTCTTGAAGGTGCCACGTTAGGCTAACTGACTCCTCTTGCATTTGGGATCAATCAAAACCTTTTCATGCCTCTTTTGACCTTTTTTTGCCTCCTCATCTGTGGAACCTCTGGGTATTTTAAGAATTCCATAATGGTCATGCTGTTTTGGATAGGAATGCCACCCGCGCTTGAGAGCAGAAAAGTGAGCGTTCTAATCATGGAGCGTGGGAGGGGGATTGCAATTCTGGGAAATAATCACCCCTGTGCTTTTTCCTGTTTACATCAGAATGTCCCAGCATTCCTCGGGATCTCCTGTATGCCCCTTTTCACACTTGCAGGCTCTCACTGCGGCTGATTTGAATCTGGTCCTCTACGTCTGTGAGACAGTTGACGCTCAGCAAGTCTTTGGACAGCACCCTTGTCCTCTGTCCCAGCCAGTCCTTCTGTCTCTCATCCAGCAGCTTTCGTCAGATATAGGCTCCCGGACAGAGCTCAAACTTAAGTGAGTAGACTTTGGTGGTATGTACAGGAAGGTTTCAAGTTTCAAGTTTATTTGCACTTATATGCCACCCCTCTCCGAAGACCCGGGGCGGCTCACAACAAGAATACAATAATTTTAAAAATTTAACCACATTCATACCCCACACAAACACAATCAATTCGTAGCCACTGATGGAGGGACACTCTTAGGGCCGAGGGGCAGAGCACAGCTCATATGCCCCAAGCCTGTCGGCATAGATGTGTCTTCAGCCCTTTCCGGAAAGCTAGGAGGGAGGAAGCAGTACGAACCTCTGAGGGAAGCTGGTTCCAGAGGGCTGGGGCAGCAACGGAGAAGGCCCTCACCCTAGGTCCCGCCAGATGGCATTGTCTAACAGACGGGACTCGTAGAAGGCCAACCCTATGCACCCTGACCGGTCGCTGGGATTCATGGGAATGGACCCTGTCTCGCTCTCAAAAGGATTACAGTAGATCATTCCTCTGACAAAACTGTGGTCTTAAAAAGAAAGGGGGGGGGGAATCCAGATTGGGGAAAGGGAGAGCAACCGTATGTGCAGAGCGTTGTTTTTTATGTAATTTTGGTTTTGTTGGGCGGGAGGCACCGGTTGCCAACTGCCTCTCTGGCTTCTGAGCTGAAAATCCAGTGGCCAAACACAAGCACAGATTGGCATTTCTTCAACCGAACAACCAATTTGCGATTGAAAACCTGACCTTCAGGTCCGTCGTGGTTGTAAGTTGAGGCATATGCGTGAGCGGATCCATTTTTCTGAACAGTGACTGCACTGGCGGTTAAGTGAATTGTGCAGTCGTTATAAGCAAGTGAGCCAGGCATTAAGCAAACCCATTCTTCCAAACTGAAAGGTGGGTGTCCGACCCCAAACCCAAAAAGAATACAGGATAATTCTTCCAAAGCTGAGACAAAATGTGGCCAGGCAGAGCAGTCTACTATTTGCATGTACGACATACTCCAAGAATTATTTGGGAGGGGCTGTCTTCACCCTCTTTCTCTCACACATAATATCCGGGTTGAGCTGCCGCTTACTCTCCCTCCCTCCCTCCCTCCCTCCTTCCTGACCACATTCCATCCCAGACCCTCCTTGACCAGATGGCAGTGGTGGCGAACCTATGGCACGCGTGCCAGAGGTGGCACTCAGAGCCCTCTCTGTGGGCACACGTGCCGTCGCCCCAGCCCCGCCTCCCCCACAGCTCCCTCCTTACCAGCAGCCCGCGCGGAGGAGAGTCGCCCCCGGGCGTGGCCTGCGCGGAGGAGCGCAGCCAAGCACATGGCAGCCAGGCAGCAGGGACAAGGCTCCGCCCTCGCGCCCCGTCAATGCTGTGGAGCGCGGGCAGAGGGCGTGGCCACCATGGCGCTGCAGGGCGGCCTAGGCGATCTGCTGCAGCAGGCCGTGGAGGTGGTGGGTGGCCCTGCAGGCGGGCGGGGCAGGGCAGTTTTTGGGCACTCGGTCTCTTAAAAGGTCCGCCATCACTGCCCTGTGGTAACCAGAATGGGCTGCTTACTCTGGGCTGTCTTTTCTTCCGTCCCCCTGCAGCTACCTGGAGGAGGCAGTGATGCACCTCGACCACAGCGACCCCATCACCCGCGACCACATGGGCTCCGTCATGAACCAGGTGCGCCAGAAACTCTTCCAGTTCCTGCAGGTGGAGCCTCACAACAACGTGAGCAAGCCTGCCCGTCGCCTGATGATCATGCTGCAAGGCCTGGTCACGTCCAGCATGTCCTAACAGGGCTTGACGGCTCTCGCTCAACGCCGCCTGTCCTGGCTTTTCTTTTCTCCATTTGGCCCTTCTCCTCCTCCTCCTCCTCCTCCAAGAGCTCTTTGCTGACAAAACGCGTCCGCGCCAAGCAGGGTGGGATGCATCCTAACCCGGCGAATTAGTCCCCTGCAGTTCCAAATACGCTTCCCTTTCTGTGCAAGTCTCTTTTTGTACTTGTGCAAGCAGAAACACACGAATCCCACCTTTCCTCCCACTTCAGAGGTCCCACTTCCCAGGCGCGCGCGGAGGGGGTCGCCTGGGGTTTCGCAGGAGTGCGTGCCTGGCAGAGAGGTCAAAGGGCGGGCAGGCCGTGGAGTCACAGCAGCTGTAGTGACAGAGGCCTCCCCCTGCGCTGTGTGTGGCAGGGGGTGGGGGCAGATTGCAAAGGCCCCCTTTCCCATTTGGGAAAGACACCGGGGGGGCATTGTTACTCAGCGTGGTGGAGCATGTTTACGGATCAAACAGTTCCTTTAGGCCAGGGCTAGGCAACCTTGGCTCTGTTATGACTCGTGGACTTCAACTCCCAGAATTCCTGAGCCAGTCATGCTGAGAGGAGAGGGAGAGGTTTCCAAGCTCAGCCATGCTGGCTCAGGAATTCTGGGAGTTGAAGTCCACGAGTCATAAAAGAGTCCAGGTTGCCTACCCCTGCTTTAGTTGGAGGGGGGGTTGTGTTCACACCACATATTTTCTTTCCTTTTTATCTAGAATCTTTACTCTTTCATTTTTGAATAATGTTTAAAAACAAGTTCAATAAATGACTTTTTTGGAGGAAAATAAAAAAAAAAAAAAACAGCTCTTTCTTCTCATCCTGAGGTCCCGGTTGGGTCCCAGGGCGCTCCTCAAATACAATGCTTTGCTTTGATTCAGCGTATTGCATCAGCCCAGAACAATCTGGCTTATTTATTCACGAAGTCACGGTTAGGAGGAAACAAGCACCTCGGGCAGTGGGACAACAACCGACCGCTGGGTTCGTCAGTGACTGTGGGCTGAGATTGGCAGCACTTGGGAACGTGCAACCCTGGGCTTGTTTTCACAAGCCGCCTTCAAGGGACCAGGTAAGACCTTGGGACAGGTTTCTGTTCCTGCTTTTGCCAATCACCTGGACAGGAAGGGAGAAATGAAGGATGGCAGGAGGAGGGGATAGATGGCCCCCTGTTCTTTGCTTTGGCTTTCTTTCTTTCCTTTCTTTCTTTCCTCCTTCCTTCCTTTCTTTTTTCCTTTTCCTTCCTTCCTCTTTTTTTCTTTCTTTCCTTCCTTCGTTTTTCTTTTTTCCTTCTTTTCCTTCCTTCCTTTCTTTCTTTTCCTTCCTTCATTCCTTTTTCTTTTTCTTTCTTTTTTTCCTTCCTTCCTTCTTAGCACAACGTAACTCTAGGCCAGCGGTTCTCAACCTTTTTCGCCATGCGACCCCGACCTGCACCGCGCATGCGCGACGTGACGGTCCGCATTGCACATGCCCGGCGCGATGGCCCGCAGCGCGCATACGCAGCGCGCACGACGGCCCGCATTGTGCATGCGCGGCGCGTGCACAATGGCCTGCATCGTGCATGTGTGGCGCGTGCGCGACGGTCCGCATCGTGCATGCACGGCACGACGGTCCGCATCGTGCATGCGCGGTGCTACCCCGCGCATGCGCGATACTGCCCCCTGCGCCGGCTGAAAAAAAAATGGCAGACTGCGGAGTTTGGCAACCCCCGTGAAATGGTCGTTCGACCCCAAATGGGGTCGCGACCCACAGGTTGAGAACCACTGCTCTAGGCAGTTTACAATATTAAAAAGAGAAAACTATACAAATAAAATACGACAAAAGTATAAAAATACACATCACAATAGCTAAAAAGATTTGTCAGCGGTCAGCACCAACTGCAAAAAAAGGTTTCCTACTTCCCATGTGGAGTCTGGCTGTTTATTCCACCAGACACAGGTTACCCCAGTTGACACCTTCTGATCTCCATTTGTCCCTCACCCAGTGGCCAGTAAGCCATTTAACAGGTGGTTAATCTCATCCGAGCATCAGGCTATTTGCTGGCCTTCAGCAGAAGTTTCCACATCTAATATTCCTGGGCTCTAGGAAGCAGCTGTGATGTGTCATGTTGCAGCTCCTGTTTCTTTTGATTGCAGTGGGCTTTGCTTGGACAAAAGTTCTTGACACTTCTTAGGTGCATAGAAGGTATTCTTGAACTAAGCCCTAGGACTAAAAGCTTTGACCATTTGCCACGGGCTGAAGAAGTGATAATGGGGTGGTTGGACCTTATGTGTAGAACTGTCTTAGGATAAGTAAAAAATACCTTTGAGATGATCTTGATTCCCCATAGCTCCAGGGATGTGTCCATGTGGTTTTCTTGGCAACGGCATGGAAGAGGTCTGCTACTACGCCTGGAATGTTTTTTATTATTATTATTATTATTTTGTAATCTAGTCTACATGAAAGTCAGTTTCCCAAAAAGTTAAAGGCACTGGGTGAGAAGCCAGGAGACTTAAAGAGTTCTACTCCCATCTTGGACCTTGAAGCCAGCTGGGCAGTTTTGGGACCAATCCTCTCAACTCCAGGAATAATGGAAATCCCATTCCTGAAAATAGAGTGATTCTTTAAAAAGCAAATTTCTTTCACTAAGACGATGCATTTCAGCGGAAGGCTATGTGCACACAAAGGAGGTTGTATTTCTTTGCTCATCAAATTTCTATGGACAAGTGACTGGGTGGTGTACAAACAAGACTGAAAACCAATATATAAGAAGCAATTATGATTATTACAATTTGTTTTAAAAACGAGAGGCTGAGAGATAGCAGCAGATGCTAATAACAATGGGGTCACCTCAACATATCATCTGTCCCATGGGGTCAGCAGGCCTAATGGCACCACCAGATTTTAAGGGTCTTCTGTAAAATGTGAAAGGAGTGTTCCAATATCTCAGGGGCTGCCCCAAAGAAGAAGGAGTCGAGCTATTTTCCAAAGCGCCTGAAGGCAGGACAAGAAACTAACCAAGGAGAGAAGCAACTTAGAACTAAGGAGAAACTTCCTGACAGAACAATTAACCAGTGGAACAATCTGCCTCCAGAAGCGGTGAATGCTCCAACACCGAAAGTTTTTAAGAAGAGACTGGACAACCATTTGTCCGAAATGGTATAGGTTTTCCTGCCTGAGCATGGAGTTGGACTAGATGACCTCCAAGGTCCCTTCCAACTTTACTACTACTGCTATTATTATTATTACTATTATTAAAATCAACAAGGAAGGAGCCAGGCTCATTTTTTTTTGATATCAGACTAACAATCCATGATCTCATGGGTTGCCGATTCAAAGTGATTTCCTTACCGGATTCCTCAAGGCAGAGCTTGTAATATACTTGAAGAATTCTTACAAATTCAGGGAGATAAGAGATTTTCCAAAGCACCAAAATGGCAAGATGAAGAAAGGATGGAAACTAACCAAGGAGAGAAGCAACCTAAAACTAAGGAGAAAATTCCTAATGATGAGAGCAATCGGCCAATGGAATCGCTTGCCTTCAGAAGTTGTGGGTGATCCATCAGCGAAGCCTTTCAAAAAGAGACTTAACAACCCTATGTCTGAAATGGCACAAGGTCTCCTGCTGGAGCAGGGGGTTGGACTAGTGGACCTTCAAGGCCTCTTCCGACTCTATTAGTCTGTTCTAGAGCAGGGGTAGGCAGCCTTGGCTCTTTTATGACTCGTGGACTTCAACTCCCAGAATTCCTGGGCCAGCATAGCATAGCTGGCTCAGGAATTCTGAAAGTTGAAGTCCACGAGTCATAAAAGAGCCAAGGTTGCCTACCCCTGCTCTAGAGATATCTGCCTGGAAAGTAGCCCATGTGGCATTGTATAACACAGTCAAAACATCAAGAGTTGACCACTGGAGATGCTTTGTGACACTCTGTATTATGTCATAACATGCTTTATAAAATTGACCAAATTTCAATTCCACAGGAGCCATCATAGATCCCAGATTTGGGACACGTTCTTTACGTTAGCCCACTTGAGCTATTTTGGTTCAAAACGTTTTGCTCTCTGATGCACCATTTCACCCAGTTAATGATTGCAGACGTGAAAGTTTTAGTAGTATATAGATTAGATGAGGCGGTGTGTGTGTGTCCCCTGCGCAGCACCTTGTAAATCCCCTCTGATCTCCTCTGCCCATGAAAACAGCTGCTAAAGAGGTTAAGTACTTGTCAGAGGCAAACACATCTGGGAAGGGGGGAGGGGAGGGCAGCTAGAACAACGCATGGTTGCTTGAGATTTTTTTCTAGTTCCAACTGCAAAGCTACTGCTGGAATGATAAACTGGGATGCTGGGAGCGCTTTAAGGATTAAAGGAGGGCAGTGTTTGAAATGCATTTCTAAAAGCAGAATAGGGGTGGGGAGTAAGCCTTCATGAAGTGCCTCTTTCTTCAGCAGTGCAAGATTTTGCAAGGACAACGAAAGGGCTAATTGTTGCCCCAAACAGATCCCTTCAGATTGGGCTATCCTTCTCTCCCTCCCGCTCCGTTCACCATTCCATCTTTTAGGAATTAGCTCTGCCTTCCAAGGGGATCCAGTAGTTCCACATTCTCTTGCAGGCACTCCCGACAAAGTTTGGCTGGACAAGTGGAATAATCCCGAGGATGGTTGCACAAGATCGGCCCAAAGAATTTTGGAGGAATCTGGGGATTTTGCTACTCTTCATTTTACTCACTCTTCATATTCTGCATTCTGAATAAATCCTGATTACATTCAATCTTGTTGGCTAAATAGAAATATGCTATTTATAGGCGGGTGAAAAATGCTACTCTTCATGGTACTCACTCTTCATGTTGACTGGGAACTTGTCTTGAAGTCGTCAAAGTTGAGAAACACGACTCTAAGCTATTAAACAGTGGCTCTAGATTTATCTTGCTGTGAAAATCCAACTGTGCTAGTTATAACATTTATAATGACAGAGACCCAGGCTCCCACTGCTGGGAACTTGTGGTGCTTTGAACCAGTCATTGACTTCCCTAAGCCAAAAGGTTTGTGGCCCAGCCAGTCTACTTTGGAAAGTAGAATCCAAAGTTTAAGTGATGTGAACCAGCCAACTATGTCTAATCCAATCTAATGGTGCCTGGGTGTTGCTAGAAAAATCATTGCAGAGGTTCACATGCAATAAACCACAATACTGTTTGTGGCTTTAAGTAGCCTCCTCGTGGCTACTTAAAAACCAGGCTTAACCCACAGGCATCCTGCAGTTTATAACCACCCTCCCAAACTCAAGCACACACATCCACAGCTAAGACAGGCCAGTTTGGGTGTAGCCACTTAGAGGTGGAAGGGACCTTATAGGTCATCTAGTCTAATCCCCCCCCACCCATCTTCTGCAGCCATCTCCCGCACTCACTTCTGGGGGTGGGGGGGGGTGCACAGGAGCTCTCGACATGCGATCCCACGTGGTGGGTGCTCAACTTGTGTGTGTGTGTGTGTGCACAGGGCATTCTATTCTATTCCTAATAGAGTAGGGAGGGACCTTACAGGTCATCTAGTCCAACCCCCCCCATCTTCTGCAACCATCTCCCGTACCCACTTCTGTGGGTGGGGGGGTGCACAGGAGCTCCCGACATGCGATCCCACGTGGTGGGTGCTCAACTTGTGTGTGTGTGTGCGCACAGGGCATTCTGTTCTATTCTATTCTATTCCTAATAGAGTAGGGAGGGACCTTACAGGTCATCTAGTCCAACCCCCCCCCCGCCCATCTTCTGCAACCATCTCCCGTACCCACTTCTGTGGGTGGGGGGGGGGTGCACAGGAGCTCTCGACATGCGATCCCACGTGGTGGGTGCTCAACTTGTGTGTGTGTGTGTGTGTGTGTGTGTGCACAGGGCATTCTATTCTATTCCTAATAGAGTAGGGAGGGACCTTACAGGTCATCTAGTCCAACCCCCCCCATCTTCTGCAACCATCTCCCGTACCCACTTCTGTGGGTGGGGGGGTGCACAGGAGCTCCCGACATGCGATCCCACGTGGTGGGTGCTCAACTTGTGTGTGTGTGTGCACACAGGGCATTCTATTCTATTCTATTCTTCTATTCTATTCTATTCTATTCCTAATAGAGTAGGGAGGGACCTTACAGGTCATCTAGTCCAACCCCCCCCCGCCCATCTTCTGCAACCATCTCCCGCACCCACTTCTCGGAGCCCCCCCAACACGCGCTCCCACGTGGCGGGTGCTCAACTTCCCGAAAGGCCGAAAGGAGTCGCCGGGCTTCAGCGGCGACTCCCGGGACCCCAAGCCGCCGGCGGGGCGGGGCGGGGCGGGGCGGGGGCGGAGGCGAGGCGGGGGCGGAGCGGCCGCCCAGAGCCGCTCGGCGTTTCCGCAGCCCGACTCCCTCCCGAGCGGTCGGTGGCGGCGGCGGAGGCACCATGGGCTGCGGGGCGTCGCTGGGGGCTCTGGCGCTGCTGCTCGCCTTGCATCTGGGTGCGTCAAGAGTCCCGCGGAGGGCAGCGGGCGGGATCCGGACCGGGACCGAGCCCGGCACCAGAACATGGACCGGGCGGCCAGCGCGCCAAGCGGAGGGCCGAGGCATGCCAGGCGAAGGGGGCGGACGGCGGCGGCGGCGGCGGGACGGGTGGGCTGGGGTCCCTTCTGGGGCTGCGGGGCGGCGTCCCCGTCCCGTCCACCTGGCGGGCGAGTTGGGAAGAGCCGCGAGGACGCCCGGCTCCCACCCCGCGCGGCTCCGTCCCCGGGCACGGACGGGACTCGCCCCGCGGGGCCGCCTTGGATTTGCTGGAGCGGGCTGGGGGCGCCTGGGCTGCTGCACCCGCTGAAATGGAAGCGAGCGAGGCTCTGGCTCGGTCCCTGCCTCGGCTGGGGCGAGGGATCCAAGCGGGTCCGGGCTGCGTCGGATCAGGCTGCCGGGTCCAGGGGTTTACAGCGGGCGGGCGGGCAGGTAGGCGCCCCCCCCCACCAGCAGCGCTGGACCACCGGCCGAAGCAGCTTTCCTCTGAGATGCCTTGCAGTCCCGGAGTGCCAGATCTCCAGCCTCTCCCCCCCCGCCCCACACTCCAGGGATGGCAGTGCCCTCTGTGGATGATGGGGCTTGGAACTCTGCGCGTCTGTGGGTGGGGGGGGGTGCACAGGAGCTCCCGACATGCGATCCCACGTGGTGGGTGCTCAACTTGTGTGCGTGCGTGCGTGTGTGTGTGTGTGTGTGTGTGTGCGTGCACAGGGCATTCTATTCTATTCTATTCTATTCCATTCCATTCCATTCCATTCTATTCTATTCTATGACCTGTCTATTCTATTCTATTCTATTCTATTCTATTCTATTCTATTCTATTCTATTCTATTCTATTCTATTCTATTCTATTCCTAATAGAGTAGGGAGGGACCTTACAGGTCATCTAGTCCAACCCCCCGCCCATCTTCTGCAACCATCTCCCGCACCCACTTCTCGGAGCCCCTAACACGCGCTCCCACCTGGCGGGGGCTCAACTTCCCGAAAGGCCGAAAGGAGTCGCCGGGTTTCAGGGAGTCCGTCTGAAGCGGGGCTCCCAAGCTGCGGGAGCGCTTGGTCGCCCCTGGCCTGGAAGTTGCAACCGTCGCCAAGGCTAGCGTCCTGGCTTCTCGGGGGGGGGGCTTTTTCCCTCCCCTCTTCCTTCTTTCCTTCTCTGCCGCTGCGGAATTCTCCCATCTCGCTCCGATTACCTCTCCTCGCTTTTTTGGGGGGGAGGGTAAGTTCAACGTTTTCATTCTTCCAAAGATCCCACGAGAGGGCGAAAAGAAAGAGGCAAGAACGCCCTTCGGCTGACTTTCCAAAACTCCTTCCACCCCTCCCACCCCACCCCCGAACTGTATAAGGGAGCCCTGCAGGCGGTGGGGGGGGGTATCTTCCTGGCTGAAAATGACAAGAGGGGCTGCTTGGCTAATTTGCCCCTCTCCTGCTTCAAGGGTGCTCCTGGCCAGTGGAAGGAGGAACTTCAACCTTGTCCTCTTTGCAAGCTCCTGCCCCTCTCTTTCCTTCTTTCTTTCTGGCTCCCGCTTTCCTACCCCTTGCAAAAAAAACGAAGGAGACAGAATTGTGCTTGAGACTTTTTCGCAGATTCTGCCACGCCAACCCCCAATATCTGAGGGAAGGGATGGTCAAGATAAGGAGGTTCCCCCCCCCCACCCTCAGCTGCAATTTAAAAGCAAATTTGTTTTGTGCTAAAAGCTTGCTGCGGCTCAGGAAAGCTGGTGCCTTTTAATAAAAGGCATTACTACTGTAGTCTGAAAATGTCCACCAGGCTTCACAAAAACTCATCTTCATTTGGAAGGAGTGGGTCCAGTCCTCCCCAGGATATAATAATAATAATAATGAAGTTGGAAGGGACCTTGGAGGTCATCTAGTCCAACCCCCTGCTCAGGCAGGAAACCCTATACCATTTCAGACAAATGGCTGTCCAGTCTCTTCTTAAAAACTTCCAGTGTTGGAGCATTCACCGCTTCTGGAGTCAGGTTGTTAATAATAATAATAAAGTTGGAAGGGACCTTGGAGGTCTTCTAGTCTGACCCCCTGCTCAGGCAGGAAACCCTAGACCATTTTGGACAAATGGCTGTCCAGTCTCTTCTTAAAAACTTCCAGTGTTGGAGCATTCACCGCTTCTGGAGGCAGGTTGTTCCACTGGTTAATTGTTCTAACTGTCAGGAAATTTCTCCTTAATTCCAGGTTGCTTCTCTCCTTGATTAGCTTTCATCCGTTGCTTCTCGTCCTGCCTTCAGGCGCTTTGGAGAATAGCTTGACTCCCTCTTCTTTGGGGCAGCCCCTGAGATATTGGAACACTGCTATCCTGTCCCTCATCGTCCTTCTCTTCGTTAAATCCTAAAAACAATTCTATGAATTTTCCTCCTGCTAATGTTGGGGATGAGTCTTATCCGATTTGGGATGCAAGATGGTCCTGCTTTTGAAAAGAGGCCGAGGCTTCAGGCGAGGTGCTGTCTGTGGGGCAAAGGATTGCCTGGAAGGGAGGCAGATTTTGGTAATACGGTCCAGCTAAAACTTTTTCCTCTTCTCTTGTGGGTGAGAAATGTGTCCAGGCGGCAATTGGTCGGTGTAATAATATATTAGAGATCAACTGCATCGCACAGAACAGAACTACTTGTCTGCTAATACAGGTAGTCCTCGACTTACAACAGTTTGTTTAAGGGACTGTTCGGAATTACAGTGGCCTTGAGGGGAAAAAAATGGCTTACAACCATTTTTTCACACTTATGACGGTTGCAGCATCCCCATGGTCAGGTGATCAAAAATTTGGATGCTTGGCAACTGATTCATACTTAGGACGGCTGCCATGTCCTGGGCTCATTTGCTACCTTCTGACAGCCAGATTCACTTTTATTTATTTATTTATTTTCCGATTTCTATACTGCCCCTCTCCCGAAGGACTCGGGGCGGTGTACAGCCCAAAATTAAAAACATATCAATATACAAAAATTAGAATGATTAAGAATAAATTAAACAATTTGGCCATAAATCCCATTTAAAACCCAATACATTATATATCTTAAAAATGACTCAATCCCCTAAAACAATTTTCACCTTGCTGGAACCGGAGCTTCTATGCCAGGCCGGCCTGTCGAAAAAGGAATGTTTTCAATTCCCGACGGAAGGTACGTAAATCCGTCATCGTACGGAGTTCCGGGGGGAGCTCGTTCCACATCGTCGGTGCCCCCACAGAGAAGGCTCTCCCCCTGGGGGTTGCCAGCCGACATTGTCTGGCCGATGGCACCCTGAGGAGGCCCTCTCTGTGGGAGCGTACCGGACGGCGGGAGGTATTTGCTAGCAGCAGGCGGTCCTGTAAGTATCCAGGTCTGATGCCATGGAGCGCTTTAAAGGTGGTCACTAACACCTTGAAACGCACCCGGAAGGCCACCGGCAACCAGTGCAGCTCGTGCAGGAGCGGTGTTACTTAACAACCATGTTATGTTAACTTAACTTATGTTAACTTAACCACTGCAATGATTGACTTAACAACTATGGCCAGAAAGGCTGTAAAACGGGGCAAAACTCGCTCAGCGAATGTCTCCCGTAACAACATAAATGTGGGGCCCTGTTGTGGTTGTAAGTCAAGGACGACCTGTGGAGCCCCGTAACAGCAGACGGTGTTGGGACTTGCTAGAGAGGGGGGGGCACAGGTGTCCCAATTCCAGCTGGCTCTTGTTAATTTATACTTATCTACTGCCCTGTCCTCAAGGTCTGTGCCACCTCACTCCTTGCAATGGTCCTGATCATCAGTCTAGAAAGAGAATGATTGGCACAGGTCCCCCCAACATTGTGTGTGTGTGTGTGTTTCTTTGTGTGTGAATGAAATACACCAGACCCTCCATTTTCCTGTTTTAGTCATGGAGGAGGGAAAAACACAAGATGAATACTAGATAAAGTGGGTGAAGGGAAGAAGCTCAGCTATCCCAAGACATTTCCAATAGATGTTATTCTCTTCTATGGTAGCCAGCAGAAACCCTTTTATTTTACTGATCTTTTAATAAGCTTCTACTGCTTTTACATTTTCTGGCATCGGTTGAGCTGAGTTACCTTTTTTCCCCTCTTTCAATTATTATTAGAAGTAGTACAGCATCATCAGAACGTGACTAGCAACATTAAAATAAAATTAACAGTCGGTTAGATTGCAAATGTTTAATTTCCTGTTCCATTCACATTTTTTTTTAATCAAAGGGTGGGAAGGAACACCCAAGCCAAGTTGTTTTCCGTATGTAAACATCCCTTATTTTTTCCCCTGTCTTATTAAAAAAAAAAATCTGTTAAGAAAAGAAAAACAAGTGAGCTCTACAGGATCCTGATCAAGCGGGTCTTTCTGGAGGCCCCTTGTGGAATTGTAATTTCCTTCCTGTCTTGGTTTTGGGGGAACTCATTATTTCTTGTTTGATATAGGACAAGGTACTAAAACCCTCATGGTCTGAAAAAGTCTGGAGCAAAAAGTCTGATGTTGCCTTGTCTATGATTTGATGGCAGAACTAGCATAATTAATCCTAATGCTTCATAACTGATGCTATTGGCGGACCCAGTGGTTGTGTGTGTGTGTGTGTGTGTGTGTGTGTGTCTGTATGTGTATATTTAAATGATAGCAATTTAAATAAGGCATGAGCTGGGTGATTGGCATTATCTAGGGATCTGAATACAAAATGCCACGGGTTTCAGTCACTTTTTCTCCAACTGGCCTTCTTCCAAATGATCTTGAAAACTCTTCAGTTACCAATGATCAGAATGGGTTTGTTATGCAATGTGTGGGAAAGTGCTATCTTGGGGGAAAATGGCTATAATACAGTCTAGATAAAATATTTTCTCTTCTGAGAGTGAGAAGAGTGTGGAAATGGCAATTAGTATAATGTAGCTTTCAGAGTTTCACACAAAAGATCGTAACTGTGTGCTCTCTACCTCCAGGCTTGCAAGAGCAAACAACCATCTGTTGTAAAATTCACCTACATATAATATGTTATATTATATATTATATGTATATAAAATATGTTTGTCCAATTTTGATTATTTTGTTTGTGGTTTGCTTGTCACTCTTCCATGCAAACTAGCACAGGGTTCTTTAGCTAATTAATAGAAATGGTGACTTCAGTATATACCCTTTTAAGAAGAGATTGGACAACATTTGTCTGAAATGGTGCAGGGTTTCCTGCTTGAGCAGGGGGTTGGACTAGAAGACCTCTAAAGTCCCTTCCAGTTCTGTTATTCTGTATTCCATCTACCCATTGATAACAAGGACCGATTTGGAGTTGCTTTGATTGACAAAGGGCTTTGCTTTTTCTTTTTGTAATCACTGGGGCACTAAGACAGTAAACCTTTACTTTCTAAATATATAGCTAACACAGCCTATGTATCTTTAATAGCCATTTGAGGTGGTATTTATTGGCATGGTAGTAGACTTTTACAAGATAAGAGTCGCTCATAATTTGCTGTACAAGACAACTACCTCAGTTTGCTTTGGGACAGTGTTTATTCTGCATTCTGAATAAATCCTGATTACATTCAATCTTCTTGGCTAAATAGAAATATGCTATTTGTAGGCGGGTGGGAAATGCTAGCCAACTGCTTTACGCACAGGCAAAATCATTTGTCTTTCTAGCCTAAAAGTGGGCACTTTTCCCCCCCTCTGAGGGCTACTTTAGTTTGTTGTGGGTGCAGTTCAGCGACGGGACAGGGTTCAAAACAGCAAAACAAATGACTCCGTCAAAAAATGTTGGATACCCTACTTTGGTTAAATTTCCATATAAGGTTAAACCATCTTGTGATCGTTTGCTTTTGGCTTAGGGCATTGTGCAGACCCAGTTTGGATACTTTGAATACCAGACTTTTTAGCTGAGATGATGTGTGAATTCAATCACTCATCTTGTTCATGATTTGGGGATTCTGATTACTCCACCTAGATAGTTTAGCTTTATTATTGAAAAGTTGTCTTTGGTATTTATGCACAAAGGCAGTCTCTTGCAGGGCTTTCTGGGAGCTGTCCAGAGTTCTGAAATCTTGGCATTTCTTGAACAGGGGGAGAGAATCAAGATCACATGATATTGGAAGACTGCTATCATGTCCCCCCTCATCCTTCTTTTCATTAAACTAGACATACCCAATTCCAGCAGCCTTTCCTTATATGCTTTGGCCTCCAGTCCCCTAATCATCTTTGTTGCTCTTCTCTGTACTCTTTCTAGAGTCTCAACATCTTTTTACATCATGGTGACTCCATCACCCCATCCTGCGTGGTTTTATGGGAATTATGGGAATTATGGGAATTATAGTCCTGCACATGTATAGAGGTGTGAACTGGGAAAAGCCATTGAAGATAACACAGTCTAAATATCTCGATTTCAACTTCCTTGCAGTGCTAGTGGGACCACCAGTGAATGCAGCTGGCTGGAAGTGCAATACCATCTATAAGGGATTTGCAGAGTGCTTGGTTAGCCTTGGAGACAGCATGGCTCAAAATGTTCAGAAGGATCTGGAGGATGACACCATCCATGATCAAGAGGAGTTGAACACCATCTGTAGGTGAGTGCAGGTTCACCACTTCAGGTACCCATCAATAGAAAAGTTATTGTGGAGCCATCTCAAAAGCTTGCAAGATTCCTTCAGCTGTTCATCCATCTAAATTGGTATTGCTGACTCCAGCCTTCCCGAGTCTGATATTTCAGCACAGAACTTTAAAAATAGCAACGCCAGTTTTGAGAAAGAGATCAAACAAACTTGTTCTTCCCAGCTATGAACTCAAAGGTCATCCCTAAATCTAGAGAAGCTATCACTGCCTTCCAAAGGTTGGACTTCAGGAGCATCTAGGGCCCAGAACTGCAATGTTCAGTTTACCTGCATCCACCTCTTAAAGACCAGGTGATAAGATTGGGTTAATGTATCGCCCAGGTGAAGGTGTGTTATTTGTTAAATAAGCCTTGACTAGCTAAGTCCTTACATTGCAATGGATTTAATTTGTGGCTTGTTTTCCATCAGCAGTCCTATTGATATTTCATCTAATGCATCATTGACTTAGATATTGCTTAGGTAAAATTGAAGATTAAGGTCCATAACTCAGCCTCTGAATTTTGGAAGTGGACACGAGGGGACATTTGGTGGTGTTGTAACTTTTGACCCATTTTGGTCCTTTCGAGGGTTTTTCATGATGGGAAGCAGGTGGGGCATTTTTAAGTTGCTTTTCTGTTAACACACATTAACACAAATCCGAGAACCCTCCTCAGACAGTTGGTTGCCGGGGAGAAGTGTGTGCATTTGTAGGAGTTGCCTCTTCATAATTTAAAGGTTTTGAGGAAGCATAGCGCACTTCGTGTCCTCCCAGTGCAATGTTAATGCACCCAGGAAGATCCGGCCAGAGCAATAGAATGAAATACAGGAAATGACATGGGAACTGGATTTTAGATGGCTGGGGCCAGTCTCCAGTCACTTTGCACCACAGTAACCACAACTGATTCTTTGTACTCGTGTTCACTTTGGGACCTTCGCCAATGCTATCTTTGGGACTTCTGTAGCCTCTAGTCATGCAGCCAAGACTGTTGCTAACACCAGCTCTTACCTGGGGAAAAAAAAACTAAAATAGAAGGGAATGCCATGTAACCATTGATTCTTACAAATAGAATTGTGCTCCCACTTTGTTCTCTGTTGCTTCAGTATAGGTTGAGGTTAATCCTCACTGAGTCTGTTCTTCCGACAGGTCCTGGGATGACTTCCATGCCTGTGCCACCAAGGTTTTGTCCAATTGTCCTGAAGAGGCAGCCAACATCTGGGAGTCTCTTCGGCAAGAGTCCCGAAAGATCCAGTTCCAAGGCAATCTACATGATCTGTGCAGCTCGCGGGCTCAGTTGGCTGGCGATGGGAAGGCTTTACGTGTAGATGAGACCAATCAAGAGACCTTGAAGGGGGCAGCTTCTCTTCTCTGGCCCAGCCTCATGGGTAGATTGACTCTTGTAGCTCTTGTGGCTTTGGTACCCTTTGCTTAGTCTGGGAGCAGTGGAGAAGTCCTTTCTCCTCCTTTCTCCACCATGGTATGGACCAGGAACCTTGTTCTTTTTCTTTCTAAGGAATATTGTCGACCTTAGGAGTTGATGGCAATGCCTGGTGTGCCCTGATTGTAGGGCATCTAGTCTCTTGTGTAGGAGGACAGGAGGCCACGGGGCTTACCTGCCTGGAACCTGCCTAGGCAAAATCACTTCAGGTGTATGTATTTAGTCAATGTATCCTCTCAACATATAACTCAAGGCAGCAAACAATCAAAACAACAGTATAAAAATATAACCAAATGCAAAACAAATTACACTAGAGGCAGCATCATAACTAAGCACAACCAATCTGGATAGGTTCAGAAGACCTCCTGACCCAATGTCTGTGGGGGGAAAAAACAAGTGTTCAAAGCCTTACCAAAGGTAGGAAGGGTCATCCATATCTTGGGGGAATAATCTTCCACAGGGCAGGTGCAATAACAGTGAAGGTATGCGTCCATAAGATATCATTGCTTACGTGATGGGAATTGGAGCATGCCAACTTTGTTCAATCTTACTGGAGATGCCAAAAATAATTGGAGACAGGTGATTTCACCAAAATCAGGCCTTGTACCATGAAGAGCTTTAAAAGTGACAATCAGCACCTTCAATTGTACCTAGAAGCTCACTGGCAACCAAACACACTCACAAAGTAGTGGTGTTCATGGAGAGCACAAGCTACACTCATAACTACGGTATGGCCACTGCTGCCACCAGTTGCAGCTTCTAAGTGATCTTCAAGAGCAGTACTACATTGGTTGCATTGCAGAAATCTAGACAGGAGATGGCCAAAGGCATGGCCATAAACAGGGCCTCCCAATTGTTGCATAAATGAACGTTGTAAAAGAACCCCAAGCCATGACTATCTCCTGCTGTCTAAGCAGGAGTTGTGAGTTTGAGAGGTTCCCCAAATAATGCATCCTGTACAGAAGCAGAGATGGAAAAGCTCTGGAACTGGGAAGTCTCAAAATCCATAGTCACTTCATCTTGCGAAGGTTGGCCCTAAATCTGTTCCTCCCCATCCAGATTCCTCTAACTTCCAGATACTAATTTGGATGGATAACTTTGAATGTGCTAAGGGTGCACCTTCTCTCCTTACACATAGTAATCATGGAAGCTAGCACATACCAGGAGTTGCAGGTTTCTATCCAGGTCTCTATCTGGTCTTGTCCTTCTATCATCTCTGCTTCATGTTTCTCACTCTCTTCTTCTTCTGGACTACATATTGAGTCACACTATTAGACCTTCTAACTTTCTCATGTCAGTATGAATTGGGAGAAGGCAAAGTTTTTCCAGATTTCCCTAGAAATAATAGGGATTAATTCCAGAACATTCTGCATGCCAAGCAGGTGTTTACTCACTGAACCATCACCCTACTCAAGAGACCCGCACTAGGGAACTTTTCTCAAAGGTGCTCAAATGTGTTCCAGTGTCCCACAATCCTTGTTTCCATTTTTCTTGGGAATATCTCATTAGGAGAGACAATCTGGGCCAGGTGAGATTACATGGCGGTGTGGTGGTCCTCAATGAGCTCAGCCCCTTAACTCTGTGTGCTAGTCATTATGTGTGCACTGACATCTGTCGGTGGCTACGTATTTTATAGCTTTCCCTGTTCAAGAAGATGTCATCTGTAGTTCCTTTTTTGTGGAAAGCAATTATTTTATTTCTACCCACTTGGTACTTTTATGTTTTCCATTGGGTTCTCCAATTTTTGGCCACCTGAGGGCAAAATGAATCCAATGCTGTGTGTGCTTTAAAAAAAAAAAAGAATGATTTTTTTTCAGACCTCCTCTCTCCCCACTGGACATAGCTTGTAGTCTCACTTGTATGGTTGATGACAGTCTGGCTTGTCTATTGATCTTGCTACCAATGAGAGGGTGCATGTAATATTATATCACTGCGATTTGAAAGTCTAATTCTGAGCATTCTGCATTCTCTGTTTCCTTACAGCAGCGGTTCTCAACCTTTTCCGGGGCTCGACCCCGGCCCGCATCGCGCATGCGCAGTGCGACAGGGCGCATCGCGCATGCGCGACGGGGCGCATCGTACATGCGCGACGGCCCGCATCGCGATAGGGAAAAAAATGGCTGACCAAAAAAATAAAAATAAAATAATGGCCGACCAAAATAAATAAATAAATAAATGGCGGACTGCGGTGCTTGGCGACCCCCGTGAAATGGCCGTTCGACCCCAAATGGGGTCGCGGCCCACAGGTTGAGAACCGCTGCCTTACAGAGACGAGATAATATGAGGATATGGGTAAAATGTGGTGGTCTTAACTGTTTTGTTGGCCACAATCCTTTTTGGGAGAGCAGAAACCAAGATATCTTTCCAACATGGCCCTTCTATATTAGAAAGACATTTTCATGTCTTGTCACTTCTTGTTGGATTAGAATGAAATCCTCAGCTCTTGTTCATTCGTATCTGCTGTTTAAATGTGTGTCTATATTTCTATTAAAAGGCATTTTTGCATATATATTTTTTTGGTCTCGCCCTGTGCTGCACACAACGCTTCGTACCCTTCACTTTGTGCACCACACTGCAAATCATCTTTTTGCTTAGGAGTTTACAGGAAAAAAAATGCCTTTTTCAAATATTAGAAAATTCAGTAAAACTATCATTGATGGCATGGTTGTCGTTTGCTTTCTCTCTTTTGCTCTCGACATAGTTGGTCATGAAGAAAGCAAGCCAAGAAAAAATTAAGAACGGGAGATCTTATCCTTCCGCCTGTTTCCAGTGTTCGTGGTCTCAGTGTTGTACATACAACCAAAACCACATCAGTCAACCACCAGGAAATATCAGCAAACTTGGGTGAAGCCCAAGGTTTACAACTCAAAAAAGAGACTTTGGGTTGGAGAAAGAACTTTAAAGAGAGAATGCAACATGTAATCAGTATCCTAAGGTGGTAGATTCTGGAGAAAGAAGGAAAGAGCATCTCAGATAAGTTGCATAGGACATTGCTTCATTGTGAGTCCACCTAGTGCCAAATCAAGCCCATATGATCTATATTATTTGCAAGTAGCTCTCTAGGCCCTGGTGGTACAGTGATTAGAATGCAGTACTGCAGGATAAGTCTGCCCACAGTCTGGAGTTTGATCCTGACAGGGCTCAAGGTTGGCTCAGCTTTCCAACTTTCCAAGGTCAGTAAAATGAGGATCCAGATTGTGTAAATCGCTCAGAGAGTGCTGTGAAGCACTATGGGGCAGTAAATAAGTCTAGGTGCTATTGCTATTGCTACTACTACTGCTACTGCTACTTCTATTGCTATTGCTAGGCAGGATTTGTTCCCAGCTACATCAGAGTATTAGGGGCCAAAGGAAGCATGATAATGTGTGGAACAGATTTCAGAATGCCATGTCCATCAGGGAAAACTCTACATTTTGTAAATTTAGACCTGGAGTTCTGAAGAGGACCTTGCAGGTTCATTTCACATTTGAGCAAGTCTCATATGAGCAACGTGGTTTCCTGAGAAAGCTACTCTTCAGGATGGATAGAATAGGACCACAGCTTTCTGAACTGTAAGTATGAGAATGCTGTTGACTTCTAGAAGGTTTTAAGTGCACCTCCCATCAGTCATTTATGGTCAGAAATAAAGGGAGAGAAAGCAGCTCCTGGAGAACCTTCTCACTCATGCATTACGTAGGGCTGGAAGACACAGCAGAAGAACATCTGTGCTAAATTTCTTTTAAAAGGTCCTTACCCCCCCCCTGTACTCTGGAATACAGGACACAAAGAATGCATTCTACCACTGATTTGCAAAGGAGGGGGAAAGTTAACTCACACAGATCTTCCTCCCCATCCGTGTATTAACAGTTCGGCTTAGTTTCTTACCTGGTGCTGCCATTGCTCCCTTCCATAATTTAATTAATCTTCCTATTTGCTTAAAACCTCACTGAGCAGTTAACCCCTGTCTTGGTCCAATTAAATCCATGCATTTGGTCTGCAGCCATGCTGCTCATTTTCAAGTACTTTGGGGGGGGCTGTTTTTGTGCCTGCTGTTGTTTGCCAGCTATTGTAAAAAGGAATTTCAAGTTTTATTGTCACTGATGAGTTAGTTTGGAGGGAGCCAAGGGCCTCAGGGAAATAATCAAACAGAGTCGAACGCATCTTTCTCTTTTTATTGCTCGTAATACCTGCTTAATTCTGGTGAAGCCGGAAGGTAGATCTTATTTACAGAATGTTGCAAAATTTATTGATGCGCCCAGATGTGAACACCTGAATTCAATGCGGCACGTATCCAGGTATTATTGTAAGCTTAGGATCAAGCCTCATAAACTTGGCTGTGAGGTTTAATGGGGAAGGGAGAAAGTATTTGTGATGCCTATTTTTCATTATCTTTCTTAATTGTTATGTTTGCTTCCTTTGGATACGAAATTAGAAAAGTAATCAATACGGAGGGCGTGCGTATGGAATCTGGCTTGGGAATCGGTCGATTCTCTCCAAAAATTCATCCACCCACTGGAAAACAATGCAGACAACTTACTACTCCTTCTATTATTTCAGCCATCCGAGCAATAAAAATATTGCTGTGCAGTAGCAGGTGGTGGCAACAGTGGCCTTTACATTTACAGAAATGGCTTCTTCTGTGACTTTTGGTTAATTTTTTCTCTGTGATCATTTGGGTTCAGAGGCAGCTTTTTGCGATTCATCCTATGGAGCAGGAGTCTCCAGAGTTGGCAACTTTAAGACTCGTGGACTTCAACTCCCAGAATTCTTGAAGTCCACAAGTCTTACCGTTGTCAAGTTTGGAGAGTCCTGCTATAGAGACAAATGTAAGGCACCTGCCTTCTTCTAAGCAGGCTTTGGTAGAGCCAAGATAAAGTTCTTTTCCCTTCCACTTATGGAAACCATGCATAAAGACAATTGAATTATTAGTGGTACAGCACTGATTGCTGGGTCTCTACCTGTCCAGCCTTAAGGAGTGAAAAGTGGTTTATTACAACTGTGATCGCTTAAGTCTCAAAGGTTTAACCGTGGGGCTGTAGTTTCAGCAGACCTTGGTTCTTAGCAGAGGAAAGCCCAGGTTAACAAGTGATCCCTGCAAATGTATTCATGTTGTGCTTTGTGCAGACCTCAAGAACCATATCAGCGGTCCCAGAAACCCCAAGTAAGCGGTCAGATGCAGTGTGAGCATCCAGGTTTAGCCAAGAGAGGCTTCATGTTGATTGCCTGACAAGCTATTCACAAATCTTCGGCTGTCCACCCGTCTGCTGTCTTTGGGTCTGAGTGTGGGAGAAATACGGACTTGCAAGCTGATCTCTCTGGAGGCCATGAGCTCAGTGTTTGCTGAAAGCACAAACAAGAGCCGGAGGCCTCCGGGGAGCTCAAAGCTTGCTTATTTCCATCTCTTGCTCTGTGCTGGCACGCTTCGGGGAGAAGGTGCCTCTTCCTTGTTAGACCTTATTATAGAATCAGGTATGCTGTGACAAGCAAGGGAGATAGATGCAGGCTTCCTTCACCAATACTCACAAAGTAATTTCAAGGTCTGGAAGCTCCAGGTTGTCTCTCTCTGTACGTGCGTGTGGGTGTGTTGCTTTCAGCCAGCCCTGTCCTTAAATGGCAGCATGTAAGGTAGTCCAACAAAAGTGTGTATAGTCAAGGCCATGGTTTTCCCAGATACAATGTATGGCTGTGAAAGCTGGACCGTAAGAAAGGCTGAGCGCCAAAGAACTGAGGCCTTTGAACTATGGTGCTAGAGAAGACTCCTGAGAGGGATGGTTCCGCACAAGCAGCAGGCGTGTGCAACTTCATTTATGCAAGTGGAGTTTCGTGTGCTTGCCTGCTCGGCCACCACTTGCACGGCCTGGTTCCCAACGGACCTGGTACCAGACTGAGACCAGGGGGGTTGGAGACCCCTGGTACACCCCATGCATGCAACATTTGTTTCTCCTTTTATTTCTGCACCCATAGTGTATGGGTAGTCAGGTATTTTTATTAACAATAGTGTTAACGCTAATATATGCACTTTTTAAATTGGCCCACTAGCAGATTTTGAAATAGATGTCTATCTGGAGACATGGAAAAAGGACCCAGGCGTTGTCCTCTGAAAATAGAGCAGATCCAATGTTTTAAAGGTAGCCAGCAAACCAGATAATCTGCCTGTTCTTGATGTACAGCGCTGACAATTCTGTGTTTAAGAGTAAATTAATCTGAGATCCCTGCAGGATTCAGCTAAGCTGCAAATATGGGTGAAGATCAGAGGATACAACAACTCCACTGAAAAGTTCCTAGACCTATTACTCATTCAAGATATTCTCACAATTCCTTCATATGAATTAATGACTGATGTACTCAGTCAGTCTTCCAATTGTGGCTTTCTTACTGGTTTGAGTGGTTGTTGACATTGCAGTTTTGATGAAGGAAGCCAGAGAAAACATGTTCCAGGAAGGAGAAATATCATGATAGAAAAAAAAGGAAGAAAAACATAACCATGATGATGTTAAGCTGGTCACCATAACAGAAAATCTGTGCAAAGCTGGGGAAGAATTCAGTGGCAGGTCTCTTAAGAGCGTTGGGTAGATGTTACAGAAATGAACCCCCTTCCTGGTCCATAAAAAAACCAAAACAACAACAACAACAAAACCCTCCAGTGACCTACTTTATCCTCTCTGCCTTTTTCTTAATTCTTAGATATGGCTCCATTCCAGATTTTGCCCATCAAGGCAAATTAATTGGAGTCAATCCTAATTTGCTCTCTATTGCTGCTTAGGCAGAAGATTAAATGCTTTGTAGACATTATCCCTTTCTCTGTCCCCTCATCTCTTCACTAAGGGACAAGCTCTTTCTGAACTGGAAAGGATTGTAGATGCTAGACTCGGGGAGGGAGGGAGGGAGGGAGGATAAAGAAAGAGGATGATGCCCTGATTCAAAATTGTGGGGAGGAGAGAGAGAGAGGCTGTGCCATAGCTATTATCCAAAGATTAGGCACCAGATGGGCAGCCTATTCCAGGCAGCAGTGTGACAGCAGTTAGTAAACACAGTAAAAAGGTTAAGGCCAAAGCTGTTCCTCTGAGTTACAATGAATTATAAATTATACTTGGAATGTTGGAGTGCTTTCCAGCACCACCAGCTCTTCAGAGGATAGCTAAATTCAAGGATAAATGCATGAATGTCAGTGGAACAACGTGGAACAACAACCGACCGGTCCACTATAGAAAGCATCCTCTCACATTGCATTATGGTGTGGTATGCTGGCTTGACAGCCGTGGATAGAAAGACATTACAGAGGGTGGTGAGCATAGCACAGAACATCGTGGGCTGTCCCCTGACCCCACTAGACGACATCGCTAGGGCCCGCGGCCTTGGAAGAGTGAGGAAAATCCTCAGGGATGACTCACACCCTGGTCAGCACTTCTTTACTCTCCTACCCATTGGGCAGGAGATATAGACGCATAGCCAGCCGCACTAACAGGCTGAAGAACAGTTTCTACCCATGGGCTGCCAGACTCCTGAAGGGAAAATAACTCCATGTATGATAGACTTGCGGGGCCGGTGCTTTGTGCAATAAGTTCACATGGTGCAATAAGACCGTGTGTTTGTTATCACTGTGAGTTGTGTTGGGGGGGGTGCACGAAGAGAGGCTTAGCCAATCTCATTGTACACATGTTGTACTTTGACAATAAGGGTTGATTTGATTTGATTTCTCATATTTTCCGCATATATCAAGTTCACATCATCCAACCATAAGATTTTTTTTTTAATAAGAACCAATCTGACTCAGTCACCAAGATCAGAGATTCAGTCTTCCGAGCTTTCGGACTCATGCTGCAACCCATCCAGAATGGTGGAAAGAAGTTGGATGAGGATGGGCTCCAACACGAGTCTTAAAGCTCAGAAAACTAAGTCTCTGGTCCCGGTGACCGACACAGATTGGATCTTGCAACATTATCCTGGGGTATATATATTTGCCTTCATTCGTAAGATTTTTTTTAAAAACTGAATCTCTAAATTCTGTATTAATTTTGGTGCACGTTTCTTCAAACATAAGAAAACATTTGCCTGCATTTGGTTATCACATCACATCGTATTTGTGTGAACCTATCCAGTCCTGTACAGTCATTTTTCTATTGTACTCTTTTTTTTAAAAAAAAGTAATATTTGCATTATAAAATTTGGAAAATACTACATTTTGAATATGCTTATGGAGATTCTCAGTCATTCAGGTCAAGGTTGTCCCCAAAGGTGCTTTTTCGAAAGGTAACTGGGCTTCCTTTATTTTTTCTTCTCATCCAAGAAACTTCATCAGCTGAGTGTGTTTTGAATAGTACTAACATGAAATTCAGTTTGTAAGTTAAATTATTTTCTTCCCATCTCTAGTGAAATGGAAAGGCCAGAGGTGACTGATTTAGTCCCTTCTAATTTTCTGAGTCCTAAATAAAATCTCAGACTTCCAAATCTTGAAATACTTAAGAAATAGCTCAGTAGGTTCAGAGCCTCATTATAAAGCTGGACTTTATAAGAATGGCAACTTAGGACTGAATTTATGTGCTGCATCAAGCCATCATGTTTGTTAGGTTTATTGTGTGTAGCCAACTGCTGCACTTTGTAAACAAGGATTTCTACTTGGCTATGTGGTAGGAATCCAGTCTGTTGTGGCTTGGTCAACATATCGTGACTAAATTAAAAAAAAAAAGGCTGCCTGTGATATATAAACAAGCTGTTGATTACAGTCTTTTAAGATATCAATTCAGATCTGAAGTATATAACATACAAAATAAAGTAGAAACTGTCAGGGAGTAACATATTCAGAAGTGTAAAAGCAACTGGTGCTTTGGGATAATTAACATCATGGTCCTTTTGCTGTGGTTCTCCAGTTCTTATTACCTAATTTGAAGTCCAAGATACAAATCACTTGTGGACAAGTGTTACTGAAATATTAGGCAATTTGGTTGAACTTTCCTATTTGGATATCCTTATAAACATTTACCAATCCCTTGAGCTAATACTACTGGAGCTGATGGTTTGGTCCTGTTGAAGTTACTAGATAATTTATCCCCGGGAGCCTAAGACTTTCCATAATTTATTTTCTGCTACATCTCCAGATATTCTGCCTTTGTGTTATGAGATGGCAGAAAAATCTACTTTTGAAGGACACTGGGGGCGGGGGGGGGGAAGGAATAGGATGAGATATTCCATCATAATTATTTCTGGTAGCTCAGTTTGAGAAATAGAAGGATTGATGTATATATATTGACCCTGGAAGAACCTTTATTTGGGTTGTGTCCACCTGCATTTCCACCTACATATGTATGTGTGTGTGTGTGTATACACACAAACACAATACTTAATTTATGTGTTGGAGAGAAGCTCAGACAGATTTAATGTTTCTCCTAATGCAGTGATGGCGAACCTTTTAGAGACCGAGTGCCCAAACTGCAACCCCAAACCCACTTACGCATCGTCGAGTGCCGGGTGGGTGTGGCCCATTGGCTGGGTGTGGCCAATTGGGTGGGCATGGTCAATTAGGTGGGCGTGGCTGCGATGGTAACGGCAGACTGGGTGGGACTAAAAAGTTCAATCAATCAGTTCCAACTTTGCAAGATCTTTTTTTCCCGTGAGTTGAAATTGATTGATTGAACCTTTTTTTTTTTTTTTGCACACGGCGGTGGAGGCCTAAAGCGAAAAGGTTTTATAAAACCCAGCTGAAGGCCTAGGACTGGGGCGACGGTGCGCATGCCCACAGAGAGGGCTCTGAGTGCCGCCTCTGGCACCCGTGCCATGGGTTCGCCACCACTGTCCTAATGTGTCCATGTTTGTATTAGAATTTTTCAAGTTTTAATCTTTTTTTGTCTTTTACAATGCGGATGAGGATTGAGATCCTCAACATCAGCTTTGAGAAAAGTGACTTAGGATCATTTTTCACAGTTACGACCGTTGCAGCATCCCTGTGGTTATGTGATCAAAATTCTGACACTTGCCAAGTGAGTCATATTTATGGCAGTTGCGGTCTCCTGGCTCCCGTGATCCCCTTTTGCGACCTTTTGACGAGCCAAGTTAATTGAGAAGCCAGAGTCACTTAACAACCGTCGTTATTAACTTAACCACTGCAGTGGTTCACTTAACAACCCATTTTTACGAAAGGTCATAAAATGGGATAAAACCACTTAACAAATGTCTTGCTTAGCAACAGAAAGTTAAGGCACAATTGCGGTCGTAAGTCAAGGATTAGCTGTAAGAGAATTTCTGCCAACAAAGCGCTCCTGATCACCTTTTTCCTTTGCGGACG
Organism: Bothrops alternatus; assembly: GCA_034064705.1. Classification (NCBI taxonomy): domain Eukaryota; kingdom Metazoa; phylum Chordata; class Lepidosauria; order Squamata; family Viperidae; genus Bothrops; species Bothrops alternatus. Next base: position 1,585,933 of record JARGCV010000666.1, read on the forward strand.
AACCTGAATTCTTTGGAAAACTATTTGAGTTAGTAACACCACACATTCAGCCATTTTGAGTGGGTGCTCCTGGGTGGATCTTAGCACTTGTAGTAAATCCCCACTGGTAACCCTTGTTATAAAGATATCCACAATCTGAGCTTAACATGGAAATGTAGGATACTACGCCAAAGGGAAAAAGAAAATATGCCACAAGAATAATCTTACACATGTACTCCTTCTCTCTCTCACCCAAAAACATTTTTTTAAAAAGTGAGGGCAGAAGTGAGCCGGCAAAAAGCTGTGTTTGCTGTAAAGAATCTGGACTACGGTAATCATTTTATTATAAGCAGCTTGGAGTCACTTAGGAAAGACGGGCAGTGTAGAAATATGATGAATAAAGAAATAAATACTATTTATAAAAACACACACAATAAAAGCTTTCCGCCCCAACAATAAAGTATTCCCAGACGTTTGTTTTTAGAAGATTTGATATCAGTGGGATTATGAACTGCTTTTTTGCCAGTTATCATGAGAATATTGGAGTACATTAAAGGCACTTTTCCAGTGATGCCACATGAGACCACAAGTTTACTGTTTTCCATAAAGAAATTAACTGCCTCAATTAACAGAAGGATATCAAACTGGAATAAAAAATAAAGCCTGGCTCTCAAACAAAAGGATTTTAATAAGGGTTTAATCCAGAATAGGATGCAAATGATCTTTAAAAGACAAATAAGGTAGTCTACATGTAAAAAACAAAGGCCTATTAATTGGGCGTGGAAATTTAAAGAAATCAGAGGAAGGATTTCCATGATGAAAACTGTGTGGCCACAAAAAAAAAAACACTTTTTTTTAAGAGAGAGAAGTTTATTGGGCTAATAAATGGCATGTACATATCACAGCAAATTAAGTTTTTCACAGCAGTTTTGTTTTCCACATTTGTCAACTCACTCATTCGTGCATGCATACATGCATTCAACAGCTGCCTATTTCACATTCGTGACTCCAGATGGTTTACAATTAAAGCATAAACTGTTGCTGTTAGTTACAAATGTGTGTCCAACCCATCGCAACCCCATGGACAGCGCTCCTCCAGGCCTTCCTGTCCTCCACCGTCTTCTGGAGTCTATTTAAGCTCACGCCTGCTGCTTCAGTGACTCCATCCAGCCACCTCATTCTCTGTCGTCCCTTTCTTCTCTTGCCCTCCATCTTTCCCAGCATTAGGCTCTTCTCCAGGGAGTCCTTCCTTCTGATTAGGTGGCCAAAGTACTTGAGTTTCAGCTTCAGGATCTGGCCTTCTAAAGAGCAGTAAGGGTTGATCTCCTCTAGGACTGACCGGTTTGATCGCCTTGCAGTCCAGGGGACTCGCAGGAGTCTTCTCCAGCACCATAGTTCAAAGCAGTGGTTCTCAACCTTGGCAACTTTAAGACTTGTGGACTTCAACTCCCAATTCTGGGAGTTGAAGTCCACAAGTCTTAAAGTTGCCAAGGTTGAGAACCCCTGGTTCAAAGGCTTCAATTTTTTGTCGCTCAGCCTTTCTTATGGTCCAACTTTCACGGCCATACATTGCAACTGGGAAAACCATGGCCTTGACTATACGCACGTTTGTTGGCAGGGTGACGTCTGTCTCTGCTTTTTAGGATGCTGTCTAGATTTGCCATAGCTTTCCTCCCCAGGAGCAAGCGTCTCCCCAGGAACAAGCATAAACTAACCGTCCACACAATCAAGCAGCCATACAAACCATGCAAATGTTAAAAGCAACGAAGGACGTGTTCACCCATTCCTCCCAAAGCTGCAAGGTTTCTTTTAAAGGGGAAGCAGAAACCCAGGTTTTCAAAAAGGTGTTTTAAACAAACGCGCAACAAACGATGCAGAAAACTTATTTGCAGATCGGCAGGGCGAAAAGAAGAATGACAGCCCTCTACAGGCGGGGCTTAAGTTTCCCTAGCAACCGTCGCTAACTGTTCCTTCCTCTCTTCCCCCGCCCCCCTTTCTCTTCCTCCCTCCCTCTCGAAGCAATAAGGACCAGGGAAAGTCCCGCCCCCAGCTCGGCTCGTCCAATCACAGCGGAGGAAAGCGGCCTCGTACCACGCGTTGTGTTTCCGAGCGCGCGCGTTGATGACGCCATGAGGCCCGCGCCAGGCCAGAACCCCCTGTGGGCTTGGGCTGGACCCGGCGCCCTCCCGGCCGCGGGCTGAGGTGAGTCCGTTCGGGGCGGCCCGGGCGAGTTCCGGCCCTCGACGGGGCGCCGTAGCTGCCCAGCTCCTCCTTCTTTGCGCGGCCTCGGCGCGGCTGGGCTGGAAGGTCTCGGCCGCCTCGGTCCTCCCCGGGCCTGCGCTTGTTTTCTATCCGGTCCGCGGGCCAGGCCCGTTTTCCGCCTGGGACTCCCTCGGGCTATCTTGTCCCCCGGGCAGAGTTTTTTTTTTTTTTTTGCCACGCAAGGCGGCGGTCTGGGACATACAGCGCCCGCATTCTGACAGCTGGTTGTCCCCAATCCGGGTCTTGAGACCCCAGTACCCATAATTCCCAGCGGGCATGTTCTCCCAACCCGCCTGGAAAGGAGATAACTTCAGCAGGCAGGATGGGAAATAATCAGTCAAGGAGAAATGGGAGGCGGTGGGTCCCTGCCGGGGAAAAAACGTCTAGAATTAGCTTTTTTTTTAGATATAGAAATTCCTATATTTTGGTAATATATTCGCCAGTGTTTCTCAACCTTGACCATTTTAAGGCATGTGGACTTCAACTCCCAGAATTCCACAGCCAGCGTTGCTGGCTGTGGAATTCTGGGAGTTGAAGTCCACATGCCTTAAAATGGTCACGGTTGAGAAACACTATCCTATATAGAAATTCCTATATTTTGGTAATAGGAATCTGTCCCAGACAGACCCCCTCTCTCCCCCCTCCCCCTTCCCTTCATCTAGCGTGGTCTTTTAAACTTTACAAACCCTTTAACCATAACTTGTTACCAAAGCTTTTTTAATTATTGCTGGCTGGGGAATTCTGGGAGTTGAAGTCCACACATTTCAAGTTGCCAAAGTTGAGAAACACTGATTTAGGGTAACTGTGAATTGGATTTGTGGATGAACTGTGTTTCTCATTGTTAAGCTCTGTCTCTTTTTTTAAAAAATTAATTTTTGAGATGTTGCGAAGTCAGGCCTGTCCTTGTGTATGACACTCTTGATGGTCGTAAGTCAGGGACTCCCTATATCAACACTGAAGCCCTGATGTTTTCGAGCCATAGAAACTGGATATTTTTTAGCTACAGCATTTTTGATACTTCTAAAAAGTTCCCGGTGTTTGAATTAAGCCTAGATGAGGGAGCTTTAGGTTGAGCCACAAGACACTGATTGCTCTTTCTTTCTCTTCAGCTTGTTGGGATGTTGCAATGGTTGGAATTGTCCCAGACATGGTTGCTGTGGTGCTATCCCGGGAGACCATTTTGATGGAGGACTAGTACCATTTAGTGATGGGCTGTGGGACCAGTAAAGTACTTCCCGAGCCTCCCAAGGATGTTCATTTGGATCTTGTTAAAAAGGTCGAGCCCTACACTGGTTATAAAACGGACATATATAAACTTTTCATCAAAGGTGATGGCGATGCCATCAAGTCTGCTATTCCTTCCCCTCCGTGTCACACCAATCCGTATGTGGAACAGCAGGAGCCCCGTAAGAACAGAGTGGCCAAGTACCGTGCCAAATTTGATCCCAGAGTGACAGCCAAGTATGACATCAAAGCTCTGATTGGACGAGGTAGCTTTAGTCGCGTAGTACGAGTGGAGCACAAAGCTACCAAGCAACCTTATGCGATCAAGCTGATAGAGACCAAATACCGCGAGGGGAGAGAAGTATGCGAATCGGAGCTGTGTGTGCTACGCCGAGTGCGGCACACCAACATCATCCAGCTCATCGAAGTTTTTGAGACTCAGGAGCGTGTCTACATGGTGATGGAGCTGGCCACAGGAGGCGAATTGTTCGACCGTATCATTGCGAAAGGCTCTTTCACAGAGAGAGATGCCACCCGAGTGCTACAGATGGTGTTGGATGGGGTTAAGTACTTGCATACGTTGGGCATAACTCATAGAGACTTGAAGCCAGAGAACTTGCTGTATTATCACCCAGGTATGGACTCTAAAATCATGATCACAGATTTCGGGCTAGCGAGTGCTCGGAAGAAAGGAGATGACTGCTTAATGAAGACCACCTGTGGGACCCCAGAGTACATTGCCCCAGAGATCTTGATCAGGAAGCCTTACACTAACTCTGTGGACATGTGGGCGCTTGGGGTGATCTCGTACATCCTACTAAGTGGGACGATGCCTTTCGAGGATGATAATCGCACCCGCTTGTATCGGCAAATTCTCAAAGGAAAATACAGTTACTCGGGGGAGGTGAGTAAAGAGTTGATGATGATGATGATGATGTGTATGATGAGAACATTCCAGGAGGAAAGTAGACATATATACACAATCTACGTATTTTTAAGTAAAACTACTTCGGGGTATGGCAATGGCCTCCTAACTGGATGTCCAATACAGCTATTCAAGTGATTGCCTCTGGCGTTGCTTCATGCATATCTTCTAAGGAACCGGAGAACGCACAACCTGGGCAATCTTGCACAATATGTTTAATAGTTTGTATATCAACACCACAATCGCAACAATCTTTCCACCCCCACTGATAAGAGGGCAGAGGCACTTCTTCCAGTATCAAATCTAATTAAAGAAGATAAAGGAATGGTACTGTCTCTATAATGTTATTGCAGCGACGTCTTCAATATTTGAATCACTTCTCAAAGGGGGTAATCTGCTTTTTCTGAATTGGTTTGCTCTGACAAGTGGGTCTCTTCTAGGAATATGCCTGTTGCCAGGGAATGGTTGAGATGGCCCAAAATAGTAATGGAAGTGATAGTTCCAAAATAGTAATGGAAGAAAGAACTTACAGCACTGTGCAGCTGCAATGTTCTTAATGCTCAACCCAAATACAGTGATACACGAATATGTAGTATTTCTTAATCTTGTTCTTGAGATTTTGCCTGTGGGAGATACCTTTCAGGTATGCTGTAAGTCAAATTTCTTGATATTTCATCTGACCAGTTGTTTTATGTATGTTTTGCTAGGTTATGTCACCCAAACATCTTTTATAGATGATCTCCAGCTTCCTATTGAGTATGGTAACTCGAATTAAAATACATTGACTTTTAAATTCCTATGATGAGGCTTAAATCAGAATTCCATCAAATGTATATCAAAAATACAAAGCTACAGGGTCTTGCCAAACCTATTTGATTATTGAGTTTATCTGTCTTAGATTCAAGAGCTGACTTTTTTCACTAACTGTATTTGCACGTAATAACAAAAAAATTAAATTTTGGTGCAATGACTCTTTGCAAACCTAAGTGAAGCCTCGGGTTTTTGCACTGCCTATTTCTTTCTCTTCCTGCCTGAAAGTCAGAAGAAGAATTATGCACAACTTAATTTAGCTGTCCACATTCTTGTTTCTAAATCAAAACGTGATTTAAAACAAAAGGATTTGTTGGTAACTTTCTTTAGCAGTTGGCAAAACACGATTCCTGTTTAATGATCAGCCAAGAATGGAAGAAAGATAAACACAATTTATCAAGAGTCGTCTTCTTAGCGTGCACGAAGATAAATAACCACCCCTAGTGTTCCCCCATATTTTCAAAGAATTGTCTGTAGACTATGCTAAATTCTGACTTAGTGCTACGTACAATCTGGCGTAACATTTCATTTCTTTTAAAGGATTATTGTTTGCTTGTTCCCAGCATCATTCCTCTTTTGCATTGCAGAGTTAACTTCCTATGCACTTCTTGTGAGAAAAAAATTCAAAAGGTTTAATCAAAGAAGTATTTCAACAGCAGGGGTCTTTCTCCTTTTCCACTCGTTCCAAACCAGTGCCTTTTCCAAAAATGAGTCTGGGCTCAAATTTGTAACTGAAATTGCTGAGACTGTTGACAGCGAAATAAAAATTGAAGGGTAGACTGACAAGAAAAATCTGACAGCACCTACAGGTAGTCCTGGACTTACAACCACAGTTGACCCGAAAATTTGTGTTGCTAAGCGAGACAGTTACTTAGCAAATTTTTGCCCCATTTTATGAACTTTCTTGCCACAGTTGTCAAGTGAATCACTGCAGTTGTTAAGTTAGCATCACGGTTGTGAAATGAATCTGGCGTCCCCATTGACTTTGCTTGTCCAAAGGTCACAAGAGGGGAATCACGTGACCCCGGGGCACTGCCACCGTCATAAATATGAGTCACTTGCCAAGCATCTGAATTTTGATCACATGACCGTGGAGAGGCTGCAACGGTCATGCAGGTGAAAATGGTCACAAGTCCCTTTTTCGGTGCCGTTGTAACTTCAAACGGTCACGAAATGAACTGTTTTAGGTCGAGGACTGTCTGTCTTGCAGTTGCTGCAGCAGGAGTCTTCCTGGTGTGGCTCCATTCTTGAAGCAAGGATCTATTTTCAAGGGGCTATTAAGTGATCAATGGCCACGGTACTCTAATAACTCATTCAGGTTCTGCTGACTTCAACTGCTCTAATTATTATTCTTTGGCTCCTGGATGATATATAGCCGATGTCCAAGAAGGGAAATTTAATGCAGCTTGGAGAGACACTACAAACACTTCTGACCGTTACAGTGCTTCTCAGAGTAGGATCAGCTCAATTTATCTGTTAGGAACTAATTGTGTTTTTCCCCTGCACCCTGCAGCTTCTTTGCTTTATCAGGGCTTCTTTAAACAAGCAGAACTCTTTGTTTTGCCATAGGAAAAAAAAATGTTTTTGGAATACACAGCAGAAAAGCTCTTTCTGGTGTGTCTGCTGATTCCAGATGAGAAATCAAATGGTTTGATGTATCCTATAATAAAAACTCAATATAGACTTATCCCCAAATTATCTTCCTGTATTTTTGACTAATTTCTACATGGGGCCACATATATATATATATATATATATATATGTGTGTGTGTGTGTGTGAAGTGGTTATTTTTTAGATTGCACCCTGTAAACCCAAATATGGGAGGAAGAAATCATTCTTTCCTTTGCTTGTTTCAGCTCAACCCAGAGCCATCTGCAAGCACAAATATATATATATGTTTTTAAAATTGTTAACAAAGAAATAAGGGATTTCTGAGATAGCTATTTCGAGTTTAATAACTCGAAATAGCTATCTCAGAAATCCCTTATTTCTTTGTTAACAATTTTAAATATATACACACACACACACACATATAAAAGGTTCGAATCTCAGAAGGGTGCATTTGGCTGATGAGAGCTAATTAGCTTGAAATAGCTATTCCATTCTCCCTTAATTCAGGTCTTGGTGTATTCGGGTCTTTTCCCGTGTAAGATTGAGAGCATCCTGGCGACGTTTCGACGACGTCCCACTCGTCATCTTCAGGCTGGGGTCTTCGGCTTTGTGCTTGTGCAAGCAAAGTGTGATCGGAGCTGCCGTCTCTCTCTATATATTGGTGGGGGTGTGTGGAGTGCTGGCTTAGTTGCTGTAGGTGGATTGGTTGGCTGTGTAGGAGCTATTATTTGTGGATTGTTCAGCTGTTTCGTAACATCCTGAGTAGTTGAGATGCTGGCTGTGTGCCCATTAGTCTTTTGTGTTGTAACCACCTGGGTAATGGGTTGTGTGATGACCTCCTGAGATCTAGTGTAGTGATATCCTGAGTTCTGTGTTGCACCATCCTGGGTGGTTGGCTGTGTTGTAACATCCTGAGCTTTGGCGTTGTAGCCTCCTGAGTTCTGTGATGTGATGTCCAGGGCTGAAGGCTGTGAAGTAACATACTGGGCTTTGGTTTGGCCAAACAATCCACAAACAATAGCTCCTACACAGCCATACATACATACACATACATACATACACATACAGATTTTAAATATGTACTACAATTTACATGTATTTCACATCTCAAAAGAGCAGGACATGATGCTGTTAACCTTCACAAACAGTCTGAGCAGCTAGTTTTTGTTTATACTGGTATATTACACTAAGATTGTCCCCTTAGATTTTCACCCAAAGCAATAAATCTTTGTTTGGGAACTTGGATAGGTAAGTTGCTTGCATTGCAGACACAAGACGCCCTAATGATAATAAGCTTCTGTGTATTCCTGGGCCCTCTTTAAAATTCATGTTTCTTTCTCCTATTCGTACATGGTAACAGACTTCTGGCCACTTGTTTCTCAATCTTGCATCCTATTTTTATAACATCTGCTCTAAGGTTGTTTATTTCCAGCCTTCCCCCCCCCAGGTTTAGTCTTCACAATTACACAAAATGTTTTAAATATATGAAATCGCTCAATAGATTCCATATGTGGCAAAGTGCAGATGGAACTTCAGTCGCGGGCTGCAATTGTTTGCACAGTTCCTAATGGAAATGCTCGGGTACATAGTTCTATTATGTCATCGTCTTAAGATATTCCATTCTATTCAGTCATTTCATTTGACATTTGTCTTTTCTAATTAACACTGAATATTGTGTGGTTTTGTGTAGTTTTCTCATTATGAGGGGTTTTTTTTCTTTTAATGTCTGCAGACCTAATACGTTTGCAGACATTAAAAGAAATGTTCATTAAAGAAAATGCTCATATGTTCCTGTTGAAGCTCAGTGACTCTGTTGTAGTTGTAGCTATGTTTTGTCTATCTTTACTTTACTTTAGGAGCCCTCTTTCTGTTTTCTCCCGCAAAATTTCAAAAGCAAAAGCAAAAAATTGACAAGTGTGCATGTAACCAAAAGATTATCTGGAAGACATTATGTTACACAAGACTACTAGGGTTAGAAAGGCCTGGTTTCAAATCTCAGGAAGTGTGAAGCTCAGCGGCTGACTTTCAATAGTCACCATTAAATCCCACCTGTTATTTAATAACAATAGTAAAAGAAAAGGCTAGGGATAACACATTAAGCTTAGAAGAAGGTAAAATAAAACAAATGCATTGGTTCTGCTTTTCTTTTCATTCAGGATTTGTTTTTCTGTATTCCTAAAAACTAAAACAAATCCTATCTGGAATCTTTCTCAGGGTAGATACAAAGTAAAGCAAAATCCAATTTATAAACTTTCCCTCATCACTTAAAAGGCAGAGGATGCATCATCCGCCCGGAAGTGTGGTTGAAATTGGTCCTTTACATTTGTCCACCAATGTCACCCCCTCCCTGTTACTTTGTGACTCACAGCTTTTTATTTCTAATGAATACCACTTCCACTTGGCACAAAGTTTAATGCTCCTTGACGCAGAACACACTTCAGAAAGTTTTGGTGTAGATGTTACCTTGGAACACACTTTTGTGCATCACTGATGAACTATTGACTTGGTGGTATAATACCCAAATGTAAAATTTGTGCAGATGATAATATACTATGACGAAACCAAGGCCGCCTTCGAAATCATACATAAATCCCCCCCCTTTTTTGGTAATTTTAATCTAAATTGTGAGACTGGATTAGGTATGTATATATATATATATATATACCTATATATATATATAGGTCTTTGGTTCTTCGGGTTTTCTCCCACGTAGAATTTGAAGTGTCTTGGCGACGTTTCGACGAAGTCTCATTCGTCATCTTCAGGCTGGTGCTTTTGGCTTCTGCTTCTAGGAGCAATGTGTGGTCGTAGCTGTTTCTTCCTTTTAACTGCCAGTGGGGGTTTGAACTGATTGGCTGGGAGCTTGGCTATGTTCTGATTGGGTGGAGGTGTGTTCTGATTGGTTAGGGGCATGGCTGTGCTCTGATTGGCTGGGGGGTTGGCTGTGGGCCACTTTGAACCCCTCCAGCACAACAAAGCCCCCACCCAAACAGAACACTCCCCCAGCCAATCAGAACACAGCCAACCCCCCAGCCAATCAGAGCACAGCCAAGCCCCTAACCAATCAGAACACACCTCCACCCAATCAGAACATAAAAGCCCACATATATATTCCAGTTATATTTTATAACTCTGGCCTTTTTATGACTTGTGGACTTCAACTCTCAGAATTCCTGAGCAGCATGGCTGGCTCAGGAATTCTGGGAGTTGAAGTCTACAAGTCATAAAGGGGCCATAGTTCCCCAGCTCTGTTCTAAATGCCTAAGGTGTCTTACAAGGAGGTCTCATTTTGCATTAACAGCAACAACTCTATTTGTTACTAGTCCAAATTCAGTCATTGAGGTTTCATGATTGAGAATGGGGTGAAATCTGGGCCCTTACCTGTTCTAATCAGACTGCTTTACTCCAGTGCCTCTTCCCCTGTGAGATACTTTTAATTCTGGAATGAGAAACAATGACTTTATAGCCGGGGTCTCCAAACTTGGCTACTTTAAGACTTATGGACTGGCTGGCTGAGGAATTCTGGGAGTTGAAGTCTACAAGTCTTAAAGTTGCAAGCTTGAAGACCCCTGCTTCATAGGTATGGTTAGTTTCCAGTTCCTATTAATAAGCAGTCAGTGTGAGGGAGATTGGAGAGTCCCACCAGAATTGAAAGGCCTTTGGTTTCCACCCCTCATTCGTGTTACAGATACCTAGGCTGAAGGCTCAATTTTCAAGTGCATGCAAGAATGAAGTAACAAATCCATGAAAGTCTTGACTGCAGTGGCGACTACAATATTCTACTCTTAAGAGGGCCTTGAGAGCAGTTCCACCATTTCTTAGAAGAAGAGAAATCCATTTACCAAGGAATGTGTTTTTGCATCCCTGGCAAAGAGATTGAGCCGGTGATGGTGAGGCTTCATGCGATCTCAAGTGACTCTGTTGAAAAGGCAGAGTGTTCTGCCTTTTTATTTCATTTTTTTTTTTAAAAAAAGAGAAGTATTGAATGGAGCTTGAAATAAGATGCTTCCATCCCTGAGGTCATCCTGACAAATGAGCACTCTGAAGCTTTCTTTTCCTTTCCCCCTATCTGTAATGCAGCTGTCCATCTCACCAACTAATGTATATAGAGTTTGCTCCCTTTTGTGCTGATCTGATTGCAGATCTGATGCACTGGGCAGAAAGTACAGATTCGTTCCGTGTTTGTAGTCCTTCAAAGTTGAAATGGCCGCAGGCCTATTTGCTTGCAACCTCGGCCGAAGTTAACCAGAAGATTGTACATGAGGATGGGGAAGGCTCTATTTGGGCTAGAAACTTTTGTGGACTTGAATTTTGCCCACTCCATGTTGACCGTGAGAACGGAAATGGTTTAATTGGGATTAATCCCAGCAATAAAACTAATTTATTTTGCCTTCAACTGCTAAGATTTCAGGTTGATGTCACTGGAAAGGTAGTCACAGACTGGATGTTGTCAAGAAAATTTATTATTTCTCGACTTAATTTTTGTAACATAGTAGTGTCTTTTCCCCCTTTAAATACATAGGATTGGAGAAGCCTCCATGAAAATTTCATTTTCGTTTGTTTGGCTGTTAAAACATTCACAGATCCATCAGGGTGGCAGATATGAAAGAAGCATTCTGGATGATTTTGCCAAATGACTTGTGCTATGGATTGTTTCTTAACACGGTTGTGACACTTTTGGACGTATAATATGGCTACTCTACAGCACGGTCATTTATTTATTGTCAAAGAGATATGCATGGTTAAAGGTGAGCTGGACAAAATGGACACAAGACTCATTAGAAGATAAGTGCCTGTTAAGCTACTGTAAATATCAGCTATAGCTTCCAAATGTCCCAGGCAGTATGTTATACAATTTCTCACTGTTTAGCTTGCTAAGTCTTTTGCTGACTGCGACCATTTCACCAGCACTCTGTTACTTAGTAGTACTTATTTCTTTTCTTAGGTGTGCAGAACAAGAATTTTGCTTGTTTCAGTCAATATATTTACGCCTGTGTTTCCCCTGAGCCTGATCCTAATATTTGGGAGTCCTTGAGCTGCCCAGTCATACAAACTGAAATAGAATGGCGATTTTTTTGAAGCTTTACTCTATTTCACATTATACTGTAAATCAGGGGGTCTTCAAACTTGGCCCTTTTATGACTTGTGGACTTCAACGCCCAGAATTCAGGGCGTGCCTGGCTGAGGAATTCTGGGAGTTGAAGTCCACAAGTCATAAAGGGCCAAGTTTGAAGACCCCTGCTGTAAAATGTATGCACCACTGGTCACCTTTATATCTTAGCTTTTCTTAGAAATTCATTGAACCTTCACTCACTCCCAGCTTTATCCGCAGACAGCAACTTTGTGAAGTGGATTAGGTTGACAGAGAAGGACTGGCCAGGAGTTAAAGCTAACCAGGATGACCACAGAACAGCAAGTTCTGTTTTCAATATTCAGTCAACCTTAAACCTTGCTCCTAAGGTTAACTTCCCACTAAGCCAATCGGGAGCATCTTTGAAACCTTGAAAGAATGTTCTGATAGGTGCAATGGAACCTTTCCCTCCCCTTTTCTAAAAGGACAATTAACTATTATTTATTGATTAGAAAATCTATATTGCTGCCCGCTCACTCTCAGTGACTCTTGGCGGCTTACAAAAAAATAAAAAGCCAGCATAGAAGAATAAAAACAATAACCCCCGTCACCTCCCCTGGTGACAGCAGTCAGTCAAACAAGCCTTCTAATTGCCCCCATCCCACACTTGGTTCCTCAGACCCGTTGGCAAAACCTTGCATTTTAAAGAAGATACATAAGGAAATAAGAAAAAAAAAGGCAGAAGAGTAAAATAGAAATGAATTAACAAAGGATTTAGGAATGTCATGCAGGTTATAGTTTCCCGTACATCATTCTTTGATTGTGAATAACTGAATGAGTACATTACATTGTTTTTGAAAGACCGGATATAGCCCTTCAGGAAATCATTATGAAGCTCTAACCCAGTGGTGGCGAACCTATGGCACGGATGCCAGAGGCGGCACTCAGAGCCCTCTCTGTGGGCACGTGCGCCATCGCCCCAGTCTTAAGCCTTCAGCTGGGTTTTATAAAACCTTTTCGCTTTAGGCCTCCGCCGCCGTGTGCAAAAAAAAAAAAAAAGGTTCAATCAACCAGTTAATTTCAACTTCTCACGGGAAAAAAAAAGATCTTGCAAAGTTGGAATTGATTGATTGCACTTTTTAGACCCACCCAGTTTGTCGTTACCACCGCAGCGACGTCCACCCAATGGGCCACCCCCCCCCCCAATTGACCACACTGAGCCAATGGGCTACACCCTCCCGGCACCCGATGATGCATAAGTGGGTTTGGAGTTGCAGTTTGGACACTCGGTCTCTAAATGGTTCGCCATCACTGCTCTAACCAAAGCATGGCTATCAGGAACCATGACCGACAGTATAAATCATCAGGTAAAATAATGAATTTCAAGCGTTTTCTGTCCTTGGTGCTTGTGCTTGCTATTGGAACCGTATCGCCACACAAAAGCCCATTAATGAGGCTCTGAATGTTTATAGCAACAGCTATGGATTTTATCTACCGCTTGGAACAACAAAGGAAGAAAGGAGTCAATTTTGGGAATTGGAACTGGAATTCCAGCTGATTAGAACTTTAAGGTATATCTCAACTTTGCAAATACTGTAGCACATTTTTTTCCTATGGGTTTACCCGCTCCAGACTAAAATGGATGTAACCCTTGCAAGGGTAAGTTGACATTGAATAACCTGTGGTTCTGCTTTTGGAACCGAACCATTGTCTTGGCCTCATGTGGTTTGACCGAAGCCATCTTATTAAGCCATGATATTCAAGCAACATTATTATATGGGGTCTGATTTGGTTTAAAATTCAGATGGGGAAATGCGCCCACCCGCTTTCCTATCCATGAACTTGTTCCATACCAATCATCTTTTTTCCTTGCTTGAAATTTAAGTGGTTACCATAAGAATAAGTTCAAAGGCATGTTTTAATATTGCATCTAATGTAGCGCTGCTTGAGTAAATACTAAAAAAAATAATAATACAAAGAAGTAATATTAAGCTCATGAGATTGAGATCCTATGGCCTGCTTGCCATGTTCCTCTCATTTCATCCTAGAAAATGAAACGGGTCATTTTAATGGGCAGCAGGCAAAGAAGCTAGTAAGCTCATTTCACTTCCAACCTTAATAGGGCTTATATATTTTTTTCCCCTTTTCTTCAGAAGGGTAGCTTAATTAAATTAAGCCAAAGATACATACTGTACAGCAGGTGAAGCCTCCAGCAAGATAAACAGATCAATAAACTAATTTGTGTTTGCTGACTAGAAGAGATTTCTAATTACTAGTGCTCTCTGCTTACCATTTCAGAGGGTGGCAAAGTAATTGAAAGGATAAGAAATCCAATTCTTCCTTGTTTTGAGAATTTGTTCCTGTTTAGCGCCCCTTAATGCTGACTCGCTTGTCAGATTGAAGGGGATAATTTATTACTGCCTGTCTCAGTTCCCTACTCAGGAGTTGCTTCACATTTTGGTTAAAATAACCCTGGTTGGTTAAATTGTTAAAATAACATTAAAACATTAACACTGATTATTTGATGATGATAATTAGCATTTTTAACATTCTAGCAGTATGTGATCTCACCGAATACCTAACTACAAACATGGTCCAATTTTTGTTTTGTTCTATTTAGGTACAAAATCTAGATCAAGAAGAGAGGTATAACTGTTTATTTACTCCCGAATAGGGAATTGTTTTGTAGAGAGAGGGCAATACCAAATTCTTGAAGATGAGACAAATTCTTATTTTGGATATTATTGTGAGGCCCATAATAATAACATAGTTAATCAAACGATAGATAAGAGTTATGTTTCACCATGGGTTCTGTGCAAATGTGCAATTGCAGGAGCCGTATGGTACGGTACTTTGTACTCCTTTTCCTCTTGGCATTGCTACTGTTGGAAATGAATTTGTGCTAAGCTCCAGTAGTATAAATTGTCTATCCGTCTAATTAGACGGTCAATTCTATGTCTGGAAGGAGCACTGAGAGACCACAATAGATATTAAACAGATTTTTTAATCTAATCTCAGGTATTATTGAATATCCATTAATACTACACTCTAACCAGAATCCCATTCTCAGTCCCTACTGATGTTTTACTCCAGAGGTCCCCAACCTTTTGGGCATCAGGGACCAGTTACATGGAGCGAGGTTTTTCTGCAGACTGGTTTTGTGTGCTGCCTGCATCCCGCGGATGGGCCTTTGCTTGTCTGCGCGGCCCGGTTGCTGGCATGCTGTGGCCCAATATCAGTCCCCGGACCAGGGGTTGGGGACCCCTGTTTTACTTGACTTCTGGAGCTACAGTTTGCAATGGTCGTCCCTGGGAATCACTTGGTTAGGGAAAATCCAACGTAAGTCATAGTTGGAAGTCCACAAAGGAATTCTCAGGTAGAGCAAATGATGTGGTGCTTGCAAGTGCAAAGGAGAAAACTCCATATTTAAAGAAAAACAGGTTGGCTTGCTTATTGCCAATTTTAATAGCAATAGCACTTAGATGTATATACTGCTTCCCCTAGTGCTTTACGACACTCTCTGGGCAGTTTACAATGTCAGCATATTGCCCCCAACAATCTGGGTCCTCATTTTACCGATCTCGGAAGGATGGAAGGCTGAGTCCATCTTGAGCTCGGTCAGGATCGAATGCCAGGCTGTGTGGGCAGAGTTAGCCTGCACTGCTGCATTCTAACCACAATTAATGTTTTCCCCATCCCTTTGTTTCTCCTTAATTTCCAGCCCTGGCCCAGCGTGTCCAATCTTGCAAAAGATTTCATTGACCGCCTGCTCACGGTGGATCCCGGCGACCGGCTGACAGCACTTCAAGCCTTAAAGCATCCCTGGGTGGTGAGCATGGCGGCCTCGTCTTCCATGAAGAACCTGCACCGTTCCATCTCTCAGAACCTCCTCAAGAGGGCGTCGTCGCGTTGCCAAAGCACCAAATCAGCTCAGTCCACCCGCTCCAGCCGCTCCACCAAATCCAACAAGTCTCGCCGGGTGCGGGAGAGGGAACTGCGAGAACTGAATTTGCGGTATCAGCAACAGTACAATGGCTGACAGCTCCACAAGAGACTATTTCACTTCCTTCTTTTCGTCCCTGGGGCGCGTTCCGCAGGGTGCCCACCCAGTGCTCCAGCTGCCTTATTTCTTGTCTGAAAGCTCAGTCTTTGTGTCTGTCTTTCTGTTTTGAAAGCAATGGATATCTTGGGACATTGGCGCCTTTGGGAAAATGCCGTACCTGGGCAGGGTCCGTACAGTACCTCTGCCATGGTGGGAAATGAGGAATGTCTGTTTTTGACCTTCCCGGGTCAAGTCCTGCTCTGATGGTCTGAAATACTGGAAACCCATGGAAGGGAGAATCCTTACTCAGTTTAAAATCTTTCCTACCACTGCTTATTTAATGCCAAAAGTCCATTGTTGTTGGCACAGTCTCTGATGGTTGAGAGAGTTAGAAGGCAATCCTCTGCCCACTTACCTGGAAATAAGCTTGATTAAATTAATGGGGCTGACTTCTGCATAGATGCATATAGGAATACACACTAGGCTCATGCTTAAGATCTGGAATCACCTGGAGCTCGAGGCACTTCCAGGAGTGCACAAAGGGATGATCAATTTTCTTTACCAGTGTGACCTCTTGGACTGTGCTAAACTTTTTTTCCCTAGAGATTCTAGTAACATTTAAAGTTGGGGGGGGGCAGGATGTTCTCTAGATCTGGGCCAACATTTAGCTGGAAATGGCTTGGGATGAGCTTTGTTCTTCCTTCTTGCCTCTTATGTATTTGTGGCATTGCTTTGATCTTCATTTTGGGTGTTTTTTTTCCTCACTTAATGCTGGGATGAATTGTTATAATCCCTGTTATCATTCCAAGTCAGCCATAGCTGCAGGATGTGGATCAGCATTCCACATTCCCAGAGACTGCAAGAACCTTAACAACTTTTGTCTTCCAACATCATATGCTACCAGTAGATGTCCTATTACAGTGACAGAATGAGCAGTAGAAAACTCTCATCAAATGTTGTGCTCGAAGTTTGACTGTTGTGCCTGCCTATAGAATGTGCAGAGAATACAGCTTAGACTCATTAACTTACATAGTTTAATGAGATCCACAAATATTCTACACTGCACAGAGCCCCAAGGATTAACCCACTTTAAAAAATAAATAAATCTACAGTTGCAAACAAAGAGTCCAAAACCAAAACCAGTAATCTACCATAGCCATGTTTTAAATAAAGTCAGGTGAAGCAATGCAAATGATTATAACAAGAAGATTTGCACATTTATCAAAATGTATCTTCAAAATCATTAACCAACTTGAAAGAAAGTTGCATTCTTCTATCTTTGTTTAAGCCTGATATGCAGCCAAAGGGAATTTTGACGATAGCATCAATCCTTTCATTTCAAATGGCGTGGAGAATCCGGTTTTAATGGGTCCATATCGACAGTGCATCTACCTGCACGTACAAAGCTAGCACGTCAGGGAACAGAGGCACCAGATTAGCAAAAAGGTTTGCAGGCTGTGGGAATGGATTCAGAGTGGCACCCCCTGCCTGCATGGTGAAGTGGTCCAATTAATTCTGCGACCTCATTCTGCAACATAGGAAGACTCCCTTGTGAAGCAAAGGCTGGCAAAAGACCGTCTGGAGTTTCCCAAGTAGTTGAACCTAGCTTTGAAACTAACCATCCAGAGATGCTTTTAATTCTCTACGTCAGCCCAAGTGGCATTTCGTTGATCTTTTTGTCCTCTTGATCTTTTTCTCTCTCCTTTTCCAGGTTGTGGAGAATTGTGGCCAAAACAGCTAAGAAGTGCCTTTTTTTTAGAAACCAACTCCTTATTACCCTCTCGCAGCTCCTGTTTTGCAACCAACACAGATTTCTTTAATGATCATTAACTGGCGGTTTAAAGTTTAGCGTTTTCATCAGTCTTGATATTCAAGGGATTTTATCACGTTGGGCAGTTAAATGCCACTGGATTTTATGAGCATTATGAGCCTAAAGATACTTTTTACTCCTGTGAGTGATGTCCCTGCAGCTCATTTTTTACATTTACTTGAGCAATGCATTTGTTACACTTTGGATTTATCTCTACTCCTGTTACTAAGCACACCTTGTGTAGAATTGGTTTCTCAGGCCAGGGCGCCATCTAGTGGTTCAGGACACTCTTGCCAGTTAGATCAATTAGTGCAAACGTCTATTAACGCTTGACTTCATAGCCTACTATTGTTTACTTTACCATAATTGGCATACCTTAAATCATATTTTGCTAGCTGTTGGGCCATACCAAATTTCACGTTGATGTTTCCATCAAAGGTGCTGCTTCTTTTTCAAAGAATGTCCAGTTGTCTCTTGAAAAAGCACCTTTGGAACAACCATGACCTGGATGAGTGAAAATTTCTATGGACATTGGCCGTTGCAATATTTATTTGACTCTTCAGAAAATTCTTAGGACTGGGGTAGAGATTTCTTTAACTCTTCTTTGTTCCATTCCTTCTGGATAAGATGTCAATTTGACCCCCTGATTGTCCATGGATATCATTGCTATCTAAGCATAGAGGCGAGCGATTTCTGCCAAGGATGGCTAACTGTGGCCTGCTAAGCCTATTATAATGATAAGCAAACCATTCACAAAGTGGGGTTTTTGTTCTTAAACACACGCCACAATTCCTAAGAGAAGAAAAATTATGTTTATCCTGGATGTAGCATAACTGTTCATCCACACTTCTTCCTCTCCCGTTGCCACTCCTTTTGGTGTTTAGCTGCTAAGTTGATTTATCATAGGTACGCAATAACAGCCCTTGAATACTGCCCTGATCTTGAGATGTTCTCACTCTTGGAAAAAACTAAGCATTGTAAATATGCTGGAACTTAGCGACACTGTGTTAAAAAGTGCAGTTAGTTTGAAATCCATCTGTGTCTTGGGAGAAAGAATGCAAAGTGGGGGTTACGCTCGGATTTGCTAACAGTGGGACTCTGAGGAGATGCTGTAGATTAGAAGTCACTTCTAGCCCACATTTTGCCACTGGAAATATTTTCTTTTTTAAGTCCTGTATTTGAATATCAGTGGGTCCTTTATGCCAGTCTCTTCCTGTCACCTTCTAAGAGTTCACTGGACTAGAGCCACAGTAAGAAGAGTCATTGTGTTACTGCCTAGTAGGAAGAAACGTGAGATCTTTTTCTAGGAGAGCGATTTGAAAGAAGACTGTCTGGAGCCAAGCATCTATGTATTCCACAATGTCAGGATATTGAGTTTTATCAGGCACTCTAATTATGAAGACTGGTTGTCTACCTTTAAACTGTCAACTCTCTTTTTTTTTTTAAATCAGGAACTCTTGCACTTTATCCTATCCCAATAATTTTGTAACGTTTTCCTACGAGCCCCGTGTTTCGACATTTCCCATCATTTGAAGCACAAATTCCAACGTTTCCCGACATTTCCACTCTGAATCCCAAGACAGTGCTTTAACACTTCTGGCTTTTTAATGACTTTATTCTCCAGTGGAAGAAAAATCGAATTTGGAAATGTGACTGGGACTGTACAGTAATTTACAAGCCAGTCAGAGCGGCACTTCTCGTGAAATTATGGCCAGCAAGATAGTCCTCTCCTGCTGAGGACCACATTCTTCCTCTGCTTCTTACTAACCTGTGGTGCACCAACATGGATTTCCCTGCGACCGGGGGAGAGAATATGACAGGAGATCGTCTTAAGCAGGCTTTCTACGTCTGCCATAATGCCTAAGTTGGCCTTTAAATGTTCGCCTCGTAAATGACCAGCATTGTTGTGAGTGGAAGCTTTGATGGGTAAATACGGGGATGAAGATGGAATTAAAGTAGTCTTGTGTTCTTCTGAGGCTTTGTAATCAGAATTCAGCAGCTGGAGAACTTCAAGAAAACGCATTTTGGGAATGGGATCAGATGCATAAATCCACCCCTGTAACTTTGCCCATACTTTCAAAAGCTTGCCTTTATCTCAAAAGAGTTATATAAATGCCATTTTGCCACTTTAGTGCCTTATTTAAACCACTTAGTCATTTACTTTTGGAAACCCAGGACTGAATTACAGCGAGTCATAGTCCAAAGAACCACTTTCGCTGATGATGCACACTTAGTAAATCCAGACCAGTTCCCTTTCTCTCCGGGTTGTGTTACAGATGGCTTTTGAAACTCAGTGTGTCAAAGGAAGTTTGATGTAACACAAGGGACTCCTTTGTTCCAAGGATTGGGGGAAACCATTACAAATCTGAGTGGCCATTTTTGGACTGCTGGCTGTGTCTTTGGGCCCCATCTGATGTCACGGAAGCAGAAACAATACCAACAAAATGTGAAATTCGCCCTTGGAAAGGTTAGAGAAAAATCTGGTGCCTGCCCTGCTTTTAATTTTTCTCAGCTCGGTTCAGCAAGCCACCTTTTTTTCCAAACCATTTATCTTAGGGAGGCAGTCTTATAGATGCACTGAAGTGCTAGATCAGAGGGGGCTGATCTATGGGCTGGATGCGTAATGCTGAAAGCACGCCCACCCCGGCTCCGGCAATGGGGAAAAAGCCGCAACACATCATGTGACGTTGCGGTATTTTGACACCCCTGTGCTAGATAGACAGTAGCTGGCCAAGATACTAACAAGTACAGTAGTCCTCGGCTTAACAACCATCCGTTTAGTGACAGTTCCAAGTTAGAGCGGCACTGAAAAGGGTGACACTTTTTCACACTTAGGTTGTAGAATCCCCAGGGTGATGGGTTCAAAATTCAGGCACTCGGCAAGCGGGATGTATTCGCAAGAGTTGCGCTGTCCCGTAGTCATCCTCTCACCCTCTGCAACTTTCCCACAAGCAAGGTCAGTGAGGAAAGCCTTCTTCACGATCCCCTGAACCATTGTAATGATTTGCTTAACAACGGCGGCGGCAGAGATTGTAAAATGGGGCACGGTTCCTTTAACCACAGAAAATTTAGGTCACAGTTGTGGTTGTTAAGTCGAGGGTGTCCTGTAATTCTGTGTGCAGAGAGTGTGTTAGCAGCTGTACGTGGCTGGGATTTCATTGAGAACCGTTAAAAGAGTTTTTGTCACCAATTACAGCTTGATAGGCTTTCCAAGGACCTCAGGGCTGTCTAGAACCCAATGAAAAATGGTTTTTGTTTTTTTGGATAAGGTTAACAGGTTATTCATTTTAGATCAGTATAATTGGGGTTAGGGGAAGGGGTACTTTCCAAATATTCTGTACTCCAGCAGCCCCTGGTTATATCCTTCTGCTTTCCTGCCATTATCTGTGTGCTGTGAATGTGTCACTTTTGGCACTAGGGCAGGGATGGTGTTAACCTTGGCAACATTGTGGGCTTCAACTCAGCATAGCTGGCTGGGGAATTCTGGGAGTTGAAGTCCACAGGCCTTAAAAGTTAGCAAGATTGACTAGCCCTGCACTACAGTCTCCTCTGGAAATCCTGCAAGGCAGGATTAAATGAACTTAGTCTGACTGTACAGATACTTCGCCTCACTGCCATAACATCAACGTTGTCCAAAATAATTGTTTCTAGAACTTCCCTTGCCTCTTTTTCCTAGGTCAGCGCGACTTCCATGCCCTACTTTTCTCCCGAGTAGTCATATCTCTGATTTTTGTCTTTGGTGCCTTTGGGGATTTTTTATTTTTTTTTTACACGATGGAATCTTTACCTTTTTAGAGGGTGATTTGATGCATGACAGTTAACCTGTAATGTTGAAATTAGTGTATGGAATTATTTATTTTGTGTATTCAGTCTTGTTTTTAAAATTTGGAACTGTAACCTTTTATTCAGTAAACCATTGATCCTCACAGAGTGGTGAAGGATTTGTGTGTGCGCGTGTGTGCGTGCTTGTAATCCATGCTGTAATAAAAGGCAGGCTTTTTCAGATGAGGACGTGCACTTCTGAAGTCAACTTAGTGGACTGTGTCGTAAGTATTTGAGGGAGGGGGTGATGTCACAACTTTGGGGACCATCCTCTGCCATATACTTCCCTTCGACCAGTGAGAGCACACAGGGTCGGCCTCCTCCGGGTCCCGTCAGCGAAACAATGCCATCTGGCGGGTCCTAGGGGGAGGGCCTTCTCTGTTGTGGCGCCCACCCTCTGGAACCAACTGCCCCTTGAAGCCCGCGTTTCTCCCACTCTCCCGGCCTTCCGGAGGAATCTTAAGACCTATCTTTGCCTAGTAGATCATCGATTGAACATGAGGCAACAGTGTGAAGCAGCTGCAAAAAAGGCAAACACGATCCTAGAGTCCAGATCACGTGAAGTTATTATTCCCCTCTACGCTACCTTGGTCCGACCTCACCGGGAGTACTGTGTCCAGTTCTGGTCACCCCAGTTCAAGGAAGACACTGACAAACTGGAGCAGGTTCAAAGGAGAGCTACCAAGATGGTGAACGGTCTACAAACCATGTCCTATGAGGAACGGTTAAAGGAATTAGGAATGTTTAGTCTACAGAAAAGAAGACTGAGAGGAGACATGATAGCTGTCTACAAATACCTGAGGGGCTGTCACAGTGCAGAGGGATCAGCCCTGTTCTCACTTGCTCAAGGAAGGACTAGAAACAATGGGATGAAACTGCAGGGGAAAAGATTCAGATTAGATGTTAGAAAAAAATTTCTAACAGTCAGGGTGATCAACCAGTGGAACAGGTTGCCACAGGAGGTGGTGAGCTCCCCTTCGATGGAGGTCTTCAAGCAGAGACTGGACGGCCATCTATCTGGGATGGTTTAAGGAATCCTGCCTCGAGCAGGGGGTTGGACTCGATGACCCGGGAGGTCCCCTCCAACTCTACCATTCTATGATTTGCCGGCAGGCCTGGGGTTGACTGTGGAATGTTGAGTGAATGATGAATGCGTCTGGGATTGTATTTTTTAATGATTTTTTAGATTTGGAGTTAGTTTTGAAGTACTGTTTTGTTTATGTTGTAAGCCGCTCCGAGTCTTTGGAGAGGAGCAGCATATAAGTCCGAAAAATTAAATTAAATTAAATTAAATTTGAACGGCCGCTAAGTCAATCATCGCAACTTGAGGATTATTGTAGTCTTTCTTTTTATTATAACAGAGGATCACTGGAGGAAGATTTTTTTCTTTGAAATGAAAGCCCATATGTTTTGGGGTTTTTTTTTCCATATCTCAGTTGCAAGAATGTGTGTTAATATATTTCCCACGTTGCGGGGAAATCCCAGTGACCGCGTTTGTCTCGTGTCTCCCAGGGACGCCATCAGTTTCTAGCGACTACTTGATCAATCCAGTTGCGGAATTTGGAGACTCGGGTATACACAGCAGGAGTCCGGACGTTACAGCTGGGGGTTCCCCAGGAGACGATCCCAATCAGATACCAAGTTGAGCCTTTCTGGCACACCAGAGGGCCACCAGAATCACCCTGAAAGGACAGGAAACAAAAAGCAAATGCTTTTAAGAAAAAAAAAAAACCTCTTTTTTTTTTCCTGCCTGGGGTCAGGAAAACTAACCCATCTGGAGCCCAATCTGTCCCAAAGGTGCTTTTTCAAAAGGCAACTGGACTTTCCTTGACGTTTTTGCTTTTCATCCAACGAAGTTTCTTGGACACGAAGCAAAACGTCTCCCAGGAAAAAAAAACCAAAGAAAGTCCTTTGAAAAAGCACCTTTGAGACAAACATGACCTAGATGACTGAGAATCTCTCATAGATGGCCCAATTTGTATTTGAAGAAGAGGCCTCTGGAGAACCGAAACAGCATCCTGGAAGAAGACAGCAGTGCCAAGGAAATGACACAGTCATGTCCGGTGATTCCACCAGGAGTTGACCTCAGCCCAAAGAAGATTCATTTGATCTTTTTTTTAAAAAAAACAACACAACCCTTTGAAGCTCTTCAGGGTCTTATCTTTAGATCATGATTCTGGTATTCTTTAAGTGAATGGAACTCTTAAGACCACCTCCAATAACCTTGCCAAAATAAAATCCATGGCTGCATACCAAGAACCTCCCTCTCAGAGTTTTAATACGCTGCCCCGATAACCTTATAATAAAAATATAATAGTAATAATAACAACAATAACAAAACAACAACAATAAAGTTGGAAGGGATCTTGGAGGTCATCTAGTCCAACCCCCTGCTTTTTACAGAGAACCTTACATGGCAGGACGTGGCACCGGCTCCACCGGCACATATCATAGAACTGGTGATAGTATTGGAGTGTTTTTTCTGGCACTCATTTGCCGCCACCAGGGGAAGAGAGACTTGCTGCAATATGGTTGCAGGTTCATTTGCTGTCAGAAAGAAAGAAAGAAAGAAAGAAAGAAATCAGTGTGGAGGAAGCAACCAGCTGGAATTTATCAGATTGAATTAAAGAAGGCAGGCTTTGTGTTTTGGCTTTTCTCAGCCTGCCTGATTCCAAATGGTCACTTACAAGACAGTTTGTCCCGTCCCCAACCGGTTGTGGCACACTTTAAACCTGCGGGTAAGACCTCATTGGAAGAAGGCAGACAGACTGGAGACACATAAGCATTCAGCTGTACTGGAGCAGAAAGCTTCAGGAGGGTGATGTCATTATTTATATTGTAAGGGTCCCAGGAAGGATTGGTGATCGCCTGGAAAACAGCAGGAGTGGAGGAGAAACCTTAAAAGATTAGCCTCTGCTTGATTTAAGATCTTAAAAGTCTATATCACTCTCTGGTAGGCTCTGGATTAGGCCAATACGATTATGCAAGACTGACAACTGCTGACATTTCTGAATGGAAATATTTGGTTTCTGTATGTCGCCTTCAGATCTTAATTTAAAATCACAGATTGGGTGAGTGCTATCTTTTCCTTTGTTTAGAATCTCTAAAAGAAAATAAGTCATAAGGAGAAAGAAAATAAGACTTAGCAAAGCCAACTGCCCTAATTTGCAAACCAGATTTTATAACTTAATGTATAGTGAACAAATTAGGCCAACAAGCCATGGCTTAGCATAACTGTTTGTCATGACATCCACCACTATGGGGTTGCAGCGCTCTGTGGGATGAGCATCAATAAATAATTTTAAATTGTTTCCATTACAAACCACATATGATTAGTGTTGTGGGTGTCTCTAGACCAGCTGGGGAAATGTCAGAGGATGACGAAGAACAACCAGGCCCCTCTGGGTATTTTCCCCTCCCGGCAGCCGAGCCAGACAGTGAGGAGATTTGTATGCAGTCTGAGTCAGACTCTCAAAGCGAGGAGTCAGACTTGGAACAGGACAATATATGGCTTGATCCGAGATTCCGAAGGTTTGATAGGCGGAGGTTTCAGTTACGTGGAAAAAGGAAGTAATGGGGGAAGTGACGTATCGGACACTATATTAGAAGATAAAGGAGGGACTAATTCTTTGTCACGAGCAACGTTAATATCAAAGAGTAGCCTGATGCCTTGAGAGGTTCGTTTGAACTCAGTTTTCTGGTGTTTTTGGAATGTACGGAAGATTAATGAGATCTTGGACAACCTGAGAGATAAAGAGTGAGTTAATTGGAAGGGAGGGAGAGCATGTTTAAGCTGAATGTAAATAAGTCAGATTTGGCCGTTCCGCAAACAAAATGCCAGCAGCTTGCTTTGAAGTGAATCTCTTGAACTATGTTAAATAAAACTCTTAAAGAAATATTTCTGTGGATTTTACTAAGCTGAGAAGGGCTAGATACAACAATTAGAAGCTGATCGGGAGGGAGGACCCCCCCAAAAAAAGATGTTGATCACATGATCTCACTTCTATCCCTGATGCCTAAATGTACTTTCCCTTGCATGATGCATTTTTTGGACATTTGGACATGGTCCCAAATGAGCCACTCACCTTGACTATGGATCGCCGTTGGGCTGGCGCAGCATTATCGTATCTGTTATATAGTCCAAAGTAAGCAAAATGTGTTCCCGGTCTAGAGAAATAAAAACAAAAACCATGTCTAATGTGCTATTGTGACCCTTCTTCCCTCTGATGCGTACATGCGGCTAAACTGAATGTAGCATTGAGACATACTGTAAATCAGTCCTTTAGTGCTGGAGCAAGAAGAGGTGGGCTAAAGATAATAGGATAGGACAGGATAGAAAATAGAACAAAAGATAATAGGATAGGACAGGATAGAAAATAGAACAAAAGAAAATGGAATAGAATAGAATAGAATAGCATAGAATAGAATAGAATAGAATAGAATAGAATAGAATAGAATAGAATAGAATAGAATAGAATAGGAAAATGGGGATAGAATAGAATAGAATAGAATAGAATAATGGGATAGAATAGAATAGAATAGAATAGAATAGAATAGAATAGAATAGAATAGAATAGAATAGAATAGAATAGAATAGAATAGAATAGAATAGAATAGAATAGAACAGAACAGAACAGAAAAGAATAGAATAGAATATTGGCCAAGTGTGATTGGACACACAAGGAATTTGTCTCTGGTGCTTAAGTTCTCAGTATTCACACATAAAAAAGGAAAGAGATAGATCTTAAATCATAAATACGTAATAAATAGGCTATCATTAATAGATAGCCTCTGTTGAGATTCAAACTCTTGAATCTCAGATCATTTTGTTGATTCAGTAATTTAGAAAAGGGATAGAATAGTTTGGAGATATCGATGGAGAAAGAGATTATTAGAGAAGACCTTCTGATGGGCAGAGGCCAAAGGAGTGGTCTTTCACGGCTAGAATTCTCTTTCACTTTTATGGGAGGGATAAAATCTTAGAGCAGGGCTGTCCAACGCTGGCAACTTTTAGACTTGTGGGCTTTCCAAATAAGGATGAAACGCAGTGCCTCTAGGACGTGATCAATAGAACAAGAACATGGAAAGGATCTACTTACTTCACTTTGCAGTGAGCAGCAGTAGCAACCCAATTCTCATTTATCAGGGAACCACCACAAAAATGGCCACGTGAGCTAGTCTAGAAAAAAAAAATTCAAATAGCACAGATTTGGAATGCACGAAGGGTAAAATGCATCAAGAAAACAGGGTGTTGGGCAAAATGTGTTCCTTATTTTTCCTTCTTTGCTTCCCTCTTTCATTATTTTTTTTTTTGAGGACTGAACTAAACAGGACAGGAAAAGACCAATCCGCAGTTCACCTTTTTCAACCTGAACAAGTTTCAAGTATGGATACAAAGGAATTCTAAAGCAGGTCCTGCTGGCACTTAATTTGAGCATTCTTCTCACTTTGGATGCAAAGGAGCAGCAAATAAACCTGTCTAAATCTGTCTTCAAAAAAATCCAACACACTCTATACTAGGAATCCAAAATGAATGCACAGTACTAAAAGTTGCATACGAATAGTATCAATTTTTAAAAAAAGTTTGTAAAATGGAGAAAGGTTTTTAAAATGTAAATGAACTCGGTTTTTTTCATCAAATATATTATTATTATTATTATCATCACCATCATCATCTTTGATTTAAAAAAAACCCAGTTCATTTACATTTTAAAGAATAATTTTCAGTAATTCTGCTGAAGATTTTTATATGGGAACGATGCCTACAAGTGCCTGCATATGTTCTGAAGGTCAGCAAAGCTGAGACTTCCATATGTTTTTTAAAAATGTAGGAATACTTTGTTGTTAACAACAACAAAATTTTAAGTCATTTATTCTGGGGCGGCCTCAAGTCTACCCTACCCTATTCTCACCTATGCACTAATATTATGTCTTAAAAGGATAGCTTTGTTATGCCAAACTCCTCTTGTCTAATTGCTTGTTTATTTTTACGAGTGGCAGACTTTCTGAAACAATCCAGAGTTTAAACTGGAATTTGTAGACATGAGGCGTCTTTTTCCCACTTCAAGGACTGTTGTGGGGAAAATACCCATTTAAGGAAGGGGCCAAAACAATGGAGTATCCCTTCTTAGTATATGCACCCCATAATGATCATTGGGTTCCTGCCTATAGGATCACAGGAGCCACAGGGCCCATGGGTTTATAGTTATAGACTATGCAAAAGCAATGCAAATTATAACCCAACCTCCACTGCAGGAATGTAGGATTTGACAACCACACAGACTGACTGAATTATGGTTTGACTTGGCATTACGCTCTTCTTTTTTAGAAAAAATTTTTTTTCCTTTTTTCACTATACAACAAAAATAAAACTGAAAAATACATGTTTTTCCCTTAACAAAACTATGTTATACATCTCATATATATTATTTACAATTTATTTACATTAGTAATCATGTCTTTTTTCTTTCTTTGTTCTAGCCAATCATAACATTTGTTCCATATTTCATAAAATTCTGTTGACTCCTTGTCTTTTAATTCTAGCATAAGTTTATTCATTTCCGCGCATTCAAGAATTTTGTATGTAATCATATCGTTTGTAGGTATGTTTTCACCCTTCCAACACTGGGCATATACTACGCGGGCTGCTGTCAATATAAGTATAATGATGTATTGGAGTTGTTTTTCCATCTTTAAATTTATTATACCCAAAAGAAATAGTTCAGGTTTGAATTCAATTTGCACCTTAGTTATCTCCTGTATCCAGTTCCTTATCCGTTCCCAATAGCTCTTTGCTTTAGGGCACAGCCACCACATGTGATAAAATGTTCCTTCCTTATTTTTACATTTCCAACATTCCGGATTCATATTTTTGTACATTTTGGCCAATCTCGCCGGTGTTAAATGCCATCTATAGAAATTTTGTATTGATTTTCCCTATATGCAGTTGACAGTGTCAGTTTACAATTTATGTTCCATAATCTTTCCCATTCTTCCAGATTTATATTTCGGCCCACATTTCGTGCCCATGCTATCATTGGCCCTTTCATTACGCTCTTCTAAGGAGGCTCCAAGTCTGTCCTTTCTAAAGTAGCACCTTCTAACATAAACTCCTTTTTTATTACCCTGTAGTTCCTATTTGAGTAGAGATGGGGTGATTGAATGGAGTTGAGCATTTAATAGCTGGATGCCCTTCCCGACACCTACTCAACAGTTCACAGCAGATATTTTTTTCTTTGTGCCTTAGGAGAAAAACATCTGCTACTACCTAAGGTTGAACTCTCAACCTTCCAATGGGAGGTCAATGTCACCATGCCGCTTTAGCTTCCAACATAGACAATGTCCTTTATTGTGTCCACATTTTGACTCACTTCACACCTGACAACAATCTGGTGTTCAACCTCTATCTGCTTCCATTCCGGGGTCCTCGGGCAGATTCAACTTGCCTGCTGTGTCTAAAATGCAGTTCAGCATCTTGGATGTTCTCCTCACTCCTGACCTAACAGGGACCGGGGGGGAGGTGTCCTTACCTGCAGCGAGACTTGCCAGGGCCAAGAACCACGAATGGCATTCACCCCGTTGATAATTCTCTCTGTGTCTTTCACATTGGGTTTAATGGATGGGTTCCCACAACCTATGACAAGACAAAAGGGAGAGTGAATCTGTTAAGTATCTCAGGTCTGGACTGAGTAGCCTTCTGTGATGGACAGGAAGCTTGGGGCGGATTGTTCAGATTTGTTCCCTTGCTGCCTACTCTTGACAAGCTCAGAGGAACCAACAGCTCCAGGCAAAGGATTGGTTGTTACGCATTAGGCTACAGAATAGGGGCACTTTTATTTTTCAAGTTGAGAATGCCCTAATTGGCCTTTGAGATTTGATGCAGGACAAAGTAGAGCAAAAGTAGGCTTAATTTAATTCCGCGTGAATGCCCATTTCAATCTAAACAAACTCTCCTCCACATTGCTTCCTATACATTTAATCATACGATCGTCTACATATAACACTAGATAGCAGAGCCATTTTTAATAAAAGGCACTGGTGGCGTTGGAAAAAGCATTCGAAGGACGGCAATGGCAGGGCTGTTTTAACTGCCAGGAAACTACCTGGGTGGCTCCTTGACATCATTGACATGTTCCTCTTTGAAGAAGACTACCAGAACCCTGCCCACCCCTGCTCCCCACCCCCCCGAGTTGTAGCTGGAAGCATGCTGCCTTTCCCAGCCTGTTGCTCTTTTTTGCACGGGAAGACCTTCGTGCAAGCAGGCCTGTGAATTAGGCAACGCGTGTTGTGTGCTTGTGCCTAATGTGTTGCAAGCAAAGAATTTAGCATGCCCTCCCCCCATAGGAATTGCATGCTCCATCAGTTGTGATGAAAGAATAGGAAGTAACCAACCAACCTAGAAAGGCAACACATGCTTTACTCACCACAGGCAACATCAAGGAGTACTAAGTAAGTAAGAGCCAGCCACAGGAAAGTCATTTTGGTTGCTACTCCCAGGAGCTCTAGGTCCCTGGTGGCTGCTGGGTTTTTATTGCTATGACCCGTGGCACTTCGCCAGGTGCACTTCGCCCCTCCCTTCATCCTTGGATTGATGATAGTAGGAGCAGAGTAAATTTAGCTTTGGTTGCATGACGCAGGTGTCTTGTCAAGGACGTTTCACCAACAGTGCCACAGAGTTTGCAAATAACACCTGTTTCCCATAACGGTTGTTTTTTTTTTTCTTTCAAACTGAACAACCGACTCAAAGCTCTGTATTGGCCGTTGGTAAAGTTTCAGGCTTGGCCTAATCACCACTGTCTTCTTTTCACCCAACCATTTCTAAGCCATTGCTTCTTTCCCTGGAGTCTCCTGTAACATCTTATCATCCTTTCTCC
Organism: Bothrops alternatus; assembly: GCA_034064705.1. Lineage (NCBI taxonomy): Eukaryota > Metazoa > Chordata > Lepidosauria > Squamata > Viperidae > Bothrops > Bothrops alternatus. The sequence continues at coordinate 1,616,363 of JARGCV010000666.1, forward strand.
AGGAAACCTGGAGTCTCTAATTGGGGCCCTTTCTGGGAATGCCTAGTGTTGTTGCCTGTGGTTTAGTTCCATTCTGTAGACCTGCTTTCCTGGTGATGCCACTGCAGATGTCAAAACAGAACACTTACTCAACCTTTTAGGAATTGGGCCATAGGCAAGCATTCTCTGAAAGGAAGTGGGCTGGAGAGAGAAAACCTGTTGCTCATGTATGTCTTTTGCAAAACCAATCGGAATGTCCTAGTCTGAGGTTTTTTTTAAAAAAACCCTCTTTTTAAAGGAAACTGGCCCCTGCCAAAGATATTTTCTTCTTCTTCCTCCTCTTGGGGATCTTATTGACTGAGTGGGGATCCTGTGCATTTGTCCTGAAGCTGTCTTACATTTATACAAGACTATATGGACTCACGATGAGCCTCTTTCAAGGGACAGCAGCCAACCAGACTACGGAAGCTCTGGAGGCCAAAGTGATTCCTACCGTGTTTCTCACTGTGTGCTTCCTGATTGGAGCTCCTGGCAATGTTCTTGTGATCTGGACCATCCTTTCCAAATTCCCCCAGCGCTCCTTCACCATTGCCCTCATCCTGAACTTAGCTGTGGCTGACTTAATGGTAATACTGACTGTGCCTTTCTGGACTTACTATTTTGTCAAAGATTGGGTTTTTGGGGACTCGATGTGCCGGTTCCTCCTATACCTTGTGTATGTGACAGTCCACACCAGCATCTTCTCCATCACGTTAATCAGCCTCCACCGCTTCGCGGCCGTGGTCCTTCCACTTGCTTCCCAAAGATGGCGGAAGCCGAGGGAAGCGCATGTGACCATGCTAGCCATTTGGTTGCTAGCAGGGGTTCTCTCCTGCCCGTCCTTGGTATTCTCATCCAGACAGATGCCTAAAGGAAAATGCTCGGATGAATTTTATGATACTGAGAACCAGCGCCTTGCGGTTAACATAGCAGAGACACTGTTTGGCTTTGTGATCCCTTTTGCTGTGCTGGCAGTCTGCTACACTTATGTGGCGAGGAAGATTCGGACGCTGAAAAACCACAAGGAAATGAAAACCGGAAAGCTGATCGCTGCAGTAGTTGGAGCCTTCTTTGTTTGCTGGCTTCCTTATCACATCTTAAACCTCATCACCATCTCCGCGTTGCTGTTGAGGCATGCCAAGCCCAAGGTCAGCCAGGACTTACTTGAGTCCATTCAAATTTTAACCAACATTCATGGGTCGGTGGCCTTTGTAAGCAGCTGCCTCAACCCTATCCTCTATGCCTTTGCAGCACGGAGTTTCCGCGGCGGGCTACGCGAGACTAATTTTGCAAAACTATTTGAAAAACTGCGCAACGACACCGAGGAAAAATGAACTAAGGACAATACTGTTTCCATGCAGACTTTGTAGTTCGAGAACAGCCGGGAGCAAACTGGATAGTAAAGCTCTTATTTTCTGAGTTGAATGTAATGGTTGCATCTAGAAAGGACTATAGGGGAAGATTTTAGAGATGTTGAGGAGAGAGAAACTGAGGTGAGAACAAAGGTCTTCAGAGAACTGTTTTAGTTGGGAATATTGGCAATTCCATGATAGCAATTTGGGATGGTTTTATTTTCTCCTGTGTGCCTTGTTTGATTATTATTGTTTCATTTGTTTTCCCCAAGTAGTTATATTGCTCTATTCCTCCCCTCAGACCAATCCTACAGAAGGAATTAGTAACGTTTACCTCTTATGGCTTACTGTGTCCAGGTCTAACCTAACTGTTGTTAGACCTTATTTGAATTTAAACAGATGCACAAACAAACCTTAGTTCATTATCCTGACTTATTTGCTTAATTAATCTTGAATTAATTTCTGGCTTATCAATGACAAAAGGAATTTAGTTCATATGGAAAAGTGTCTCCCAGCTGAGTCAAAGCAGGCAAAGATGCCCTATGAACACAGTAACTCTTCCCCTTCCCCCCCTTTATAATATTCAAGATGATAATGGGACACTGAAGAACCACCAAAGACTTCTCCTCCCTTCCCCAGTGTGGAAACCTCCTCAGAAGAATGTTTGTGACAGTAGGTGATTGGGAACAAGTATGATGTGTTGCTGGTACAGTATTTAATAGAAACACTGAAGTAAAACCTTCCCATCTTTCTTCAACTTCCAATGAGAAGTTGAAGGAGAAACACATGGTTTGTCCTTCGTGCCAAGCCATGGTTTATTTTTGCAGGGTTTGCCACCATTAGTTGAGCCATGCAACTGATTAAGTCATGATGGTTGAGTTCACACACCACACGGTACCAAGCTCAAACCAGATTATAGTTTAGTGCAATGTACGAATTTCTTGAGTGACTCAGGCGTGGCTACACAAAACCATATTTTAATGTGGATCAGATCAATGTGAGATGAAGCACTGCCGTGCATTTGTTGAACTCCCTTGAGTGGTAATACTAGCACCACAAAAGAATCCAGTAAGACTCTGATAAGGTATAAGGGTCTGGCAAACAGTTCCTGAAAAATGCATCTTTTGTGGTTAAATTTCCTACTTTACTTCTACAATGCATTACTTCCTGTAGTGATTTCAAATATTATACAGTGAGAATCTGTTTTTCTTGTTGGTGGATAATAGACAGGATTGGCTACCAGTTTTCTTGATATTTATAGTCTCTGGAACCAAATCCCATTTCACGAAGTCTTTAAAATAGTTAATTAAAACATTTTAACCCAGTTCCAACAATTGTTTGCTTTCTTCTTGCTTCTCAAGACAATTCACTCTCAGTATTTTATTTATGAAGGGTGTATTGTTTTAATTCTGCATCACTTTGAACAATTACAAAGAATGGATGTAAAAAGCAGCTAGTGACTAACAATGGGGCTGCTGCTGACCATTAATAGGTGCCCCAAATTATTTCCCACAGTATATGGAATATAGCAAATACGACTGTCCCAGAAAATCAAGTTGGCTACTGCAATTGGAAACAGAATGGAACACAATTCAGTTACTATTTGTCTGAAAAATATGTGTGCAAAAATCACACTAGACTCTTCTGTTGATGCCTCTTATCAGTTTCATGGATTGCAGTTGCTGGTGATTACCTGAAGTTAAGGCTTTCTATGGCTAGTAGCTAGGATGGCCATAGATTATTTTCAGTACAAGAGGAAACACAGTTCTTGGTAACAGTTGGGGAACATGAGCAGTAGGACATTATGTCCCTTGATTGATTTCTCCTAGGAATCTATTTGGCCATTAAAGAACACAGAGCTAGTCCAGATTAGCCTTTGCTCTGATCCATCAAGGCTGCTCTTATGACTTTTTGCATGTACCTGTTGTTGAAGGAAAAGTCTTCATCAAGGTCCAGTCCAAGCTGGGAATAAACAACATGGTGACTGCTTTAGAAAGAAGGTTTAGTTTATTGAAGAGGAGAGCCAGACAGAAAGATGGCTCTGGAAGAAAAAAGAGAGTACATGTAATAGGGAGTGGGTTTTTATACCTTCTTGGGCTTTTGTTTGGAGTTGTTCCTGTGTCATGAAGTTTTACCTGAGTCTGAGTGTGCCTTTCTGGTATTCTGATGGTGGTGGGTTAATCCTATTATGTCCTATCTTAGAGTTTGGGTGGGATATGTAGATTTTAAGGATCTTTGTCTTCCTGATCCCTTGAGCTTCCAGCTGGAGGGCTCCAACCTTCCTGAATGGATTATTACATCTGCATTTCTAAAAGCTGGTTTCTATTGAGTTGTCTGGTTGGGGGGGGGTGTGGAGAAGTTTCTGCCTTTTTAAAGATCTTCTCCATTATTTTTTTGGGGGGGGGCAAATATACAGTATTCTGCATTTTTAATAGTCCCAAAAATATTTCTTTTCTCTGGATTGTTCCCACACTGTATTGTCATCTCACTTTAAATCATATATTCTTGACTTCATGTACCTATGCTTGGGAATGCAGAGTTTCAAGTACATCCTAACAGTGGGTAGAAGAATTTAGTTCATATGGAAAAGTGTCTCCCAGCTGAGTCAAAGCAGGCAAAGATGCCCTATGAACACAGTAACTCTTCCCCTCCCCCCCTATAATATTCAAGGTGATAATGGGACACTGAGGAACCAGCAAGGGCTTCTCCTCCCTTCCCCAGTCTGAAAATTTGCTTAGAAGAATATTTGTGACAGTAGGTGATTGGGACCAAGTATGACTCAGAGGAACTCTTTTACTCCAAAATTACTGCACGTAATAGGATAAACAGTGAAATCTGTCTCAAAGGTTTAATATAGCCAGGGCAAAAAGTATTAGAAGGAGGCTGAGGAAGCGTTTCCCAACTCTGCATTACTAACCATTGCAAAAGAGTTTCTTTCACACGGCTCTTTCTTTTTCTTTTACAAGACTCTTTAGATGTTCTAGATCTGCAAGTCAGTACAGACTAATTGCAGTCACAAGACTAACGTGATAAACTCTTGCTCGGTGGCAGTTGTTTCGTCATTAATGCCAGAACACTATTTATTTTCAACCCTGTCCAGTAAAGAAGCTGAATTTCAGCACTGCCGTCTGGAGAATGGGGAGCGATAGTCATGACACAAAAAGAGAGTTGGATTGTCCATCTCCCTTAAGGCCTGGAGTGCTGGTGGTTTGAATAGTAACCTCTTAGTAAGATCCGGACTGGATGCTTTCTTGCCAGTGAAGCATTGGCCAGGAGTGTAGCAATGAAAGAGGTAGAGCTCTCAATCCAAAATAGCAGATATGTCAAATAGCAGACATGTCAAACTCGCGAGGTCACGTGACGTCGCACAATGTATCGGGACGGTTTTGCCACTGCCGGCAATGGGGTGGGCGCAGCTTCCGCATGACGTGTCCGGCCCATGGGCCAGCAGTTTGACACCCCTGAGCTATAGGATCTTTTCCCTACTCAATTACATCTGGCCCCAAGCTTTGAACTTACTAATTTACAGGCTTTCTTATAAGAGATAAAGGTAAAGAGGGTTGCCCCAAAGAAGAGGGAGTCAAGCTATCCTCCAAAGCACCTGAAGGCAGGAGAAGAAGCAACGGATGGAAGCTGATCAAGGAGAGAAGCAACCTAGAACTAAGGAGAAATTTCGTGACACTGAGAGAACATTAATCATGGAACAACCTGCCTCCAGAAGTTATGGGTGCCCCAATACTGGAAGTTTTAAAGAAGAGATTGGACAACCATTTGTCTGAAATGGTATACGGTTTCCTGCCTGAGCAGGGGGTTGGACTAGAAGACCTCCAAGGTCCCTTCCATTATTCTGTTCTGTTAAAGTTTTCCTGTGACCAGTCGTGCCTGACTATACAAGATGGTGCTCATCTCCATTTCCTAGCCAAGCGAGCCAGTGTTGTCTGAAGACACATCTGTGGCCATGTGGCCAGCATGATTATACGCCGAAACGAAGGCAGCGCTGTTATCTTCCCATCAAAGCGGTACCTATTTATCTACTCCCATTTGCATGCTTTCAAACTGCTAGGTGGGCAGGAACCAGGGCAAGTAATGGGAATCACCCTGTTGCTCAGCGCTTGGATCTCAAATCTGGGCTGTCGGCTTTTCAGCTGACAAGCTCAGCATCTTTAACCCCTGAGCTGCCGTGCCCGCCTTAAGAGATACAGTAAGAGATACAATAACCCAAGCTGGGTTTATCAAAAATAATTTAACAGATGCAATAACTCAGATTGGCATTTTTCATCCAATCTCCACCTTGTGTCAAATGATTCCGAATGACCAGCTCAAAAGCCTTTCCTTGAGTAAAGTCTGTTTGATTCTGGCAGCTCCAGTTTATTTTTATTTATTTATTTTTATTATTTTTTTTAAAAAAAAACTGCTTCCAGCTCTCAGCCTCTGGGTTTATTTCTATTAACTATTTGTCTTTCTTTGCTGCATGGAGAAACTTTCCACAATCCCACACCTGCGATTTCATTAATCAGTTTGATTTGTCCTTCCTTCCTTTCCACCACAGATCCCAAGAGAAAAGCCTTGAGGACTGCAGCTGGGTGACAAGACTTTGCTGGGGAAAAACTAGTATTGTCTACGCTTGCAGATAAGCCCATCTTGGGTGTATTTTAGAACCTAAAATTTCTGGCTTATTCACGAGTATATTCAGTGTCTGGTTTCTCAGGATAAAACTAGACTGTTTTAGTTCTCAACTTGTAAGTCTCTGATTGCTTAACCAGGCTACTTCTCTGCAGTATATTGACCCAAAATTCAAAACTAATGTATTTTAGGGGTTAAGGCATGATAATGCACTAAGAAGACTTAGTTCTAGTCCCTCTTCAGCAACAGAAGCTCACATTAAGCCAGGATTGCTTCATAGCCCAAACATTAATGTGATGCAGTGGTGAAGGTACTGTCCTAAGAACCATGGTGGCGCAGTGGTTAGAATGCAGTATTGCAAGCTAATTCTGCCGACTGCCAGCTGTTCGATTCTCAGCAGCTCACGGTTGGCTCAGCCTTCCATCCTTCCGAGGTTGGTAAAATGAGGATCCAGATTGTTGGGGGCAAGATGCTGACTCTGTAAAACCGCTTAGGAGGGCTGTAAAGCACTGTGAAGTGGTATATAAGTCTAAGTGCTAATGCTAAGACTAGAGAGGCTTAGTTTTAGTCTACCGTCATCCATGGCAACCACCATGTCAGGTCCCCATTATTCTTATTCCCCATCTGTAGGAGATGACCAGACTGAGCCTGAGGGAGGGATCAGATGCATCATAAGCCATGAGTCTCTGTGCACCTGCAAGAGATCTAAGTCCTTACAGTAAGTTCCCGCACCTTGCCAAGTTTACCAACTGAATTCCGGGCAGTGAATTCAGACAGGCTGGCGAGACGGTTGGCAGCAGCAGCAGCAGCACCAGCACCGGCTATAGATAGGAGCTCTCAGGCACATTTGGACTTGCCAAGGCAGAAGGGCATTTCTGGAGCAGGAACCAAGATATTGCTGAAAACGGGATCGTAATTCTCCGGTAGGACCTGAGGATTTTTCACCATGACTCCCAGCACATGATTGCAGATTTCTTTGGAGATGTCGCCCCGCAAGTACAAGAACATGGAAACGTGGTCCTCACTGGAGGAAAATAAAAATAATAATAAAAAAAAACCAGGTTCCAGAATGATAACCGCGTTACCTTTTTTACAGCAGACACGAGAAAAGACTTCAAAACTAAGTGATTATCATGTTAGTTTGTATGGATCATATTCCACTTCATAAGCAGCACTGAGGGATGACCCAAAGGGAGAGATCTCCAGAGATATGAGAGAGAGAGAGAGATATGAGAGAGAGAGAGAGAGAGAGAGAGAGAGAGAGAGAGAGAGAGAGAGAGAGAGAGAGAGAGAGAGAGAGAGAGAGAGAGAGAGAGAGAGAGCACACAAGGAAGTGGCTTTTTCTTTGGTTTCTTCTTCTGTCAACTCTGGAGGAAAGCCTGCAGATTAATGAAGAAGGGATTTCTCTGCCGGACAGTTTATCTGTTATCAGCTTTCTCTGCTGCGGTTTTCTCCAGCCCCAGCCTACCCTCTAGATGCACTACAAAGGCCTGCATGATCCCAACAATACAGCGTGCATTCAGTCTCTTGAATGGAAACTCCTGGAAAATCTTCTCACTTTCTGATTAGGGATGGAACAGTAGCAGGGCAGAAAGATATTGTACTTCTAGAAGAGAATATTCATAGCTTAAGGTTGGGCTGTGAAGTCCTGGATGCACTCAGAGCTTGATTCTTTTCTTTCAGACATTTCATTACCCAACTAGATAACATCTTCAGTGCCAGAACAGTGGTCTCTGTTCATGTACAGGGGCTAGCCCTGTCAGTGTTGGTGGGAGTGTTCACTGGTATATCAACAACCTCTGAGAGCACCAAAAACTCCACAGATATCGTACTTATTGACACATTTGTAAGCTGTTTTTTTCTAATGATTTCCAGTTATTAATAAGACTAGATATGAAACTAAAAGGCAATGTAAAGATAACACTTCATAATAAATAAAACAATCAAGTACCATTAATGATCCCTAATTATCTCTACGGTCCTGAGTATCTGGGGTTAAAGGAACATTATAGCAGTTTCTGAGTTTCTCATCCAGTCCCCAAATGTGGATTTGATGCCAGAGGATGTTGCAATTAAAAGATGGGCATCCTACCTGATATCAGGATATTTTGTCATGAATCCCAGCACTTCCAGGCCAAGCAGAGAAGGATCCTGGACACTGATGATCTGCTGCAAATCTGCAATGACTTTGAGGGACAGTTTGTCCTCCTCCAAGCCCTGGGAAGGAAACAAAGCCGGGCAGCTCAAAACCAATATGCTCACTTACTTTTAAAACAGATTAAAATTCAACGCTGCACTCAACTGTAATACTTATAATATATAATAAAAAATGCTTACTGATAGAATTATTTGGAGAGAGGGGTTGCTCGGACAGTACCTCTGGACCACATCTGAAGGGGGTTGAGGGAAGAGTGAAAGAGGGGAGAAGGAAGTAGGAAGGTTGGAGGAGAAGAGGAAGTGGAGAGAGAGGGAAGGAGAGAGGTGGAGGAAGAGGGAAGTAGGAGATAGGAAGAAAGAGGGTGGATGTGGTGGGTGGTGGTGGTGTCCGAGCAACACCCATAGTCAAGCGTAGGTATTTATTATTTAAAGTATTGTATATATGCAACTAAAAGAATGTAAGTTGATTTTTTGTTTTGTGTGGGAGAGGGCAATAGAAAGATGAAAAAGAATGTATTAAGTTGAGTTGTATAAGTATGTTTTTATTGTTAAAATTATAAAATCAATAAAATATATTTTTAAAAATAAAATAAAATTCAACGCTGCAATTTCATACCCACAAAACAGACGTTTCCAAATGATGTAGGAGAGAATGGCAGAAATGCAATCACGGAAGGCTGGCCGCAGTTGGCATCAATAGACCAAAAGAAACTACAAGAAATTTTTCATGCTATAAAAACACCCAACCAGAAGTAAAATTGCACATATTTATTCATATTGATTGGATCACCAAACAAACAAATAATCAGACACATTTGGAATCACAAATGTATTTTTTCCCTAGTTGACCGTTTTTATAGCATGGATACTTTATTGTAGTTTCTTTTGGTCTAAGCCAACTGCTGCCATTTTGATTGCATTTTGATTTAATTGCAATGGCCACAAATCTAATAAACTAAACCATTAATTATTTTTTTTTGCAATTCTCTCCTACATCACTTTAAAACTTCTGTTTTCTGGGTATGAGATTGCAGTGTTGAGTTTTAGTCTATTTTTAAAAGGGCAGAATTAGACCACGCAAAATCCTTGTGCTTATTGCCTCTCAGGTTGTAGTAATCATTTCCCCTTGGTTGGTCAAAATAGACTGCCTCTCCCCAGAGATTTCCACCCCCACCCCTCTTTTTTTTGCAGTATTTCTACCCAGGTGGGAGAGGTTTTTCCGCCCCACCCCTCTTTCTCACCAAGACAGAGAAGAGTTCCTTCAGCTGAGCAGTGTCCTGCAGCATCCTTGTGGACATCTTACTCCTCTCCTCTGCTGTTCGACACGTCATTCGTTTCTGTAAGAGGGACTTCACATACTGGCTCATGACCAGGTGCTCAGCTTCTGACAGCAGGTACTGAGCGGGCATTATAAGGAGAAGAAAAAAGAGGTGTGATGTTTTGTGGATACGGCCGAAATCCTATTTGTTAGTCTGTTGGTAACAGACTGATCTGGTGTCATTTATTTATTATTTTATTTTATTTTATTATTTTGACTTATATGCCGCCCTTCTCCTCAGACTCAGGGCGGCTCACAGCAAGTAATACAAGTACAAAAATATAAATAAATTAAAATAGTAGTATACAATATAAAAAACTATAAAACTATCCCACTCATACAACATACAATCCCAATCAAAGGCCCAGGGGCAGAGCACAGCTCACACGCCCCAAGCCTGTCTGCATAGATGTATTTTTAAGAGTTTTCGGAAAGCTAGGAGGGAGGGAGCAGTATGAACCTCTGAGGGAAGTTGGTTCCAGAGGGCTGGGGCAGCAACAGAGAAGGCCCTAGCCCTAGGTCCCGCCAAACGGCACTGTCTAACAGACGGGACCCGTAGGAGGCCAACCCTGTGTGCCCTAACTGGTCGCTGGGATTCATGGGGCAGAAGATGGTCCCACAAGTATCTTGGCCCATTGCTTATGATGACCTCAGAATGATGCTCATACTTTCAGGAGTGGATCGATCTTCCCCACCACTGATGCCCCCAATGGTGGCCAGGATCTTACCAGGCTGTTAGGTTTGTGAGTTCTGCAGAAACCATCCGCATGTTTGTCGATCACCTCGCAGATGCTGTTCATCAGCTGAAAGTCATCCAGCAGCCACTGGCGGGAGGGCAACTGGGCAAAGAGTGGCTGGAACAGACCACAAGAGAGACCGAGTCTTCTCTCCTCTTATTTAGGGGAGCTCAGAACAGCATAGCAGATAGCAAAAGAGAGAAAATTCTGGTAGCTTTTAAATAAAAGTTAATCTATTTGAGATTAGCGCTGTCAGTATCAGATGCAAGAGTAAACTCAGAAAGAACAACTGGTACAGACATCTGCAAACATAGACGCTGAAAAAAACCAATTGGTTTGCCATGATCTATATTATAATGGGGCGCAATGGCTCGGACCTTAAAGACGCTGAACTTGTCAGCTGGAAAGCTGACAGCCTGGGTTTGAGACCCAAGCATCGTGAGACGGGGTGAGCTCCCGTTCCTTGCCCCAGCTCCTGCCCACTTAGCAATCCGAAAGCATGCAAATGCACATAGATAAATAGGTACCATTTCGGTGGGAAGGTAACAGCTGCCTTTGGACAAGAAATGGAGTTGAGCACAGCCTCACGACACGACTGGACAGGGGAAAACTTTACCTTTATGTTATAACATGCATAGGAATGACTGGATGAACTGTTTATATCAACATCCAGTGAAATACAGCTTTTGACCATTGGTTTGTTTCAGCCTTACGTGCTATGCAGGGTGCAGTTCTCGCTTCTCAAGTGGTGGTGTGTATTTGCACAAGGCAGCTGGAATCTGCTCTGTTTGTGGCCAGATATGTAGCAATCAGTAATCTGGTTCAGGTTGCAAGCTAAGCCAGGAATGGTTAATCGTGGCGTATTGAATAACCACTGTTAATTAGGTTCTACAAGCACCCCAAGCCAAAACCACAGCCACTGCTATGTGTGATCCTGAACGAGGAGTACCTTCAAGTCAGCCAGCATCTCCTCCAGTAGAAGTTGGCATGCCTTTTTCTGAGTTTTCTCTAAGGCCGTGTGTAGAGATGGTAGTATCCTGGCAGGCTCTTCAGATGGCAACCCATTGGCACACAAGGCTGAGATGGAAGAGCTGCCGGCAAAGAGAAAAGAAATAATTAAGGAGGAGCCTTCTGGCTGATGGCTAAGAAGATGACAAAAATGGAGCCCGGAAAGAGAGACAGAATACCAAAAACAGCTTTTGGGAATACCTGAGAGCCAAGCAGTTGTTGACAGTGGACAACAATCTTGCTGTGTAGTATGTAGATGCCATGGGCTCTTGCTGATGTGCTTTGCAAAATTCCACCAGTTTCTCGTACAGGCTGCAGAAAGGAAAGGTACATATATCATAAGGGCCTTGCTCACCCAGAGATTGTAGCGGGCGTGGAATGATCCATCTAGTCCTTATTTCCAGCTTGCATGTCAACCCCCTTTCCCACAGGGTTGGAGAACCACCAATAAGCTGACCTAATGGTGGACAGGACCAAGATGGATCCAATTATGAACCAAGAATTTTCAGGAACGAGCTTTTGACTTGATTCAGCTCAGAGGTGCCTACGGGTTGGGCCAAAAGATCCTTCTCCTGCTGTGTTGAGCTCTTAGTAGACAAGCCATTCTGTCTTTTGGAAGTAGTTGGAGTACAAGATGAAACTGACCTGCCCAAAAAAGCCTCCAGTTCTCCCAACGCCATTTCAAGCACTTTCTGCTGGAAAATCCCAGAGATGAGCGATACCACTTTAATGTTTTCATCAAGCATCTGAGATATTTAATGGGGGGGGGGAGAGAGAGAGAGAGAGAGAGAGAGAGAGAGAGAGAGAGAGAGAGAGAGAGAGAGAGAGAGAGAGAGAGAGAGAGAGAGAAGAACAGATGGGGAATCGAACTCATGATTTGGCTTTTACTTTGTTCAGTTAGCTAATTCTTCTCCTTGCCTCCCCAATTCCTCCTAACCTTCATGGCAATGATAGGCAGATTGGTCTGGAAGAAGCCTTGATAGTCAGATTCAGGTTCTTTTCCACAAAGCCATTCCTCAAACTCCATTTCTAGAGCCTTCTGCATCCATTCTGCAATACTAGCCTAGAGGAAGGAAACAAAATGGGATCCAGGAATCCTGACCCTTTGAAATGAACTAAAGGGCTGGCTCTTTTAGGAGCTTCCATCTGTTCCAATTCATTTGTCTCATCTGGTCTGCTTAAACCCACTCAAATCAATTGCCACAAACAGTGTAGTGCCTTGACTTGGCTGCAACCTTTCCATTTCCCGTTTTCAGTTTTCTCCGTTGCAGTAAAATGGCTGCAAAACTCAGCCCATCTCCAGAGGCTGCTGGTGTTCCACCATTAGGTCAACCTCCAGATCGGAGTGTGAATCAAGATTCCTGAAGAGGATTTGAACTCCCTCCCGTGATAAAGTTAGGATAAAAAGTTTTACGTTTAGGCAGGAAAAATCAAAGCTACAAGTACAGACAGGGCGAGACCTGGCTTAAAAACAGTAACTGTGAGAGGGACCTTGGAGTCCTAGTGGACAATCACTTGACTATGAGCCAGCAGCGTGCAGCAGCAGCCAAAAAAGCTAATACAATTCTAGATTGTATAAACAGAGGCATAGAATCAAGATCACGCAAGGTATTAGTACCACTTTATAAAGCCTTACTAAGACTACACCTGGAATGCTGCAGCCAATTTTGGTCACCATATCACAAAAAAGATGTTGAGAGTTTGGAAAACATTCAGAGAAGAGCAACTAAGATGGAGATTAAAACATACAAACAACGGCTGCAGGACTTGGGTTTGGCTAGTCTAAAGAAAAGAAGAAATAGGGGAGACGTGATAGCAGTGTTCCAGTATTTAGGGGCTGGCACAAAGAAGGGGTCAGGTTATTCACCAAAGCACCAGAGGGCAGGACAAGAAACAATGGTTGGAAACTGACCAAAGAGAGAAGCAACCTGGAATTAAGGAGAAACTTCCTGACAGTGAGGACAATTAACCAATAGAACAGCTCGCCTCCAGAAATCGTGGGCGCTCCATTACTGGAGTTTTTTCAGAAGAAGCTAGACAGTCACTTGTCTGAGATGGTATAAATTGTTCTGCATGAGCGGGGGGCTGGACTAGAAGACCTCCAAGGTCCCTTCCAGCTTCTATTCTATTCTATTCTATTCTATTCTATTCTATTCTATTCTATTCTATTCTATTCTATTCTATTCTATTCTATTCTATTCTATTCTATTCTATTCTATTCTAAACTGCAATATTGTGACTTGTAAAAAAATTGGATGTAGATAATAGAGAGTCTTAGAATGTACGCTCCGCATCTCCAATGGAAAGCAATCCCAGGTAGTACAGGAAAAGAAGTTGCTTAAAATTTTGGATTACCTTCTCACCATAGTCCATAGACTCCAGTTCAATCGCTGCTAAAAACATTCAGACCTCCTTCTGTGTCAACAGATAATTGGATTTTCAAAAACTCTGACCATGATCTTCTAACTCACCTGTACTTTCCCCAGATAAGACTCTTCCAGAGAGCCTATTGTATCTGCTGGAAGCATAGGACCCAAGGCTGAGACGTCCACTTCAGGAAGCAGATGTGGGTGAGACATCATTTCAGAACTGATAAAAAAAGGGGAAAAGTCAGGACAAAAATGCAGAAGTAAGCTTTTAGCTTTCCTGCAACATGCCAGCCTGGATTGGATATATACCATGAGTCAAATTCTAACATGCACCCATGTTGGATTCCTTCTACTGAGGCATAATGGGCTCTGCCTATATATGGATGTTACAATCATCAATATCATTTCCAGAACTTCTTTCCTAAAAAGCATGGAAGTGCCTTTGCCTCATGGCCTTCGGCACCCACTAACAACAGCACCAACCTTGGGTAGACATGGATTGCCCAGTGGAGCAGAGCAAAGATCTCTTGTTTGTCTAGTTCCCCGGTAAGAATGTGATGCAGGTGCTTGCTTAGGCCTTGATGGAACATGGTGGCAAAGGCCGTGAGGATGTTGTAATGAGGAGGGCAGCACTGGACCATCAGATCTTTCACGATGCATAATTCAGTTAGGATGCTACTCTGCAAGGATGCCAAGTGGCTACTAAGCCACTGGCCTTGAGTCTTGTTTGGCTCAGCCTGGAAATAGGAAGCTACGATCGCGTCTTGAATGACTTGGAAGAATTTCCTCCTCCAACATTTTGGGCGTCCCGGTGGGAGGAAGCCATGAGGCTGGGACCTCAGCAGCACGTTGGCATCTATGCTTTCTTCTCTCTCAATGATCCGTACAGCTGATACAAAAAGGGATGGATCCTCTGATACCAATTTTGTGACATGGGCAACTGTGTGCCACAGATGCTGGGCCAAGGCATCGTTCAGTTCCAGGAGACCTCCGAAGTAGGATTCAATGCTGGTCAGATTCAAGGAGCTGAGCAGGTTGTGGTTATGCAACTGGGATAGGATGCTATCCCGTAAACTCTCCAAGTCCATGAGCCCTAGATGAGCTTTCAAGAGGTTCCGGCTTTGTAAGAAATTGAAAGTTTCCAAAATGAGTTGAGGTACTACAGAGAGAAAAGTAAAGGAGAGACAAGGATTGAGTGTAAGCTTTCCACTTTGAAACCTCCAAAAGGAAAGGAAATGAAGACAATATTGAACAGTGGATGGTACTTCGAGCAGAGGAAAAACTACATACTTTCATCAATCCAATAGAACAGGGGTGTCCAACCGTAACCCTTGGCAACTTTGAGACTGTGGATTTCAGTTCCCAGAATTCCCAAGCCAGCCAGGCAGTCTTAAAGCTGCCAAGATTGGACACCCCTGCCTTAGAAAAAAAAATGGGATAAAAAATCAATCCATCAATAAGCATCATTTGTTGAAAGGAAGTCACAAATCACGAAACGAAGTCACGAAGTCACCGAATGTTGATTTCATGAAACCTCCTTCTATCTATCCCTACTTTTTGACTGTGATGTTTCCTACAATATATTGTATTTTCTTCGTGGCAGGCAATTAGAATTTCTTTTGGTAAATTATTAAAACAAAATCAGCCTACTTCCCACAATTAAACAGCCCCTTTAATTTCATGTTAGATTTTTTTTACATCTTGATATATAAAGACAGCATAAAAACATTGGGCTGCAGTGGAACATTCATTCTCATACTTTAAAAATTGTACTTAAATTTGTGCTGATCAAGAGAGCAATGAAAATAATAAAGAAATAAATAAACCCAGGAACTGTGCTGGAGTGAAAACTACTCTGCTGTAATTAGGAATACACAAACTTCCATTGCTGATTTGGGGCAAGCATTCAATGCCTCTGCAAAATTTGGGGAACTGAAGTCCACATTTGGTCTTTGAATCAAGAGCCTCATTCCGCTGAGAAATAAAAGACTACTGTACCTACTAAAGCGAAAAAATTCTGGCTTAAGATTCATACATGGTTGGAAAAGATGACTAAAATACAGATAGAATTTAACCTAGAATTGTTTTTGTTAGGAATACTGGGAGCCAAGTATGAGAAGGAGAACGAATATTTAATATTGCATATATTGACAGCGAGAATAGCATTTGCCTAATATTGGAAAAATGAAAATTTACCAACTGGAGAGATCCTAATTAAGAAAATTTTAGAATGTGCAGAAATGGATAGATTAACTTTAGAGATTAAAGAGAAAGAAGATTCAGTTTCTTTCAAAACATGGGATAATTTTTACCAATGGTTAGAAAAACGAACCAGTGACAAATGAATGTGATATGTTATCATGCATATATACTAGGAAGATGAATGATACGTATTAACTAACTGATATTGTTTATGATTATTGTTTCTCATATTTATTATAGCTATTTACTATTATATTAATTAGTGTTACTGAACATATGTACCCGGACAATAGTCTATTTGCTAAAGCTTGAAAATGTTAATGGGGGGCAACCCCCATTGTTGTTCCCATCCCTGTCCCAATCCTGATTCCCACCCCGAACCTCAATTTCCATCCCTTCCCTAACCTTATAAAACTTAATAAAACTTTGATTTAAAAAAGTGCCTCACTCCAGAAGATTGCTGGGGCCAAATGAAGAATAAAAAGTTCATGTTGCTGACATTTAATTAAAACTGAAGTAATAGTAACATTTCGTTAGTAAGACTATTCCCCCTCTTCTTAACACTTTCCCCTTGCTGAGACAAATATAGATATACGGTAATTCAGTGGCTATTCACAAAAGGGCTCTGGAATTCAATCTAAGGTTTTCATGGGGTCTAGGGACAGTTTCAGAGTGTGTGATTCTGTGTTAAGGATTCTTCACCTCTGGCTGTCTGCCCTAAAATTTTGCAATGCATTTCGGAGCAGCCTAACGCAAGGCGCAAGTCACCTGAGAAAAGCTGGGGCAACATCTGGACCACTGCCTCCAGCTGGTCATGCTTCATGGCCAGTTCTCGTAGCTCCTGTAAGCTCCGAAATGAATCGAGGCATGACGTGAGATCCTTCTGAATGCTCCCCAATTCTTCTTGAACATGTTGGACATCAGTGAGGGCAGAATGCAGCTCCTCCAGGCCCGTGTTCATGCCTTCCAGGTAGGACTGAGCAGTGGACTAGAGGCAAAGCCAAATGTAAGTCATTACAGGTGCAAACCCCACTCCTGTAAGCACTCCTCCTCCTCCTCCTCCTCTCCCCCACTTCTAGCACTGATAATGTTACCTAGTTGGGTAATGAAACTTCTGCAAGAAAACATCCAAGGTCAGAGAGCACCAAGATCCCGACAGTCGTCCTCATCTTCCTGCTCTCCACAAACCCTGCTCCCTCTAGCCCTGATGATGTTATCTAGTTAAGTCCTGAAGAAAACAACCCAGCTCAGAGACCACCAAGGACCCCGTGGACTTTATGAAATTACCCTGTGACGCTTACCTACCTTTAGGCGGGATTCAATGAACCGGTTCCGCTGCACCTCCCGAATCTTGTACTGCGGAAGACTATCCAGCTTGTCTGGTTGGTAAAACACCCCAGATGCCCACTTTAAGGCAGCCCCTCTTGCCAGCTTCTCTGCTTTTTCCAGTTCTGGCCATTCTCCCTCTAGGGCAACAACAATGAAAGGAAGTAAAATTCCAGGCGGTGTGTTGTTAACCCACAGAAATGCCTTCATCTAAGGATGCAGGAAGGAAACGGGAAATGGATGCATAACTTTGCAGCTGGCGGACCATTAGCTCTGGTTCCTAAGCTTGAAACATGAAAGATCCCTCTTGCTACACAGAGGAGGCTGTGTTTGAGGGAGAAGAAAGGGATTGTAGGATTGTAACTATTCCCACCATGGTAAGAAAGCAATGAAAATGCCGGCTCCCAGGACCGGGATGGCCAAGCTGATTCCCAAGCAGAATTAAATGATGACGTCAATACATCTGGGATGACACAAGCTGATCAAGACCTGTTCAGGCTGAGTTGTCCCTAAACCAGCATTTTTAGAGTGAGAGATGGAGGAGATTTGTGGAATTAAAATAGGTTGAACTTTCTGTTCAAACATAAATCAGATTCCCGTTTTGTCCTGGCTCCAGCCACGAAGTTTGGGAATTAGATTCCTGCATCCCCCTGTTCGGAATAAAAATTATCCTTTTGCTGCTACTGCTGTGGAAAAGTAAAGGGAAGAAAGAAACAGATCGATATAAGTGGGTGACTTGCGTATTTGGCTGTTGCTTAGTAGAAAGGGTTACATATCCCATGCTGCCCTTAAAAAAACAACAACCCAACCTTCATCTCTCAATTGTTACCTCTGGGACGGGTGGAACTGCTGTCCTCTGCAGACATCCCCATGACTTCAGTTGCAGCAGGATACCCTGGTTCAAAGCTTAGGACTGGATGGGGCTGAGCAGAAGAAGCCGAGGCAGTGAATAGCGTTTCCGTCAGTTAATACTCCTCATGATTCCTTGGGGGTTTGTTCTGTAACACTGAAGCAAAAAAACACAGGATGTTGGAATAGGAAGGCGGGCGGGGGGGGGGAACAGTAAATCTACTGGTCAGTTTCATTCTTTGGGAATGCAGATGAAGCAGCACAAAATAGCTCTGTGCATCAATGCCGCTGCTGGCTTTTGACCACAGCAAGCATCCATGCCTCCCCTTTGCCAGGATCCAGAGATCTTTCACATTCTGCTTTGCACAGGCCGTGCCTGTAGATGCAGTTTCTTCACGAATATTTTGTTTTATTTCTAAACATTCAGGCCAACTAACGCAGTGCTCAAGAGACTGTGTGTTGGATTATGCCAACTCTGGAGCTGACCTAATGCATCGATAGAAAAAAATGTAAATTTCCACCGAAGATGCTTTTTTGTCTAAAAGGCAACTGGAATGTTTTTTTTCCTGGAGGAAGAAGAAAAATCAGAATAGAGCTGGAAGGGACCTTGGAGGTCTTCTAGTCCAGCCCCCTGCTCAAGCAGGAGATCCTGTACCATTTCAGACAAGTGATTGTCCAGTCTCTTCTTAAAAACCTCCAGTGATGAAGCACCCACAACATCTGAAGGCACGTCTGTTCCACTGGTTAATTGTCCTCACTGTCAGGAAGTTTCTCCTTAATTCCAAGTTGCTTCTCTCTTTGATCAGTTTCCATCCATTGTTTCTTGTCCTGCCTTCTGGTGCTTTGGAAAATAAATTGACCCCCCTCCTCTTTGTGGCAGCCTCTCAAATACTGGAACAGAAGAAGACTCCAACACTGGAAGTTTTTAAGAAAAGACTGGACAGCTATTTGTCTGCAATGGTCTAGGATTTCCTGCCTGAGCAGGGGGTTGGACTAGATAACCTCCAAGGTCCCTTCCAATTTTATTAGTATTGTTGTTGATATTGTTATTATTGTTGTTATTAAGAAGTCATTTTGCTTCTCATCCAAGAAGCTTCATCGGTATGGGCCTGAAGATTTAACTGATGAATCTTTGAGTCTGTCATTTGTACTTCAATAACTTTCTGGTCTGGTATAGCAACCAAGGGGGGTAGGTACAGGCTCCAATGGATAGTTAGGACTGCAGGGGGAAAAAAAGCAATTGGAACCAGCCTGCCTTCCATTGAGGACCTGTAAAGAGGGCTGAGAAAATATCTACAGACCTCTCACCTCCTGGACATAAACTGCTTCAACTCCCACCCCTCAGGAAGATGCTATAATGTTTTGCATGCCAAAACGACTAGACACAGGGACAGATGTTCTTCGTGCCATCACTCGGCGGAACACCTAATCCTCATAGTACTGTTCTATGTCTAATTATAATTATAGATATTACAATATCTAATTCTATGTATGGTTGTGGTATTATTATCCTTTCTTCTTTACTACTACCTCTTATTGGTATTATTATTATGATTATTATTACTCAATTGCTTTGCATGTACATTGAAAGCTTCTGCACCTGGAGACAAATTCCTTGTGTGCCAATCACACTTGGCCAATAAAGAATTCTATTCTATTCTATTCTATTCTATTCTATTCTATTCTATTCTATTCTATTCTATTCTATTCTATTCTATTCATTATCCCATTCCACTCCATTCCATTCCATTCCATTCCATTCCATTCCATTCCATTCCATTCCATTCTATTCTATTCTATTCTATTCTATTCTATTCTATTCTATTCTATTCATTATCCCATTCCACTCCATTCCATTCCATTCTATTCCATTCTATTCTATTCTATTCTGTGATGAGGTAAAAGGTCTTCTTCCTCCTCCAGGAAAAAACAGTTCTATTTGCCTTTTTGAAAAAGCACCACTGAGACAGTTATGACCTGGACGACTGAGAATCTCCATAGACATGCAAATTTTGTCCATTTTTATTAAGACAAGAGATATGTGTCCCATGTGTTCTATTACCAAATAAGTCAAATATACTTCTTTCTTCTCAGACAGGATAATGATGTGCTCCTTAAAACCATGTTGGTACCCTTCTTTCCATTAATTAAAATGTATTTAATGTTCTTCTTTTCTGCAAATTCCTCCTGGATCAGTCACAACAGATTGTAAACCAAAAATGTTAAAATGTCATGGTATTAGTCAATTACAAGGGTAGAGTTGGTCAATTACACTGCCAACTTGGGCCCAATGTAGAAACATCCCTTATGTATGCCTACTTCTTGGGAATAAGCACATTTTCTTATGAAGAATGTGCATTCCAAGATATTTGTTCCCAGATTCTGTGCAATGTAACACTAAGGTTGCAAAAATAAACAGGGCAGAAGGGATACTTTATATGCAACTATTACATAGCAACAATACTTTTCCCAAAGAGATTTCTAAAACATAGCAATATCTTACAAATCCAGTATCTTATTCCCTAAACACTGTCCTTGGAGTTTTTTTTCTCTCTCTCTCTCTCCCTCTGTTAACATGCATGTTTTCCGCTTCCTGCTGACTTGAAGATCAATAGTTGCAAGAGATAGGGAAGTCTAGTTATCTGACTACTGGTACATAGCAATGCAAGTAAGTTACGTCATTCTCAGATAACTCTAGGCATATCAATTCGCAAGCTTAATTATTTGTGCTGCATTTCAGGGTGGGAAGCTGAGTTTTGAGATATAAGAATGGTGTGGAAAATAACTATGTAGAAAAGGCCTAACTGAAAATATTCACATATCGTGTGGTTCTGTTTTGGAGCTTTATCTATTCAGGTTGATTATTCTGTCTGAGAAGAAAAAAAAACATCTTCAACTTATATGGTAATAGAATGCAGGACACCTATCTCTTCTCTTGATAGAAAGGGAGGAAATTTACAAATGGGTTGAGTAAGAGGGACCGGCTCAAGGTCACCCAGCTGACTTTGTCCTTAAAAGTGGGACTACAGTAGAACTCAGGACTCCTAAGCTGTATACAGATGTCTTAACCCAGAAGGTAGGCAACCTTGGCTCTTTTATGACTCATGGGAGTTGAGGTCCACGAGTCATAAAAGAGCCAAGACTGCCTACCCCTGTCTTAACCATTACACCAGGGGTAGGCAACCTCGGCTCTTTTAAGGCTCATGGACTTCAAGCTGGCTCAGGAATTCTGGGAGTTGAAGTCCACGAGTCATAAAAGAGCCGAGGTTGCCTACCCCTGCACTCCACTATTAACTACGATTGTTTTATTTTTGTCCTGCCTTTTGTCAAGTTCAGTTTGGCAACCCTTTCGGCTTCAGTCCACAGGCCTTTGGCTCTGCCGGTTGGGGAGAAGGAGAACTGTATTGCAAAGCATCCATGCTGGCTGGGGATTATGGGACACTGTGCAACACAGCAAGACGCTCGTTTCTTCACCGGCGAGCATTGCAATGAGGGAGCGCTCTGCCGAGTCTTTTCGTCTCTTGGCCAGTAGGCGTCGCTATACACAGAGAGAGAGAGAGAGAGAGAGAGAGAGAGAGAGAGAGAGAGAGAGAGAGAGAGAGAGACTTGGCCAGTAGGCGTCGCTATACACACACACAGAGAGAGAGAGAGAGAGAGAGAGAGAGAGAGAGAGAGAGAGAGAGAGAGAGACTCTCTGCCCGCGGAATAGAGAAGACCAAACCAGAGAAGCCGGCTGGAGGGGGCGGGGCTTCGAGAAGAGGGCGGGGAGGCGGCCCGCGAGGCCCCGTCCTCTCCCTCTCAAGATGGAGACCCTCGCTCCTCCCCTCCCGTCATGCCCCGCGGCGGCCGGAAGCGGCGGAGGGGAACAGCGCGCGGGGTGCCGCGGCGGAGCGCTGGGATCCGCACACCGGCGGCGGCGGCGGCGGCGGCGGCAGGTGTGAGCCGTCCGGATGGCGGAGCCGGGGCCGCAGCCGCCGGGGGGCGCGCCGAGCCGGCACGAGAAGAGCCTGGGGCTGCTCACCACCAAGTTCGTCTCGCTGCTGCAGGAGGCCAAGGACGGCGTGCTCGACCTGAAGCTGGTGAGCGCGGCGGGAGGCGCGGGGAGGGCGGCGGGGAGGGTGGCGAGGCGAGGCAGGCGCCTGGAGAGCACCCCGCTCCTTCCTCCGGCAGGGAGAGGCGCCGGCCCCAGCCCGCCGTCTTTGCAGGAGGCAGGACTACAAGGCCCATCGCCCTGCGCGGGGGCTCCCACGCCTGCCACGGCCAGGCTCTGCCGCAGCCTCCGAGGAGGACTCGGGCTCCCCTGGCCATAGGTGTGTGTGTGTGTGTGTGTGTGTGTGTGTGTGTGTGTGTGTGTGTGTGTGTGTGTTTGGGGGCGGGTGGAGGGTTTTCTGGCCGGTCGTCTCTCCCTTCCCACCAGTTCGGAGGCCGAGGACTACAAGTCCCATCCGCTGAGGACTACAAGGTCCCATCCGCCCAGGGAAGGAGGCTGCAGCCTGGGAAGGGGTGCTTGGTGGTGGTGCGAGGGAGCCGAGGGTGCTTGGAAGAGCCCGAGGAGCAGGCTCAGCATCCGGGCAGCAGCATCCTTGTGTGGCTTTTTTCCTGTGTGCACGCGTGTGCGGCCCCTGCACACGTTCCCTGTTTAGTCCTATTGACACGGCTTCTGTTTGAGCGTGACTCAGTCACTGGGTGTGTGTGTGTGTGGGTGTGGGTGTGGGTGTGCAACGACACCTCTGGTGCACTTGGGGTCTTCCAGTCCGTCTCTGCCTGCAATGAGCGAATAGAACAGAATAGTAACTTAATTGTCACTTTAAATGCACACTAATCGGCATACGTTAGAATGAAACTTCATTGCCCTCGGCTCTCAAGAGGGTAACCACTTCCAATATAGAAACAGTGTTTCACAACCTTGACCATTTTAAGGCATGTGGACTTCAACTCCCAGAATTCCACAGCCAGCGTTGCTGGCTGTGGAATTCTGGGAGTTGGAAGTCCACATGCCTTAAAATGGTCAAGGTTGAGAAACACTGGACTACCTAAACGTGACAAAGGATAATGCATATACCCCCATATACGCACACGTATATGACACAGAAACCACACAGTCTAGTTCGGATGTATACATATGCCTGGCGAGGAAAAAAAAAGAATCCTGCGGATTTACAGGATGGATGGCATCAGGAAACAAAGCTGCTGCAGAGTCTAGTAGTCCTGCTAGAAATGCTTCCTTTCTCTCATCCAGCATCAGCGGGACCTGGCTGGCATCCTCGGTGGACTGGCGTTTGCTTTGGTTCTTTCTTTCCCCCCCTTCTGCCAGTGGTGGGAGCACTTTCTTTCCCTTTTCTCCCACACCTCCCATCCGCCAAGGCACAGCCTTAGCCTACTTGCAGATAGAAGAGGTCCCTAAGGGTGATGAAAAACGGCGGGACTTGCAGCAGCTTTGGGTTCCTGTACAGGCTGGGAGGGTTTACTTTCCGTAGAAATCTTTATTCTGCTGTATTATATGGGAAAGAAGAGTCCCAAGCTTCTTGAAATTAAGAACACGTTGTACTCAGGGAGTAGATTTTTTTTTTTCTACCCAGGAGCATACATAGGAAACCTAAAGCAAAAACCTGGGCAGGAAGTTGCTTCTTGTACTGTGAACCACAGCTGGGGTTTAACAGAGCATGGGTGACATATATGACTGAATCCCCATGTGAATCATAGATGGGAAATATGGCCCTTTTGATGCTGAACTTGTAGCCTCCTTCGCCAATAGCCATGCTGGCTGGGTCTTGAGAGTTACAGTTCAAAACGGGAGGACCACAAGTTTCTAGCCCTCTGTTGAATAAATTAACAGCAGCAACTTGTGGTTTCTGGACAGTATTTATTATTCCAAAAGGAAACAGAGATAGGAAGTGTTGCCATGCCATTTATAATTATCATGGTAGCACAAAACCTGATGTGTGTTTATTAAGAAATAAATTCATTTGCATTCAGTACGTTCAGCTTCTAAGGAAGTATGGACAGGCTTTGTCAAATCCAAAGCATAGGTATGTTATTTTTGCGGTGAAAACAATTCTTTGGCATCGTAAAAAATTAATCTATAATTCTTATACGTATCTATTTATCTGTGGGTAATTCTTGTTCAACTAATAGAAAAGCGTGTTGTGAATAGCCACTACAGGATGGTGCTTTCATCTAATGTATTACAGGAAAATAAAAAGTGGGTCAAAGTTCACTGGCACAGCACTGTCATTTCAGTATCTATATATGTAGCCAGGATAAAAGAAAAACGATTCAACCATGTCAAGTAATGAAATAAATTTGCAGCAGTATGCCGGAAACCAATTAAACTGGAATCCAAACAAATAAATAGAAAGCCCAAGGAACAAGATTGTGGGCCATTCTTGACTAGCAACCATTGTTGATGAATTGACAAAGCAGTAAGCACATTCGTCTAATCTGAGCAATAGTTCATTTTTGTATAAGATGCTCCATTTTGTGGTTGTTGCAGCTGCTTTTGTACAGTGTTAGATCTGGTGATAACTTCGACAGTTTCACACCACAATACTCATTCGTAAAACAGATTGGCACTTTTAAAACAGTTTTAAAACAGACTGTCCTGAACAATTGAGGTAGCGTCCTTAAGAAAGTTCGCCAACAGGGTAGGATGTAATTAACGTAGCTTTTGTGTTGTGCTGGTCCAGGTATTTTTTTACACTCTGGTGCCTTTGAACTCACCTCTTTTTTGTTTGCCTTTGCAGGCAGCAGATACTCTGGCAGTGCGGCAAAAGAGACGTATTTATGATATTACAAATGTCCTCGAGGGCATTGGATTAATCGAGAAGAAATCGAAGAACAGTATTCAGTGGAAGTGAGTAGTGAGTAGTGGGAGACCAAAGCCCTAACACTAGCTTCCATCCTATCCTATCCTGGCTGCCATTGCATCTACTGTTAGCCAGTCATGTGTGAAACAGAAGCAGAACAATTTCTCTGAACAGCTGTGGGGTGGTCTGTGGAGTTTCTGAGTCATCTAGGTCAAGGTTGTTTCAAAGGTGCTTTTTCAAAAGGCAACTGGACTTTCTTACTTTACTTTTATACGAAGACGTTTCGCTTCTGAAGAAGCTTCTTGGGTGAGAAGCAAAATCTGTCTTCCTCAAGGAAAAACCAAAGTCCAGTTGCCTTTTGAAAAATCACCTTTGAGACAGCTGGGGATGTGTGTGTGTGTGTGTGTGTGTGTGTGTGTGTGTCTGAATGTTTCACTGAAGCCAGCTGTGGAAGAACTTTTATCAGTAGCTGAGTGATTGTGGATAACAGGAAAATATTATGGAGTGGTAAAGAGGAAGTTCACTCCTATTGCTTTGACCAGGTACTTGATCTTCCTGGGATGAGAACTTTTGAGACTTTTTAAAGGGGATTTCCCCCCTCCCCCCCTGGGAAATTTTGAGGCAGACAAGAACTTTGAAAGGGGCCTTTGAGTTCTCTCATAGATGCTTTAAGCGTGTCACTGAATTCTCTTTGGAAAAGACAGAAGTAAAAATAAATAAAAACTGGAACGTGTCACCATGACTTCTGCAGGCCTTGGGTGTTGTTAAAGTGGACATTGGTGCTGATATCTGACTCTTGATACATTGTGGAGGAGACCAATCCTTTGATTTCTCTTGTTCTTGTCAGAGGTGTTGGGCCTGGCTGTAATACCCGGGAAATTGCCCACAAGTTGATTGAACTGAAAGCAGAGATTGAGGATCTGGAGCATCGTGAGCGAGAGCTGGAGCAGCAAAAGATGTGGGTGCAGCAGAGTATTAGAAATGTCACCGATGACGTACAGAACAACGAATATCCTTTGAGTCTACTCTAGTTCTTTCTGCTTTCTTGTTTCCTTGATGCTAAAATGTAGGTCCTTTCTGATGATTCCGCTCCGGCCTAACTTTACGGTTCTTCTTTCTGGACATTTGGGGTGGCAGTGCCCAAAATTCAGTGATGTTGGCTTGGAATTCTGGAATTTGTAGTCTCAGAGTGAATGGAAACATTTTCAGCAAAAAAATATCAAGTCCTGGAAAAGCATTGATTATGTCAATTTGCATAGGGCAATTTTTTTTTAATGCAAGCTGAGTATTTTCTGCTACAAAAGTTTCTAGGCAGGTAACCTAATTTGCATAGGATTATAGAAAAACCGCTAGCATCAAATTATAAAAGGCTCTTTTATCCCACTGTCCCAATAACGTGAAATAATAGCGTTCCTTGTGTTTCAAGTTAGTATCCTTTCTCTTATCCTGCTTTGATTTTGCCCTGGTTCTTCCTTAGATTATTTTTTTTCCCCGTGTTGGTGGCCTGTTGGTGTATTTCCAGTGGAGAGTCACAATGAACAATACAAACTGGTTGGGCTCCAGTTTTCTAGGATTGGTGGTGAGAGGTTAGGACAAAGGGATGATTAATTTTTAACAGGATTGAAACTTTTTAGGGTGCATGCTACATTTATTGTGTGTATCTATTTCGGAATGGCAGAAAACGACTTACTGATTTTCAACCATGGCACTCCTATAATCTAGCAGTGATATGGTGGAACTGGAGCAGAAGGCTGAAGAGCAAAGCTCCTGGGGTCCTAAGTTGTTCACCTCTGTCCTCAATGCTGAAAGATTTTCTTTTTATATTCTATTGGAGGAAATGAGTGATGCAGTGGCCTAGAAGTGAATATACTCGCCTCTCACTCAGAAGGTTGAGAGTTTAGTCTTAGGCAATGACAGATGTTCATCCAGGCACAAAGAGTAAATATCTGCTGCAAACCCTGCATAGGCATCAGGAAGGGCATCCTGACAGTAAATGCTCAGCTCCATTCAATCACCCTGACTCCACCCCAATAAAAAGGGACTACAGAGTCCTAAAAAGGAAAAAAAAAATACTGTGGGGGAATGATCTTGCTGGATGCCAGAGGCAGCTACTTTTTCACTTAACTTCAGGAACATTAGCCTATGTGACCGACGAGGACCTTTGCAAGTGCTTCCCAGGTAAGGAGGCTGTGTCACTTGATCCCTTGGATCCTGCCTGTTTCATATAATTCTACCTCTGCAACATCTTTGCAAGGAATTGGTTCTTCCCCGGATGTACTTCTCTTTGATTTGCTTTTTTAGCATTCTGGATAGAATTGGGAGTGTGGAAAAGGGGAAGAAACATCCTGGCAATTAGGGACCGAAAACATTGCACTCAGCTGGGGTTAGGAACCGCGGTGTGTATACTCTTGTATTGCTCTCAACTTAGCTCTGTTTCCTGAATGTATCCTTTTGGTCTCTCGTTGCAGGAGACACCCTGCTGGCCATCCGAGCTCCGTCAGGAACTCAGCTAGAAGTTCCTGTCCCTGAGGTGGGTGTAGAAGTGTGGAGATGCTAGCAGAGATCTCTCTTCAAGTGAGCACGCAGCAGCTTCAGGGATTGGGGGCCTTCTGCAGCCAAACGTATCTGGCAGGTTACGAGCACAACATAAGAAGGGAAAGCCCTCTGCAAAAAGTTACCAAGCAAACATGGCATTCCAGGAACAATAATAGTTAGATATATATTCAAGAGCAGTCCAGTTTAGCTTGATGTCCGGAGAATCAAGATGCAGAAGGAAGAGAAGGAAGTTAAGAGAGAGAGAGAAAATGGGTACCAGGAAGAAGAAGAAGAAGAAAAAAAAACTGATTCAAAAGAAAGCGACTCTGTAATCACCATCCCCATGAAGTCTCTTGTGGATTATTCCCAAGGGAATATTGCTGTTGCAGAAATATCTATTTGGCTGGAGGCATGGCTTCCCAACAGGATCAACTTGAAGACACATGGACTTCAACTCCCAGAGTTCCCCTGGCTGGGGAAATGTGGGAGTTGAAGTCCTTGCATCTTAAATGCGTTAAGGTTCGGAAACCCTGGCCTAAGAGATCTTAATGGATTCTATTCTGTGCAAATCTCATCTTCAACTTTCCTAGGGTCTCTAATTAAAACTATGGCCTGCTCTAAGGTGCCTGGAACTGTGCTGAGCTGACACCCCCCCCCCAATTCCACTTGGTACTATAGGCTACTTTCATCCAAGGAGCATGTGTCTGGATGTGGGGCTCAACAAATTGAGAGAGAGGCCTCTCCTTTAATGATGATGGAGAAGGTTTGGGATCACCTGTGCATAGAGAAGAAAGAATTCCACACTGACACCATGGTTTCCTTTCAAGGGTGTGTGTTTCTCCCAATTGTGAGGATATCAGGTGATGCCGTTGCACCAATACCGTTATCATAAATTGTTCATATACTTCATATACCGTGCAACCTTTCATTTTCTTTCTCTCTAGGGTTTAAATGGCCAGAGGAAATACCAGATCCACTTGAAGAGTAGCAGCGGTTCCATTGATGTTCTTCTAGTAAATAAGGATGCCTGGAGCTCTCCTCCAGTGGTGCTTCCAGTCCCTCCCCCTGAAGACCTCATTCAGTGCCAGCCAATCACACCCTCTAAGAAGCCACCCGTTCCCCATTCCCAGGAGACATCTCTTCCCAGTGGTGCCCACCCTCCTGTGTCTGTACCCAACAGCACGCAAGACCACAGATCCCCTGTACCCAAACCGGCCACTGTGGCAGGTGAGCTGTAAAGGAACGAGTGAAACGCACAGCATTCATTAAATTTAAAGGCACATTTTAAAGGGGACCAGTAGCTATGCTATTATATTGGCTGACTCAGAACGTTTGCTCCCAGGGCACCTCCAAAAGGGGAGGCGGATCCCTATTGAATTAGATTAATTCTGTAGAAACATAGTCACATGAAACCAAGGGTCAAAATTAGATTTTGTCCTAGCTGGATCCACTTTGTCCTTGTCCTGTTTTACTTGCTGCTGCTCAACCCTCGTTCGAATTTCTGCCACAGCCAGAATCTTGAGATGGAAATCACATAATGCCACGTCCTTTCTTAGCAAAAGGGTTACAGGTTTATTGCGGGTGCTTAACTTTTCTCCATGAAAATAACGGAGTCTTATCTGGAAAAGTGTTCCAATATGCAAATCCTTTCTAGCCCTGTTTGCAGTCAGACGTATTCCAAGCCAGCCCTCCTAGGGCTGAAAGACCACCTGGGCCCCTCCCAAGATTTTGATGGCAACTCCCCCGTCAGAAGAGCTGGAATGAGGTCAGCTGACCCTTCCAGAGAGATTTTCCCGGAGAAGGAACAGAATTCTGCTCTTAAGAATAAAAACACTCATTTTGGAAATTGGGAATGTGAGTGAGACGGGAGCCTGTTTAACAGCCCTGCTTGGAGCATCTCCTGCACTAAAAATGACCCTTTGGCAACTGGCGTAATAGGAAGGTGCTGACTTTGAGTTGCTCTACAAGAGAGGAATTGGAGCTTCAAGTACATTTCCTGACTGTTGCTATGAGAGTGCCAGCTGTTAGAGGAGTTGCTGAATTGTATCTGAAGAGGGATGAGAGGGAAGAAAGGAGAGGAGAAAAGAGTAAAGGAGGGGAGAGGAAGTAGGAAGGTTGGAGGAGAAGAGAAGGAAGGAAAGAAGAGGAAGAAGAGGGAAGTAGGGAAGAGAAGAAAGGGAGAAAAGGTAGAGGAGGAGTGTGGATACAGTGAAAGGGGAAATGGGCGAGCAACACCAAAAGCCATGTGTATGTATGTATTTCATTTTATTAAAAGTATCTTATGTAGGGGGGGGAAAGTGCCAGCTGTTTTCCCCCAGCTGTGTGGAATCCATCTGGCACGATAGATCATCCAGCGGCATGCAAGTCGAAATA
Source organism: Bothrops alternatus (assembly GCA_034064705.1). Classification (NCBI taxonomy): domain Eukaryota; kingdom Metazoa; phylum Chordata; class Lepidosauria; order Squamata; family Viperidae; genus Bothrops; species Bothrops alternatus. The sequence continues at coordinate 1,646,036 of JARGCV010000666.1, forward strand.
ATATATCTTTCTGTGACCATCTTCCCACTGCAGAGACAGGCAACCCGACAACAGAATCAAAAAGCAGTGAGGGGTTGGACTCGCTTACCCCTTCGACGGTACCAGCCAGCCCACCTTCTGGGCTTGATACGCAGCCCCTCCAGTCCTCCGCCTTGCTGGACAGTAGCTCTGTCCTATCCAGTTCCTTCACCTCTTTTGAACCAATCAGGTCCTTCCCCACAGAAAGTAAGTGCTCGGGGCTGACAGCTCTCGGGTGGGCAGTTATGATGGATCAGAACAGACAGGCCCTGAGGCTGAGTTTCTTTGGCTCTGACCCCTGCATTGTACCTGGATATGGGGTGTCATTAGTTCCAAGCCCCTTGGTGTGTTTGACAGTGTGTACTGGCTCCTTTTCTCAGACGTTCTGCTAAAATGAAGCAAGAGACAGAGGAAGCGATGAATCACCAGAGAAATGAGCTGTGTACAGAAGTGTTTCCCAACCAGGACAGCTTTAAGATTTGTGGATTTCAGCTCCTAGAATTCCCCAGCCAGCCTGAATTCTGGGACTTGAAGTCCACCCAGCTTAAAGCAAGGGTCTTCAGACTTGGCCCTTTTATGACTTGTGGACTTCCAACTCCCAGAATTCCTCAGCCAGCCAAGCTTGGCTGGCTGAGGAATTCTGGGAGTTGGAAGTCCACAAGTCACAAAAGGGCCAAGTTTGAAGACCCCTGGCTTAAAGGCTGAGTAACACTGCTGTAGACCATGGGCATCTTTGAGTGACATAAAAACAAGAACTCTTAGCAGACTGCAGTTTCTGGAATTGGACCTTGGCCTTTTTCCCTACCTGGGCTCCTGTATGTGTTGGGATTACTCTTTGCAGAATTCCTATCTTTATTCCTGTGGGGAATTGAAGCCCCAAACATCTGAAGGACTGCAGGTTGGAAACAAGACCCGGCCTGTGCCATAACAATCGCATTGGTCTTTAAGATGTGCAACCTTTGTTCTTTTTTTTTTTTTCCAGTACTGGAATTTCCCAAAGAGCTTTCAGAAATGTTTGAGCCAACCAGAGGTGCGTTGCTAGTGTCCCTGTAGCAGTGTCCCTTGTTTGTGCTTTGCCTTTTTTTTCTTTGGAAGTTCAGAAAAGTTCAGGCTACTTTAAGCAAACTTGGTTAAAGTCCTCTGTTGGGCTCTTGTGGAATAGCGACGGAAGGAAGCGCTTTTCTTGGCTTAGCTCTCTCGTGCTGGTTTTCTGCTTGTAAGGAGGACTTTACGTGCCAAAAGATTAAAACATTTGAACGTGTTACATTCATACAGCAAATCCCCCCCCCTGGGGGAAAGAAGCAGCAGCTGCTAAAAACGCATTGTTTTGATGTTGCTCGTGCAGGAGCCTGCAGGATCTGCCCAATTACTCACACGTAGTCAAGAGAGGAGAGAATTGAGACATGAGACAGAAGGAGCTGGGCTGGAAGAATTACCCCATCAATTTTGGGGTACTGGGATAGGCACGCAGGTATTTCGCAAGCCCGTAAACTTCCCGCGCATTCTTTTTTTTTTTATTCTTCCCGTAGAGTCTGTGAATTCTGAGTTGCTGGAAGAGCTGATGTCATCTGAAGGTAGGACTTGCATTTCTTCAACTCACAGGTTTGGAGTGAGGCCACACAGGATAGCCGAGAAAACGAGGGAGTGCAGCTATAAAAAAAAAAATCTGCATTGTTTTAGTTGAGCGTGGCTGGCTAGGGAATTCTGGGAATCGTAGTCCACACGTCTTAAGATTGCTAAGGTTGAGAAACCCTAGGCGAAGGCAGGGGTAGGCAAGCTCGGCTCTTTTATGACTCTCGGACTTCAACTCCCAGAATTCCTGAGCCGGCATGGCTCAGCTTGGAAACCCCTCCCTTTCCCCTCAGCATGGCTGGCTCAGGAATTCTGGGAATTGAAGTCCACCAGTCATAAAAGAGCCAAGGTTGCCTACCTCTGGCCTAGGCCTAGGCTGCTTTATGACTCGTGGATTTCATCTCCCAGAATTCCTCAGCCAGCATGGGGGAACTATGGCCCCTTCATGACTGGAGGACTTCAACTCCCAGAATTCCTGAGCCAGCATGGGGGAACTAAGGCCCCTTCATGACTCGCGGACTTGAACTCCCAGAATTCCTGAGCCGGCATGGCTAAGCTTGGAAACCTCTCCCTTTCCCCTCAGCAGGGCTGGCTCAGGGATTCTGGGAGTTAAGTCCACGAGTCATAAAAGGGCCAAGGTTGCCGACCCCTGCCCAAATGCCTGAATTTTGATCACGTGACTGTGAGGAAAAATATTTAAATATTTAAACCAGGGGTCTTCAAACTTGGCTCTTTTATGACTCGTGGACTTCAGCTCCCAGAATTCCTGAGCCAGCCTGGCTCAGGTTGGAAACCTCTCCCTTTCCCCTCAGCATGGCTGGCTCAGGAATTCTGGGAGTTGAAGTCCACGAATCATAAAAGAGCCAGGGTTGCCTACCCCTGTCCTAAGTCCTCCTGTTCTAAGCGGTGAGCCTCCTAGACCAGGGGTAGGCAACCTTGGCTCTTTTATGACTGGTGGACTTCAACTCCCAGAATTCCTGAGCCAGCCTGGCTCAGGTTGGAAACCTCTCCCTTTCCCCTCAGCGTGGCTGGCTCAGGAATTCTGGGAGTTGAAGTCCACGAGTCATAAAAGACCCCCTGGGCTAAGATGTGGGATTCCTGAGTCAGAGGCACAGGCCAGCTAAGTGTCTCCTTTTCTCTCCCGGGCAGTGTTTGCACCCTTACTCCGCCTTTCCCCCCCTCCCGGAGACCACGACTACATCTACAACTTGGACGACAGCGAAGGGGTGTGCGACCTTTTCGATGTCCCGATCCTCAACCTCTGACTTTGGCTGCCAGGATGGACTTTGGGACACGGATTTTTTTTTAATTTTTTTTTTTTTAAAGAAACAAACCTGTCTGGAGGGAATGTGCGGGAAAGCCCCCCAAGTTTTCATTTTGGATTCTTTGTCTGCTACTGCTTGAATGGAATACAGAACTGCTCTGGTCTAGACCGAAAACCAACGAGGATGGGAGCTTCGTCTCCAGCTTTTTTTTTTTCCCCCTCTTCTTCTTCCCTGACTAATCTTGGTCCTGTCCTTCCCCTTTCACTGGATCCTGGGTGGGTCTCCTTCCCAGGCACCTGCTGTTAAATCTTGACGAACAGCAAAAGCGCTTCCTTGAGTCCCCCCCCCTAGCCTGTTTGGGCATCTGCTGGGGGCACTTTGCATCTCCCCCCACCCTTCCCTCCTCCTTCCTTTCTGGTTACCAACCAACAGAACAGCCAAACCGTAGCCAGGTAGTTTTTTTTTTAGAAAAATCCACCCCTGACCCTCTCTTTTGGCTTGTTTGTATAATCCAGACGACGACGTTTCTCTCTTCAGCAATTGTCTGCTTTTGGCATGATGGACTGCAGGCTTCTCAGCCGCCCCCTGGATCGGTTTTATGTGCTTAGAAGTGGCGTTTCAAGTAACCCTACTGGTCCATCTGTTAACACGAAGCACGAAGCCCTTTCCTTTTAGGCTGTGTAGACTTATCATGTGTGTGTGTGTGCGTGTGCGCGTGTGCGTGTTTTTAAGGTGCCAGTTTTGCACAGTCACTTTCCTCCAAAGAGTCAAAACTGAGAAATGAATTGTAAAGGGTGTGCAAAACACAGTTCAGGCTTCAAGCAGGTGGACCTGCCTGCTGGCCACACAAAGCCTCTTGCACACCTGTCCTGGGTTGTCGTCCGCCGACCCCCCCCCCATCTGCAGCTGTGCTGCATCAGCAAGGGAAGAGCTGGCTGGGGCTAATGGAAGGCTCTCTTCCGCTCTCTCTTTCAAGGCCCCCACGTCTCCATCGGGAGCCTCCAGTGGAGATTTAGTTACCCCCCCTCCCTCTAGTGAAGTGAGTCCTGAAAGCGTGTCCTTCCATAGCTGCTAGAATAGGGCTTTTTGGGATGCACTGCGGCTGCTGTTTCTCTTTGCGATTTGCTAGCTGTATTACGTGGCTGGCCCTGTTGATGAAATTCGACTTCTCTTGGGAACCTAGCCATGGCCTGCCCTTTCCCGCCTTCTGTCCGATAGGCACCATCGGCCTCCTCCATCAAGGACCTCTCCTGATCCTTGCTGATCAGCAGCACATGGAAGGAGTCCTCGCTTCCCCCTATACCAGGGGTGGGCAACCTTGGCTAAGACTCGTGGACTTCCACTCCCAGAATTCCTGAGCCAACATGGCTCAGCTTGGAAACCTCTCCCTCTTCCTGCAGCACGGCTGGCTCAGGAATTCTGGGAGTGGAAGTCCACGAGTCATAAAAGAGCCAAGGTTGCCTACCCCTACCCTATATCCTCCCCTCTGCACTTCTGAACATCTCTCCCTCGAAAACTATATCCTTTTCACCGCCTGTCGGCATCCGGGTTACACCACGTGCCAACCCCGAATGTCACTTTCCCGATTCTCAGGCTTTCGCACGTGCCGTCCCAGTTGACAAAGGCCCACTGCCTCCGGTGCGGCTGCTGGGATGGGAAGGATGCAGATCCGAAGGGGGAGCTCTCTCGCATCCCAGCCCTGAACTGCTTGGCTGAAAAATCTCTTTTTGAGGGGACTGAATGAATTGTGCTTAGTATTGTGGAAGGATTCACACGAGCGGACAGGCCTGATCCTGATCTCTCTCTCTCTCCCCCCCCCAAACCACCCAATCAGGGAATGTTTCTATTGTCATTAAGGAGACCTAGGCAAAGCTGGGTGGTCTCTTAAGACTCCGACAAAAGCCACCAATCTCAATCCTTGACAGCTTTAAGATGGGTGGACTTCAACTTTCAGAATTCGCCAGCTAGCCATACTGCCTGGTGAATTCTGGGAGTTGAAGTCCATCCATCTTTTAAGCTGCCAAGATTGAAAACACTGGGCTGAAGGGTCCAGGAAAGCAACTTTTGAGTTTTTTCTGGATAGGAAATAGAATGTTGCTTTCCACCTCCCCAGCCTAGGAGCACCTGTCTGTGCCTCCAGGCAGGTGACGATCTCAAAAAACCTCTGGCGTCCCGTTCACCTCTCCTGAAAGGACACAGTTCCACCTCCAGGGTTTCTGAGCCGTTCTTCCAGCTCTGTGTGGCTTTGCCCAGTGAGCCACAGGACTCTGTTGCCTGCCTTCATTGCATCCCCTCCCGGCTTTTTCTACGTGGTTGGGCCTGCTCTTGTTCCTTTCTCTTTGCTGTCACCTTCTTGTGCTTAGATGACATCCCCAAAGGATGCATAGAGGAAATGTTTGGGGTGGGGGAAGGGAGAGAAATGAGTTTTGATTCATATAAAAAGATTATTTTTATACTTTTTTGCAGCAGAAGAGACTTGCCTGTAATATTTGTACAGTTGTTTTTTTTTTTTCCTGAGTGAATAAACGAACTTTCCAAAGCTTTTGGCTTCTGTTGTTTTCGAAGAATGCAATTCATACCCTCCATAGCACATCTGCCATCTTGGAACTACCAAAAAAATCCTGAGCGGAGACTGTTTTTAAGATTTGGCACTGACCGCCAGGGTTGTTCTTTTCAGGTAGCCTTTTTGGGGTCCCAGGTGGGCTTATGAATACTTGCGGATAAAAGGCGGGAGTGGAATAAAACCCTGGATCCTACATAAGGAGTATACAAAGAACTGCCGTCTGCTTGGATTGAAATAACTCTACAAGCCCTTAAAAAGGATTCCAGAATTGAGCTACTGAAACATAGCACAAGATCTGGGGTTTGGTGTGGGACCAACAATCTCTAGAAAACACACAAATGAGGCTTTTACTACACTCCTTCTCTGGGCGATGGAGCAGGAACAGTCACTGCATCCAGAAAATATCAAGTGGGAGAGAGCAACACAGGAAAATACTCTCCCGAAATCAGGGGTCTTCAAACTTGGTCCTTTTATGACTTGTGGACTTCAACTTCCAGAATTCCTCAGCCAGCAAGTCACAAAAGGACCAAGTTTGAAGACCCCTGTCCTAAATAATGGTTTGTTTGGGGGAAGGTATTTTTCCTATGTCATTGACTCCCCCACTTGACATGTTCTGGATGCAGTGATTGTTCCTGCTCCATCACTCAGGGACAATATTCCCATTTCTACTAAAGGATACCAAACACAGCAAAATTCTTCTCTACCTCTTCTTTGTGATTTGGCAAAACCCAAATTCCATCAGTGGCAGTGATGCTGCTGGAAGGACGTACCCTGTTTCCCCGATAGTAAGACACCCCCGATTGTAAGACGTATCGGGGTTTTCAGGAGGTCGGCTAATATAAGCCGTACCCCGAAAGTAAGACATATATACTTAAAATACTTAAAATAAAACTGACAATTGTTTTCCAATCAATATAAGCCGTACCCCGAAAGTAAGACATAGTGGGGCTTTTGGGGATAAAAAGAAAGTAATACACTGTCTTGCTTTCGGGGAAACACGGGGTATCATCTCTTCCTTCGTTTTTGCGTCTGCCTCACTGATGCCTCTTCCCATGTTCCGTTAGGAGCTGGAAGGGACCTTGGAGGTCTTCTAGTCCAGCCACCCCCACCCCCCTCCGCTCAAGCAGGAAATACCATCTCAGACAAGTGACTGTCCAGTTTCTTCTTAGAAAACTCCAGTGATGGAGCGCCCACGATTTCTGAAGGCAACAAACAAAAAATGTGCTTTTCTTAACGGATATCATGGAATTTGACAGTTGTCCTGGACTGGAAAAAGCCAGAGTTGGAATTTGCTGCTACAAGTTGCTGACCTATTTAGGATCTCCCACGGTCATCGGCAGCGGAGCCTCTCCTGAAGTGGAAACCCCAGAACTGGCATTAATCCGCTGTGCGAGGACTTAGCATCAAGCAAGGACCAGAGAGCCATCATGGGAAGATGGAATAACTCCAGTATGGGACTGGAAAGACTTGTTGTTAATTGCGAAGTTGTGTCCGACCCATCGTGACCCCATGGACAACGTTCCTCCAGGTCTTCCTGTCCTCTACCATCGTCTGGAGTCCATTTAAGCTCACGCCTCCTGCTTCAGTGACTCCGTCCAGCTACATCATTCTCTGCCGTCCCCTTCTTCTATTGCCCTCCATCTTTCCCAGCATTAGACTCTTCTCCAATGAGTCCTTCCTTCTCATTAGGTGGCCAAAGTCCTTGAGTTTCAGCTTCAGGATCTGGCCTTCTAAAGAGCAGCCAAGGGTTGATCTCTAGGACTGACCGGTTGGATCGCCTTGCAGTCCAGGCGACTCGCAGGAGTCTTCTCCAGCACCAGAGTTCAAAGGCTTCCATTTTTTGTCGCTCAGCCTTTCTTACGGTCCAACTTTCACGGCCATACATTGCAACTGGGAAAACCACGGCCTTGACTATACGCACTTTTGTTGGCAGGGTGACGTCTCTGCTTTTTAGCATGCTGTCTAGATTTGCCATAGCTTTCCTCCCCAGGAGCAAGCGTCTCCCCAGGAACAAGCATAAACTAACCATCCCCAGAATCAAGCAGCCATACAAACAAAGCCTGGGAAGACTGGAGGACCTCAACAGGATTGGGTCAAGAAGAGACCGCCTCTGTAGCTCTGCAAAGAGACTAAAGGCAGCCTGTGGAGGGTCCGGGACTGGCACCCAGCAAGCCGCCAGGCAGCTGCCCCTCTGGTTGCCTCTGCCAGCCAGAAGCCACATCTGCTGGCCCGTCTGACCCGGGCGGATTGCTCGGCCCCCCCTTCTCCTGACCGAGGGCCAAGAAAGAGCTGGGCAGCCCTACGGAGGCGATGGGCCTGGTAGTCCAACCCCAGGAAGGCGCAGAGAGGAGCCCTTTGGAGGAAAGGGGAGGCTAAGCTGCAAAGGGCTCCTCAGCCAGTCCAGAAACAGCCCTGGGCTCGGAAGACCGGCCCGCGGCTAGCCGGGTCCCGTAACCCCCTCAAAGCAACGCTAGAACGGGGTTGACTAGCGGGACGAAGCATCGCGGGCCGGCCCGGAGCTGCGTCCGCACGGGCTGGGCGCGCGCAACAGGCTCGGGCCGGGACGCTCCGCGGCGCTGCTCGCCCGTCCGTCCGTCCGCCCGTCCAGCCCCTCCAGGGGCGGAGACGGCCGTCCTCCTTCGGGGGCGGGCAGCCTGGCCGGCCACCGCCCCGGAACTGCCGAGCGCCGAGCGGGAGAAGAAGGACGGGCGGCCGAGCGGGGGAGGCGGCGGCGGCGGCGGCGGCGGGGGCGGCTCTTGCTGCGCGCTCACTCGCCTCTCTCCAGCGCCGCTTGGCCGAGGAGGCGCCCGCCGTTCCCCCTCCGCGCCCGCCGCCTTGCAAGCGCCTCTCCCGGGCCGGGCGCTCCTGCGCCGCCGCGGCTGCCTTCCCAGCCTGGAGCGCGCCGCTTGATCCCCCGGCCCCGGCCCGAGTGCGGGGACGGATGGACGGAGGAAGCCCCAGCTAAGAAGCCGAGGAGGCGGCGGCGGCGGCGCCCCTTTCCCCCCCCCGGAGCCGGCCGACGCGTAAGAGGACTTTGCAGTCTCGGGGAGTCCCGCAGCTCCTTCTTTTTTCCAAAGTTTGGGGAGGGAGGGAGAGAGGGAAGGGGAAAAAGCGGGGCGGGGGGAGACCTGCGGGCGAGTTTCCGGCTCTTCTTGGCCCGGTCTGACTCCCCTCTGAAGTTGCCTCCGCCGGGAGACGGTTCGGAAGGATCAATCGAAAGCGAGACCGGCTGTTTTTTTTTGCTGAAGTCGGGCTTTGCTTCCCCGCCAAACGCAGCGGGCCACCCTCCCGTGGAGCCCTGCAAGGTAGGCTGGGCTGGCAAGGGCAGGCCTGGCGAGGCTGAGCCGTCTCCTGGGCTGGGCGGTGCTGGTGCTGCGCTTGCCAGAAGCAAAAGATGAGCCAAAGGGATTTTGTGGGGTGGGGTGGGGTGGGGTGGGGGGAGATTGGGGGGCTTTGAGCAGAGTGAGGATCAAAGGGATTGGGTGAATTTGGTGCTGGAGCGTTAAGGGGTTAAGATTTTGAAGTTAAGGTATTTAAGTGAGGTCTCACCCTCCGTAGGCGCTTGGTGGAAGAATGCCAAGCAGGCCAGCTCTCCCTGGAATTAAGAGGAAGTATCTTGAATCATCCAAGTGACAAACTCTAATTTGAATCATTAAAGCGGGGGCTGGTTCCTAGAAGTAGATCCATTTGTGGGTTTCTAGTTAACTCTCCACCCTTCCGACTAATAAATTCTCGGCAGTGGCTCTGCAGATGTGACTTTGAGTGACTTTCCTCCTCTCCTTCCCCCCCCCGCCCCCATTTGCATGCCAAGCTCAGGGGAACAAGTGAGCAATGATGGTTTGAAGTAAAGCTCCGCAGCTTTCCAAATTTGATTCTAAAAAAGGCACCAAGATCGCACGTGTCTGCAACTCTTGAAAGCAGCCGAGTCTTTTCCCCGAGATTGGGGCCTCTTAGGTCAATGAAGGCTTGACCTTTTCTCTCCTTAAAACCCACTTCAGTCATGCAAGGGAAGGGAAGATGACACCAATTATAGGTAATCCTCGTTTAGTGACCACTTTAGGGACTGGCAACTTGTGCATGAAGTGAAGTGACTGCTAAGTGAAACCTCGACTGTGCTTATGATCTGATTCCAGGTTTTTGCTTTGCTTTACAGACCTGCAAAGGCCATAAGTGTGAGGACCGGTCGCAAAGTTACTTTTCCATCACCGTCTGAATCTCTAGAGGAGGGCTACTTGGTTACAGTGGCAACCAATCTATTTTTCCTTGGCAGGTGATGCAGTTGGAACTATTTGGTATAACGTGAACATAAGTTCCCTAAAGCTCATAGCTAAGAAAGTGAGGACAAATAAAGGGAAATATTTCTTCACCCAGAGGGTCGCTGATTTATGGAATTCACTTCCAGAAGAGGTCGTGACAGCTGTCAGCCTTGACAGCTTCAAGGCAGGGCTAGATAGATTCATGGAGGCCAAGTGTATCGGTGGCTATTAAAACGGATGTCCATGTGCCGCCTCTATGTTGGTTGAGGCAGGCAGGATTCCCTTGAGCACCATTTGTTGGGGTTCAAGGGAAAGGGAGGGTTTTGCCTTCTCTTTCTGCTCAAGATCCCCATGTACAATTGGTGGGCCACTGTGTGACACAGAATGCTGGACTCGATGGGCTTTGGCCTGATTCAGCACGGCTCTTCTTATGTTCTTATGTTCTTAAGTTCATATAAGCTTAAGCGAGGCAGGCAAGTCCATTTTCAGTTCAGTTTGCGCATCCCTGTGCAATTTCAGGGCTAGGTGCCTCCTGTTTAAGCCAGTGCACAGATCTTCTCAGCATGCATCTCGGGAATCAATTTCCCAAGCGTGTCAATTGCACAAGTGCCCAGCTTTGCATATTCAAGTCGTCTTCAACTTACGACCACAACCGAACCTAAACTTCATGTTGCTAAGTAAGACATTTGTTGAGTAAGTCTTGCCTTCCACTTTATGACTTTTCCTGCCACGTTTGCTAAGTGAATCACTGCAGTGAAGTTTGTCACGTGGCTCTTAAGCGAATCTGGCTTCCCCCTTCAACTTTGCTTGTCAGAATGCCGCAAAATAGGATCGACGTGACTTCGGAACACTTGTGACCGTCATAAATGTGAGTCTGTTCTCCCGCACCCAAATGTCAGTCACATGACCACGGGGATGCTGCAACAGTCATAAGTGTGAAAAATAGTCATAAGTCAAGTTTTTTTTCTCAGTGCCAGTGTACCTTTGAACAGTCACTAAGCAAACTTAAGATATCACAGGCAAAACACAATTATCAATTATCTTAGCAATAAACTTCTCCGTTGCCTGGATAGGATTTCTCCCTTCTGATCCCTGTTGTGGTTATATGTGATGAGGGACCTTCCGCATGCTTTTTGCAGGAAGGACCTGCCGGTCAACCAAGAGAAAGGCAGACCATGCCACCTTCCAAAGATGTGGTCAAAATTGCCGTGCAGATGATGGGTGCCATTCCCCAGCTCATAGAACTGAATCAGGTAGAGGTTCTTTACTTTTTTTTTTCTTTTTTACCCGTTTGCAAAATGGCCTGTTGAAGGGCTGTGCCAGTTCTGAGGTTCCCCATTTTATGCTCCGTGCACCAGCTCTGCTTAAGGTTCAAATCATGCTGAAACGGTCATATGCTTCTTTATGTTTAATTGCAGGCTAAGCCCTTGTCAGCAGTTGTGAAAGAAGTTTGTGAAGTGTGAGTAGCTATTCTGTTTTGCTTTCGCCTTGTAGCTTGCTGATCAGCAAAAAAAATGTCTGAGACTGATTCGTAGAACAGTTCCAGATAGAAGCGGCAACCTCCCAGATGTTTTGCAGAAACTTACCACATTTTTCCACGCCTGCTTTAAGTTAATAAATATGCTTTCTGCCTTTGATATTGTGAACACCCTTTAGCTTTCTTGAACTTGAATCTCGAACGCATCTTTAAATTGCCAAAGTTGAGAAACACAACTATAAATCAGTGAGGATCCCAAACTACTGAGAAGCAGGCATTTTTTAAGATGTTTTGCCCTCCACCTCTCCTGTCCTCTTCACTACCTTTCACCTTCTTTCCATTCTCTCCTCTACCCTCATTTCTTGTTGGAATTAAGGGTCTGTACTTATCCTTTTAAAGGAGGTGGTTTGTAGCTGTGAAAGAGGATAGGGTGTGTATATACTTGCAGAGAAGGGAAGAATCAATTTTACACTGAGCCTCATTTGTAAAAGAAGTGAAGTTTAATTGGTAGTTCATTCAGTTAGTAAGAGGAGTTAGTCTGTCTTCTTGTTGAGGACAAGATGTTGAGACTCTAGAAAGAGTGCAGAGAAGAGCAACAGAGATGATTAAGCGACTGAAGGCTAAAACATATGAAGAACAGTTGCAAGAATTGGGTATGTCTAGTTTAATGAAAAGAAGGACATAGTAGTCTTCCAATATCTAAGGGGCTGCCCCAAAGAAGAAGGGGTCAGCCTATTTTCCAAAGCACCAGAAGGCAAGACAAGAAACCTTGGAAATTAACCAAGGACAGAAGCAACCTAGAACTAAGGAGAAATTTCCTGACAGTGAGAACAATCAACCAGTGGAACTGCTTGCCTTCAGAAGTTGTGCGTGCTCCATCACTGGAAGCTTTTAAGAAGAGATTGAATAGCCCCTTATCTGAAATGGTATATACGGTCTCCTACTTGAGCAGGGGGTTGGACTAGATGACCTCTAAAGTCCCTTCCCACTCTGTTATTCTGTCCTCATCGTGCTCTTTCTGGAGTGTGACTTCTGGTTTGTGCACAGGCACACATGGACTCATCTGCCACGTGCACCTGTTGATGGAGGTAGGGAAAAACCTCTAGGAACTGGTAAAGGTTAAAAAGGCTATTGCCGAGAATTTTGCTATCCCAGTGTGCGTTTGTGTGTGCGTGTGTCTGTATGTGTGTAACGTGTATAGTTTTCTCTTTAATTCCCTCTTCTTTTTTGAGTTGAGAGTCATGTTCCTTTTGTAAACACAGCATTTGATTACACTCTGTAGAAAACCTAGTTTCCTTAGTGGAGTAGCAGAGGAAGCATTCTGCATGATTCAGACGACCCGTCTCCTTGAACATTCAGCTTTTTTCCTGGGAGGTGGAAATCCCCCAATTGTTTTGTGATCTCTGCCCTGGCAGCGCTCTGATTTTCTGTCTCTAACACAGATGGAACTTGAATAATTCCGAGCGTTATGCTCTGCAGTACGTGGATGGCCAGCAAGCCTACATCACAGAACTGGTAAGGGCATTTGAGAAAGATCAGCCTGATGTTGAAAAAATGCCTGCAAAGGAAGGCTATAGGCTGGCGACAGAAGGATGGAAATTGAACGATTAACGTGCCTTCTAATTTTTCAGTTCTCCTAGCGCAGCGGTTCTCAACCTGTGGGTCGCGACCCCATTTGGGGTCGAACGACCATTTCACAGGGGTCGCCAAACACCGCAGTCCGCCTTTTTTGGGGGGGGTCGGCCATTTTTTCCCCCTTTGCGATGCGGGCCGTCGTGCCGCGCATGCGTGATGCGCCCGCCGCGCATGCGCAATGCGGGCCGGGGTCGAGCCCCGGAAAAGGTTGAGAACCGCTGTCCTAGTGGGATAGTTAAAATGTTGGCAAGATAGAAATTGATTTGAACTTTTTTTTTTTCTCCAGTTCCTATTTGGCTGCTTTTATCCAGTTTTCTGAACGCAAGATTTTGATTCTGCAATTATTGTCTTGTCTTGTTTTGTTAGAACCGTGGAGAAATTAAGAATGGGAGCATCCTGCAATTGACAACTGCTCCGGTAGGTCCCACTGTAAACGGGAAAAGCAATCCGAATTTTATCTTTGTTCAAAGTTGATGTCTATTACCGAAGCTGTAGATTCCAAGCATGTGGATTTTTGCATGATTTTCCCCTTATTTTCTTAACTGGATTTCTGTCATCTTGCAAATTTTGATGGTTTTTGCTCCTTTTTGAGCAACATGGCCAGAACTGATTGCAACAATATTCAAAGTGTGGCTACATCCTCCTCCTCCTCCTCTTTGATCTCCCAAAATCTCCTTGCAGGATCAAGAGGCAGCAAAATTGCACGGGGGTATTCAAAGCAACAGTGTGGATGTGAAGACCAATTCTTTGAAGAAGCTGGCAAGCCTCTCCCGGGATGTGGCTTTTGCACAGGAGTTTATTAGCAGAAATGGCCTTAATCAGCTCTTCCTGATTGTGGAAGAAGACAATAAGTGAGTATCTTCAGGGCAAAAAGGTGCTTCACCAATGCAACTGCTCTTGGCATGAGTGTTCAGTTTCTTTTAAGGATATTTTCTGCAGCTCCACAGGTAGCTACGGGGTAAATAACCCACACCGTATGGACTGAATGTGGTCGTCTACAATGCCCTTGTTTGATTCCTGGAGCCAGTTTTCTGGTGAAATATGAAAATGACTGTGATGTTAAGAGCACCACTGTTTTTAAGCCTTACCATAATGGGGAACACTCTGAAAATTCCCCCCCTCCAAAAATGTTACAGCTTTCCTTTGGCTTTGCCCACATTTTTCACGTTAGATGCTGTTTTTCATTGGGGTGCCGCCTCCTTCAGCCAATAAAAGTTAACTGATCAGTGAACTGCCAGTCCAGTTGAGTTCCAAGAAGGAGGACATCCCGGAATAGGGCGGCATAGAAATTTAACAAATAAATAAATAAAAAATTAATAAATAAATAAATCCAAATAGCTTTAGCGAAATTTGTGCATTTTAACTCTCCCTTCTATGTGAGTTTCCTCTGTTTTCTCTTCATAACGTGAAGTCATCAGTTAATAATCATAAATTTTAGGGATTCTACTGTCCACTGTGACCCAGGGTGAGTTATGCAAAGAGTGCGCTTTTATAATCTAACAAGCAGGCGTTTCTCAACAACGTTATTGTGGCGGCGCTTAGAGGTTTTCCTTAGAATAGTCTGCCCCCTCTCTTTCTGCTTCCTTGGCCTTTTTTCCCCTGGGATGTTGGCTTTTATGGAGACATTTTCTTTTTCTTCTCCTTTCTTCCTTCTCTCTCCTCTTAGGTTCCTCTAATGCACCTTCCCTCTGGTTTCTGGGTTTGAGTCTTCCACCCGCCCTTGGGCTCTTACCCTGTTTGCTGTCTGTTACTCCAGTACAGGGGAGATTCTGGCGTACACTCTGAAGGCCTTTGTGGAGCTGATGGAACATGATTTTGTTTCGTGGGAGACCCTCAGCCCCTCTTTCATCAAAAAGGTAAGGGTCATCACAGGGAAGCAGGTCCTGTTCTACCAGAGCATCTGGGTTCTAGACTTCTGCTCAGGAGATGGGCAGGATCTGGTGGAGTTGGAAACGAAGGTTGGCAATGTGAACTTCATAGACATCTTGTTTTGGGTTCATAGTCTCTCTCTCTCTCTCTCTCTCTCTCTCTCTCTCTCTCTCTCTCTCTCTCTCTCTCTCTCTCTCTCTCTCTCTCTCTCTCTCTCTCTCTCTCCCTTTCGCACACACCACTTCTCCCTTTTCTTCTTATCTCTTCTTTCTTTTAAAATGAGTGAAGAGGAAGTTAGCGTATTGGAAGACTTCTGCCTTTCAAGACTGTCTCTGAATCACAACAAGGAATAGTGGCTGACTAGCAACCTAGAAATAAGGAGAAACTTCCTGACAGTTAGAACAATTAACCAGTGGAACAACCTGCCTCCAGAAGTGGTGAATGCTCCAACACTGGAAGCTTTTAGGAAGAGACTGGACAGCCATTTGTCTGAAATAGTATAAGGTTTCCTGCCTGAGCAGGGGGTTGGACTAGATGACCTCCAAGGTCCCTTCCAACTTTATTATTATTATTATTATTATTATTATTATTATTATTATTATTATTACATCTGTCTGTCTGTCGGTTGATCTTCTGATCTATCCAATAATCAAATCTTGCTAGGATGATTACAGCGTGACTTATAATCTTAGACATTTAGAAAAAACACTTAAATGTATAAAAATAAATAGCACAGGAAAGCTTTTTTTCAAAAGCTCCAGTCTTTCAGTGTAAAAGGGCCGCTTAAAGTCACATTATGCAGAATTTGAAAAAGATCAAGGAATTTTACGTCAATTTACTATTGTGTGTTGAATGTCTTCCCTTGAATTTTCGCTGTTGTGTGGTTTTTAATCTGCGTTTGTTAAATTCATTAATACTGTTTTTAAAAATTATTGTGCGAAAAGCTTGAGAGGAAAAAGAATATCTTTGGCTGACACCAGAAAGACTTTGGGATGGGAAATTATAGGGGGATCCCACAGGAAGATCACAGTCAGCTAAAGGGTCCTCTAAGCATATCTAGATCTCCTTTCAGGAATAGAGAAGGTTACCAGAATTACTTTAGCAAGGATCTGAATGCTTTGTCAGTTTCTGGAGTTGATGTTTTCAACTCTACGCTTTCTAGAGTCAATTCAGGGGAAGCCAAAATGAAAGTGCATATTTCCAGAAACAATTTAATTTTCTAGATCATAAGAGTTTGCTAACAATTTCTGAGTATTCACAGGCTCTGCACCGCTAAACGCTTAAGAATGAAGGCTGCAGGGGCTTCAAAGCAAGCGAAACGATTTCTCATAACTGCCTGTATGACTTCCTGCTCAGTTTATAGAAATACTGCCCAGGAGATTGGACCAGCTGAGTGCCAGCCATGGTAGAAAACTACAACTCTGTAGTTGTAAAGAAGGAAAGAATCGGAGCAATTAAGTGCATGAAGATTTTGATCCTTCTCAGTTGTCGTAATTGACTGAAATCTGTTCTTTGGCTGCAGATCGTGAGTTACATCAATATCAGTCCCCTGGATGCTTCCATCCAGCAGATTTCCTTGGCCATCTTGGAGAACATGGTGCCCACCAGTCGGGCTCTTTTCGAGCTGGTCAAGCAACAGGTGACCCTGGACCGCCTCATTGCCCTCCTGCAAGTGTAAGCATAGTATAAGCCATAAGGAGTAGCTTTCCAGCAGTCCAGTCTCCAAGAAACTCACAACCCGTGGGATTTGGAAAGGGTACCACTGTGCTTCTGGGTTGAAAGGGGATATCACCGTTGCCCTAGATCAGGGCTTCTCAACCTTGGCAACTTTAAGACTTGTGGACTTCAACTCCCAGAATTCCTCAGCCAGCAAAGCTGGCTGAGGAATTCTGGGAGTTGAAGTCCACAAGTCTTAAAGTTGCCAAGGTTGAGAAGCCCTGCCCTAGATATGCCCAATTGGGGGCTTCTTTCATGTCTCCGGCAGGAGCTGGAGCGAAGGACAGGAGCTCATCCCACCCCACGGCAGTCTCAAACTTCCAACCCAGCTGTGCCCCTTTAGCCTTCTGGTACAGTATAAGATGGGAGTATAATTCCTGGCCTTTTTCGCATTCTCTATTAGAATGAACACGCAGCTGCAACTCAAGGCTATGGCTCTTCTGATTGCTCTCCTCCTCAATGCTGGCGAGGCAGAAAGAAGGGTAAGGCGGATGTGTGAAATATTATACCTTTAAGGGTGTCTACCGATGGGTAAAAAGAGCCGAGGATATAGATTTGCGGTAAGCCTTCCCAGCCAACCTGCAAGAGAAGGATGGTCTGGCAGAATGTAGGGTCGTCTCATTGCCTGCTTTCCGTTTCTAGGACATGATGGACTATCTAGGGGAGAAGAACCTCAGGCAATTTATCCACAAGGTGGGCATGGAGGTGGCATCGGTTTCCTTCCCCTGAGCTTCTTTGCTCCTTCACACCTTGGCTGCCAGATCTAACTTTCAGAGGGTCTCTTCGCTCTCTCCTCACCTGCAACTTCTTGGCTTAATGCTTTCACCTCTGTGGACAGGCACGTTTGTCCTTGCTGAATCCCGCTTCGGGAAATGAGATATCTGCTCCCAAGGGGGATGATGGGGCCGCGTCAGTGACTGGCTGATAGCCTCCCTTGCGCCTCTCTTGGTCTCCTCTCCAGAACATTGTCCATGCCTCGGACCCAATTGCGGATGAGATGGCTCACTACCTCTACGTCCTGCAGTCCCTCACACTGAACCTTCTGGAGTGTCGGATGAGAGCCCCGATGGATCCCTATTCTCAGGTCTGGTCCCCTGGTCTTGAGTCCCTCTCCTGCTTTTTTGGTACCTGGGTGACAATTGCCTTCCTCCAATGCCAACTAGAAAATCTGGTTCTTTGGGGTGTGCAGGAACAACGGGACCTCCTCCAGTCTTTGCGCCATGCTGCCTTTGTGTCTGAGAACGAGTCTTCCGCTGGCAGCTATAACACTGAGCGTCGACACTCGCTTTGTGCCAAGGAGTTCCGCAAACTGGGCTTTGTGGTGAGTTCTGCTCAGACTCTTTGAAGCTGTTTAGATACAGGAAAAGACTTTTCATGGCGAGCACAGCCAGAACAAAACCTTCCTTCCTTCTTTCCTTCTTTCCTTCTTTCCTTCTTTCCTTCTTTCCTTCTTTCCTTCCTTCCTTCCTTCCTTCCTCCCTCCCTCCCGGTGACTTGATCGAAGTGTATAAAATCATGCATGGGATAGAAAATGTGGATAGAGAAAAATTCTTTTCTCTATCACACAATACCAGGACAAGGGGGCACTCCCTAAAGCTCATAGCTAAGAAAGTGAGGACAAATAAAGGGAAATATTTCTTCACCCAGAGGGTCGTCGGTTTATGGAATTCACTTCCAGAAGGCGTCGTGACAGCTGTCAGCCTTGACAGCTTCAAGGCAGGGTTAGACAGATTCATGGATGCCAAGTGTATCGGTGGTTAACAGATGTCCATGTGCCGCCTCTATGTTGGTTGAGGCAGGCAGGATTCCCTTGAGTACCATTTGTTTGGGGGTCAAGGGAAAGGGAGGGTTTTGCCTTCTCTTTCTGCTCAAGATCCCCATGTACATTTGGTGGGCCACTGTGTGACACAGAATGCTGGACTCGATGGGCTTTGGCCTGATTCAGCATGGCTCTTCTTATGTTCTTATGTTCTTATGTTCCTCCCTCCCTCCCTTCCTTCCTTCTTACTTTTCCTTCCCTTTCCTTCCTTCCTAAAGTTCTTTGACTGACGGGGTCCGCAACATGCCCCTTCTGCCAGCGCAGGTGGGTAGGCCATTCCCATTGGGATGAGACAGTTCCATGGATAGCCTGCCCATGCTATGGAAGGTTTTAAAGGTGATATCTTTTGAGTGGCCAAGGTCTGCAGAGTGGGCAGAGTGAATGAAGCACGTAATTTTTAAAGCCTTGTGAAGTTTATTGATGTCGAGGCCGTGGGAATGAAAGTTGTATCCTGTATGAATTGTGGATTAACGTTTTGTTTCAGAATAACAGTAACCCTGCCTTGGATCTGCATCGGACTCCTCCAGGGCTGCTTGCCCTGGACAGCATGGTCTATTTCTCCAGACATTTTCCAAATGCATACAGCAGGGTAAGAGAAAGATGTTTTCCTGGTAAGGCTGCTCCTTTGGCTGACTGTTGCTCGCTTTCTGGATTTTTTCCCTCTAATAATAATAAGAGGCTGTGGGATTAACGGGTAGGATTTGTACTCATAGTAGCAATTGCAAGAGCACTTAGATTTCTATACAGCTCCATAGTGCTTTTCAGCATTCTCTCTGTGATTTACAAGGGCAGCATATTTCCCCCAATAATCTGGATCCTCATTTTACCAACCTCAGAAAGATGGAAGGCTGAGTCAACCTTCAGCCGGTTAGGATCGAACTGGCTATGGGCAGAGTTAACCTACAATACTGCACCACCATGACAGCCTCATAGTATGTTTTTTTTTAATTTTTATTCTGCCGTAAGCATTAGTCTTATTCAACGTCTACATCCTCCAAAGCATTGGAACCAAAACCCCCCAATTTCCTAGTCATAGTTGCTCTTGGGAATACTGAGAGTTGCAGTTTCAAGATAACTGGAAAGCTTCTGGATGGAGTCGGTTGAGAGTTTAAACTTGACCTTGGGTTGGTCTTCATGATATTTTCTATCCAGCAGGTTCTAATACTGACCCTCTTTTCTTAGTTTATTCTTGAAAACAGCAGCCGAGAAGATAAACACGAATGTCCATTTGCTCGGAGTAGCATCCAGCTTTCCTTTATGTTGTGTGAGATTCTTCATGTAGGGGAGACATGTGAGTATTCCCTTTGCTTCTAGTCGTCCAGAGTGTGTGGGCACTGTAGCCCCACTATGATCTTCTACAGCAGGGGTCTCCAACCTTGGCGACTTTAAGACTTGTGGACCTCAACTCCCAGAATTCCTTAGCCAGCACTGGGAGCCACCCTTTTTAAGACTTGCTGGCTGAGGAATTCTGGGAGCTGAAGTCCACAAGTCTTAAAAGGGGTGGCTCCCAGTGCTGGCTGAGGGATTTCGGGAGTTGAAGTCCACAAGTCTTAAAGTTGTCCAGGTTGGAGACCTCTGTTCTACAGGATATCAAGAGGAGATGGGATAACAGAGTAGCCTCCTGCTTCTCACCCCAGGAAAATCATCCTGTTCCTGGGACTACTGCATAAAATAGAGGTGGGCAGGAAGTAATGTTGGGTCTATTAGCAATTCTTTGTGTCATTTGGGAATGAGAAGAAGCACTGGTAGATTGGTGCAGGTGGGATAACGAAATGTACGTCTTCTTCTCTGCTATATGTATCTATATGTATTGGCCTTCTTTAAAATTACACATTTTAATTGAAAACTGCTTTGTTATCTCACAGTACAGCTACTTTTTGTAAGGGCTTTTGCAAATTGGATTCCTTTCCCTCTCCAGGATAGGGGGAGCAGTAAACATAACTTCTCCCATTCTAAATTATACTGTTTGTTCAAACTAAAAATCACGGGGTGATTGTTTGCCTTAATATTGATAAAGCGGATTGAATCTCTACCTCAGGTTATGAAACTTCTACCTCAGAATCTTTGGTTAGGGACTATAAAAGATTGCACTATTACTGAGACGAAGTTAATTCAGAAGCGCGAATGAACAATATGTGATAGACTAGATATAGTAGATAGAACATATATAAGATTTACCTCAGGTAATTAAACTTTTACCTCAGGATTTTGTGGTTAGGGATCATAAAGGATTGTACTAATACTGAGATGAATAATATGTGATAGACTAGAAACTGTGGATAGACTATAGAAAAGAGAAACACGAATCAAACAAAGTGTAACAGGCGTATAGTTGAGGCTTGATGTGAGGAGTGAAAAATGTTTACCAAACCAGACGTTTACAAAGATTAATACTTAGTGTTGTATATCAGGTGCTATGATGATTGATGCATACTAAGATTTTGTGTTCAATGCTGATTGTTTTAATAAAAGAAATTTTTTTATAAAAATTAAAAAAAAATCATGGGGTGAAACAAGTAGTAGATATCTGTGTAAAAGAAGGCAACAACAGCACTAGCAATAGCACCTAAGACTTATATACTGCTTCATAGTACTTTGCAGCCTTCTCTAAGCAGTTTACAGATTTGGGTCTCTTGCCCCCAACAATCGGGGTCCTCATTTTAACCACTGCGCTGCCACAATGACTCATTCAAGTATTGCGGTAATTCTCTTGTTGCAGGCTCGGAGACAGCCCAAGCCTTCTACCCCATGTTCTTTGGCCAAGAACACTTCTTTGAGGAGGTTTTCTGTATTTGCATCCAACTGTTGAACAAAACCTGGAAGGAGATGCGAGCTACCCAAGAAGACTTTGACAAGGTAAGACCCAGATGGACTGCAGTGAGCTCTAAAAGGGATCGCTTGCTGACATGTTCTTGAGCTGCACGGTTTTCAGCACAGGCGTTTGAATGTTTTTCTCTTCTTTTTTCAGTTGTGTTGGATGTCAGTCTGAACTGAGCTGAAAGACAGGAGTGATAGAATAATGACATTCTTTGGAGCTTCTGCCTGATCTCCTCAGATTAAATACAGTCCTCAACCACCAAAATCTCACCCACTCATGATCATCTTTGCCCCATCATTTGCATGTTGAAAGGATCTTTGCCATCCATCCATCCATCCATCCATCCATCCATCCATCCATCCATCCATCCATCTATCTTTGCCCCATTATTTGCATGATGGAAGGATCTTTGCCATCCATCCATCCATCCATCCATCCATCCATCCATCCATCCATCCATCCATCTATCTTTGCCCCATTATTTGCATGATGGAAGGATCTACATCAGACATGTCAAACTTGCAATGTCACGTGACATCGCGCAACATATCGGGACTGTTTTGTCATTGCCGGCAATGGGGTGGGCGCAGCTTCTGTGTGATGCGTCCAGCCCGTGGGCCGACAGTTTGACACCCCTGATCTACATCATTCATTCCATTTAGTCAATCAATCAATCAATTCCTATAGCCGCCCATCTCAATTCAATTGACACTTTTCGTAGGGTAGGATAGGATAGGATAGGATAGGGTTCTTTATTGGCCAAATTTGATTGGATACACAAGGAATTTGTCTCTGGTTCATAAGCCCTCAGAGTACATACAAACAACAAAATAATAGGGCGTAGGTCATAAATCATAGTTACAATCATTAATTATAAGCTACAAACAACAAGTGATAAATCAAGATACCAGTAGAAGATAGTAGGAAAGATAAGAAGGTGAGAAAGATGAGACGGATAATAGCAATACGCCCTACTATTGTCAATCCAACTGACTTTTTGTTACGAGAGATGGAGGTGCAGAAGACACACTTGTGCAGATAACTCTCTGGATCTTCCTCCAGGTGATGCAAGTGGTTCGGGAGCAGATCACCCGAACCCTGGTCTTGAAGCCCACTTCGCTGGAGCTCTTCAAGAGCCGAGTGAATGCCCTCAACTACAGTGAGATCCTGCGCCTCCGGCAGACAGAACGCATGCATCAAGAAGAAATTCTGCCTGTCCCTGTCCTGTGAGTAAGGAGGCCTCTAGCTGTATCTCTGACAATTGCTTCTGTGAGTGTGCATGCCTGTGCAAGAGAGAGGAGAAGAGAAAGACTACACATACACCTCCCAAGAACATGTAGGGCTGGGCTCTCTTCAAGTATTAGTTGCCATCATGCAAAGAGGAAGCACTGAGTTGCTTCCATGGACTTCATCTTGTCAGAGATGGACACCTTGTCACTGAGATGGCAGACCTCAATCAGTTGCAGGGAGGATTTTGTGCTGCGTCAAATATTGCTCTTTCTTCTTTGGTGGCACTCTGTTTTAATTTTTCCAATTAATCTGTTTTCTACTCTGGTGACTTGTTACCTCTATTAAACTGCATTTATCATTTTAGATAGGTGCCTGCCTTCTGGTACCTTTCTCTGGAATCCTTTCAGGAAAGGGCAGTAACATGTCTTTTTAAATAAAAAGAGACACTGATCATTTTTATTTTCACAACAGCTTGAAAATGCTCTGCCCTGGGTTGTGTACATACCGGCTGAAACTTAGTATAAAAATAAATCAGTATAAAATAGAAAACAGTCCAGTAAGACAAAAATCTTCAGGAGTAACAGCAGTGCAAAAAAAACAAAAAAAACCACAAGGAGTAACAGCCTTGTTCTAGAAATACGGTATCCATTACAATTTGCATGTCGATGGATTCATTTTTAATCATCTGTATTTGTGTTGTTTTTTTTCTCTGTAGTGAATATTTCGGAAAGTAAGCTCATAGAGTGTTGAGTGTGAACGGAAAGATGGGATGGCAAAGTGGGGTAGAAATGTTAGAAATAAGCAGTATGCTTGGAAAAGCAAGATGGCTGCCCTGCCAAGGTACAAGAGTGTTGTTTTCATTCTTGGTGCCGAAAATGCTCCCTCTTCTTGGCCATGCTAGTTCTGAAATCTGGGAGTTAGGCTCTATTACGCCTGGGATACCAGTTTTAGAAAAAAAGTCCCTCAGGGTAAATAAAATTCTAACGCCACTGGAAGGTCACCTAGCCTGTGTTACAAAAAGTGGTGCTCCATTTTCTGCTCCAGGGAACTGAGAGAGCGGCTGAAATCCGAACTCATCAAGTTGATTGAGCAGCAGAGACTCCTCCATCTTTGTGAGGGCACGCTTTTTCGCAAAATTAGCACCCGCCGTCGACAAGGTATGGGTCTGAAGGGATGGGTGGAGAAGAAACGCGCCTTGAATATGACCGAGTGAAGGAGGGTTTACTACAAGACTTGCAAGATTCTGATGCTGCAGCCTTACAACAGAGGTTGAGTTAGTACTTGTGACTTGGGCTTCTTCTCTGGACTAACTCAAAAGGGCTGACATCGGTCTCGTAAGACTGGAAAGGGCTTCACCCCTCTTTTACTTTTAGAAAACTAAAGACAGACGTTTCTGAGAGGCTTCCCACACCCCTTTTTCTTCTGTGGGCTCAAATACCTTTTGTGTGACAATTGTCTTCAGTTGTGGCTCTTCCTCCCGTCGCCCACGCACCATTCCCACATACCACTAGAGCAGCGGTTCTCAACCTGTGGGTCGTGACCCCATTTGGGGTCGAACGACCGTTTCACGGGGGTCGCCAACCACCGCAGTCCGCCATTTTTTTTTGTCGGCCATTTTTTTTGGGTCGGCCATTTTTTTTCCTATCGCGATGTGGGCTGTCACGCCGCGCATGCGCGGTGCAGGCCCGCCATTTTTTGGGGGGGGTCGGCCATTTTTTTTGGTCGGCCATTTTTTTTCCTATCACGATGCGGGCCGTCGCACCACGCATGCGCAATGCGCCCCATCGCGCCGCGCATGCGCGGTGCAGGCCTGCCATTTTTTTTTGGTCGGCCATTTTTTTTTTGGGTTGGCCATTTTTTTCCTATCGCGATGCGGGCTGTCGCACCGCGCATGCACGATGCACCCCGTCGCGCCACGCATGCGCGGTGCGGGCCCGCCATTTTTTTTTTTTTTTTTTTGCATGATGCGGGCCGGGGTCGAGCCCCGGAAAAGGTTGAGAACTGCTGCACTAGAGTACTACCGGTATGTGGTTGAGTACTTTGTGAATTGGCAAGCCCGCTGTCCGTTTTGTGAAACATCTTATGACCAGGCCTCAAAATTCCGTAGAGGTCAACCACAACTGAGCTCAACTTTTCTGTTGCTAAGTGAGACATTGGTTGAGTTTTGCCCCGTTTTATGACCTTTCCAGCCACAGTTGTGAAGTGAACCACTGTGGTTGTTGTAAGTTAGTCACCCGGTTGTGAAGTGAATCTGGCTTCCTCATTGACTGTGCTGGTCAGAAGGCCACAAACAGGAGTTTACCTGACCCTGGGACACTATGACGGTCATAAGTAGGAGTCACTTGCCCAGTATCTGAATTTTGATCCCATGACTACGGGGAGGTGGCAAGTGTGAAACACAGTCATAAGTCAGTTTTCCAGTTGCCGTTGCAGCTCGGAACAGTCACTAAACAAACTGTAAAGTCGGGGGACTACCTGTCTACATGGCCTCAAAGGTCCCCATTCCTTTTCCAGATTTGGAAAAGATTTGGAAATACTTGATTCCCAAGTCGTAAAATGTCCCGGTGATAGAGAAACATGAACAATCTGGAGTTCCTAACATTTTGCATCATGGCGGCCATTTGCTAGGAAGGGTGGCGGAAGGGAAGACATCGCTGTGGGAAGGGATGGCATTTCAAGATGGAGAAAATCCTATTTACAAGGCTTGTGGTCGGACTTTCAGCGTTTGGTCTTCTCTTTGGCAGATAAGCTGTGGTACTGCCGCCTTTCTCCCAACCACAAATTTCTCCATTATGGGGATGTCGAAGAAGGGGTCGAAAACCCACCCATAGAGAGCTTGCAGGAGAAAGGTGCGTGACAATCCCCCATCTTTGTAGGCTCGTTTACCTCACCTTTACTCCCAGGAGATCTAAGGAGATTCTCCGTCGCCCAGTTGTCCCAAAGGTGCTTTTTCAGAGGCAACTTGCTTTCTTGTTTTTCTTTCAAGACGTTTCGCTTCTCATCCAAGAACTGAAGAAGCTTCCTGGATGAGGAGCGAAACGTCTTCAAAGAAAAACAAGACAGTCCAGTTACCTCTTGAAAAAACACGTTTACTCCCAGGATAGTTGGCAAGGCACCAACAAAGAGGGACGGAGGCATGGAAAGATTGGGTGAGGGGTGCTAAATTTGCTCACAAATGCTTTCCTGGTTACGATCTTGTCCCTTCCAGCCTTATAATTCTATGTTCTATATGTGGCTAGTGAATTAGCCTATTTTTGTTGCTGTTGTTTTTAATGTATTGGATTGCTTCTTTTTGGAAAGCAGGCAGAATACCCGCCTCTAAACGATGGATTTCTTAGATTTGAGGTTTTCATAGTTCTCCTTGTGAACCTGCTTCAGTCTCGGTGGGCTTTAATCTGTCAATTACTTCTCTCCCCAGTTTCTGTGGCTGACATGAAAGCGTTGCTGGTGGGCCGGGAATGCCCCCACACCAAGGAAAAGAGTTCGGGCAAGCAGAACAAGGTCAGCCAATGTCTCGCCTGCGCTGGGCGGATCACTTTCGCTTAAATCCCTTGCAACCCCTCCCTCACCCCCACCCCACCCCCCAAAAAAAGATTGAAAAGCTGACTCTGCATATTCAACTAGTTGCTGGAGACATTGAGAGCTTGGAACTGTTGAGAGTATCCCTTTCTAAACTAAGGATTTTTGCATCGTTTGGTGTTGAGGGTGATTGTGATGATTGATTGTTACTGCTGTTGTTCGATGTTAGTGTTTGCCCCTGTAGTATTTTCTCCTTTGGTGAAGGAAGTGTAGATAAGTAACTGTCACAAATAAACCATAGAGTGGCTAGGCCAGGGGTAGGCTACCTCAGCTTTTATGACACGTGGACTTCAACTCCCAGAATTCCTGAGCCAGCCTGGCTCAGCTTGGAAACCTCCCTTTCCCCTCAGCATAGCTGGCTCAGGAATTCTGGGAGTTGAAGTCCATGAGTCATAAAAGAGCTGAGGTTGCCTATCCCTGGGCTAGGCTTTCCTCATTCTTTGGTGTCTGTGGAGATTCTCAGTCATCCAGGTCACGGTAGTCCCAGAAGTGCGTTTTCAAGAGGCAACTGGACTTTCTTTGTTCTTCCATGAAGGCCTTGGGCTTCTCATCCAACTGAAGAAGCTTCTTGGATGAGAAGCGAAACGTCCGCCAGGGAAAGCAAAAAACTGAAGAAGCTTCTTGAGTGAGAAGCGAAACGTCTGCAAGGAAAAACGAAGGAGGTCCAGTGGTGTCTTGAAAAAGCACCCTTGGGACTCATTCGTTAGCTTTCCTGTAATATGAAGGAGTTGGTAATGAGCCTCAGGCCCTGATCTTCAGAATCCGAATAGGACACAGCCAGTGTGTCTGTCCCCAGGCAGGCTGTGGCACCCTCTATTGCCTTAAAGGATGCTTCATTTCTCATGAGTAGGAAAGAGCAGGTCGATAAATAGATCTCAGAAAGCTGTCTGAGGAAATCAGGGGAAAGTCCCTAGCCAACAATAAGTGAGCAGAAGATCCAGCCTTATATGGTTCTGCTGATCCCACATGTAAATCAACCAAGGGGTTGACTTGGCCAGGGGTAGGCAACCTTGGCTCTTTTATGACTTGTGGATTTCAACTCCCAGAATTCCTGAGCCAGCATAGCTGGCTCAGGAATTCTGGGAGTTGAAGTCCACAAGTCATAAAAGAGCCAAGGTTGCCTACCCCTGGACTAGGCATATGGTGAATGAGCACTCTAAATCTGGATCAACAAAACACAGTTGCTCTCTTTATGTAAAGAGCCCATCCGAGTCAGTTACCGGAACCAAAGGTTTATTCTTCCAAACTTTGGGGCTTGTGCTGGAAGAAAAAAACCTTTGATTCCGGTGACCGACTCGTATTGGACCGACGTTATCCTGGGACGCATATCCATTTGTTTCAAACATTATTAGTTTCCTGTTTGAGCAGGGGGTTGGACTAGAAGACCTCGAAAATCCCTCCCAATTCTGTTATTCTGTATATTTATTTGCAAGGCCATAAAGACCTTAATGTGGCACATGGCACTCACAACATACTATAAGACAGCATCTGAGATCCCATCACAAACAACCCACTTTCATTTTCAACCTGGCTTGTGTTTTGCAGATCTAGATAATAGGTTCTGAATTGAATAGGACTTTTGCCTTTCATTCTGCCAGCAACATTTCTGCCATTAACCCTCCTGTTTTCTCTTCCAAACCCCTTGTTTCCCACCCACCGTCCCTCAGGATCTTCTTGACCTTGCATTTTCCATAAGTTACGATGTTGGAGAGCATCTGAATTTCATTGCCTCTACACGTTACGAGGTGAGCCACTGCAGGGGAACCCGACAGCCTAGCCAGGTTATAAAGTGTTTCCCCAGATTCTCTATGCCAAATGAGAAAATAGCTTTGGCACAAACTGTCTGGTAAATTCATCCCTTGTGGTTAGTTTTGTCTTGTTTCAAACTTTTGACAGACAAGTTGACTTTGACACTATGCCGAGGTAGAGATATTCTCCCTTCTGGGAATATTCATTTTGATAAAGGACAGTGTTCCATACTTTCAATTTGCGGAGAACGGCATACAGCCTTGCATTATTTTCAGATTATGTTCTGGTTTCTGCTCCTGATTATTAGCTAGGTTTTGCATCTGGCACGAGGCCATATTTGGCTCGTTTGCGTTGGTATAATATAGAACTTGCTGATGGTGGTTTAAAGTTGAGAGCTTTGCAGGATTATTAAATCCAGGGGCAACAGTGAGTTGGGTGAGTTAGGCCACTGTAGCCCTAGCCTAGTTTAAAAGAAAACATTTATGTCTACTTCTTAGTCGCCTTCAGCTTATTAACAAGGTTGAGGATATCTGCAGAGACCCCCTCCCCAAATGCTTTGTCCTTGTTCCTCAGTTCTGCTTGTGGACCGATGGACTGAACGTGCTCCTCGGCCGGGAGATGGTCAGCGAAAGGATGCAGAGCGACCTGGATATCTTGCTGTCTATGGAGCTCAAATTGCGATTGTTGGATCTGGAGAATATTGCCATTCCTGATGCCCCACCAGACATCCCAAAGCCTCCGAGCAACTTAAATTTCTGCTATGACTTTACCCACATTGAACAATAAGAGCTGTCCTTCTTGTCCTTAGCACACAGTGCCCCCCACCCACCCCCCACACCCCAAGCAGGATCTGCACAGCACACACGCTGCTCTACAGATTCACGGGCTTGGATCACCTGAAAGCCGGATCAGGAACGTGGCATGGGTTCCCTGCTTTCATCCCACGTCCCAGTTACTTCTAGTTTCACTTTTCACCCCAGGAGCATTTACTATGACATCAAACCCAGGCAAACCACAGGTAACCAATCCAGGCCAGACCGCATCTTGTCAAAGCATAGTTTGAACATGAGCGGTGACCACAGATTGCCTAATTCAGACATCGCAGCAAATGGAGCGAGACCAAGAGGAAGGAGTAGGGCAGCTTGTGGTTTGCTCACAATCTTCCCAACCGAGCCTTGGTTGAGTGTGTGGGTGTTTTTTTTTTAAATGCTAGAAAATCAGTTCTTTTGATTAACTCTTCTGGAGGCACCATTGTGTGGCTTTCTTCCAACCGAGGGGCCACCAAAATCTGGAACGGGAATAGCTTTGCCGGGAAGAGGGATAGGCTAGCAAATAGGCTTTAAGAACAGAAACTGAGCACTGTGAAAAAGGGAACAGATACTTGTCTGTGTGAGCTACCAACAGTAACTGGTGTTAGCAAGTTACCTGTAAGAAAACACACACACATGGACACCAAAAACGAAGCAAAAACCCATAAGGGAATTTGCGTGCCATGTGAGTTGGTTTGTACTCTGGAGAGACCTCATTCTGCACTCTTTAGCATTATCCTACTGTAAGGGGTAGCCCCACAGACTACCCTTTTCCCAACAACACTTCGGACACTATTAGTTCCACAACCGGCCTCAGCCATGCAACCACCTTAGCTTTGGCATATTGTACAAGCTAAAAAAAACAAACCCAGTTGCTGGCTGTGTGGAAACCGGGGGAATAGGCTGGTAGCTTTTTAGAGTGTCAGAGCAGAGGCAGAAAGTCCTCATCAAGCTGAGCCTTGATCTCAGTTCCAGTGAGAACAGACCGCCATGGGCTTCAGCGGCCTGAGACGATAAGCTTCTAAGTCAGAGGTCTTTAAACTTGGCCCTTTTATGACTTGTGGACTTCAACTCCCAGAATTCCTCAGCCAGGCACTCGTGCCTGGCTGAGGAATTCTGGGAGTTGAAGTCCACAAGTCATAAAAGGGCCAAGTTTGAAGACCCCCTGTTCCAAGGGCTGACTGTGGGTTAAGAATGAGCTTTAAGTTGGTTTTAGACTCACAAATGGATCTCTGAATTCTTACTGCTAGCGGTTATTTTTTTTTTCAAAGGTTTTGTTTGGATTTGCACTTCCCTGGGAATTGGGGGTACGGAGTGAAGGGATGGTTGAGGTCTTCTTCTGCTTTTCTTATGAAGAACTGGTGTCCTCTGTCAGGCAATGGCCTCTTCTCCACCCTCTCCTAAGCTTGTTGTAGTTTCAATGCTGTCAAATGCTCGCTCTGCCTTGGGTTACGTTTTGCACTTTACAATTTGCCCCCTCTTGCTGTCTAAGAATGGGAGGCAATGCAGTCATGGCTCCTGTCTTCCCAAGCAGAGGGAGATGTTCTGTTCAAACCAGGAGCACCATTAGCTTTAAGGGATGCATTTTTAAAAAAACAAACAAACTCGTGATAGTTTGCAAGTACGATGTCCGGTACGGGGGAGGGGGGAAGATTTCTGACAATCTCTCTTTCAAAAACTTCCTTTTAGGGTACGGTATATTCCGTGGTACTTAACGGTCTGTCCTGTTGCTTTTGAACAATAGTCTCGATTCTGCCCCAACGATAGTTGGATTCTGGAGAGGCCATGAAACATGCCTTTTTTTTTTAAAAAAAAAAATGCTTTTCCTTATACCGCTGGCCACCTTGTAGTGTGCCTAAACTAGGTAGACAACCTCTTTGGTATCTTAAAAGGGGAGAGTGGGGGGCCAGAAGTTGCGTTGCATCACACCAGGGATTAAACCAGACCAGGGGTGGGCAACTAGGCAACTTTACGACCGGTGGACTTCAACTCCCGGAATTCCTGGGCCAGCTCGTAAAGCCCACAGATCGCAAAGTTGCCCACCTCTGAACAAGACAGTCTGCGAGGCTCAGCTTGAACCTAAGATTTTGTTGATGTACCAAGGATCGGAGCTTGACCCCTTTAACTTGACCACGGGCAAAAAGCACTTCGGCCTCACTCTGTAAATGGCGGGATTGCGACTGACGGACAGGCTTCTTTTGATTGTTCTTGGTCTCTGTCTCCCTTGGCTATTTTGAAAGAAAAATTGGCTGTTCTTTACCTATTGTATGTACATTCGGTGTACGTGTCGCAAGAGATTTTTTTTTTTCCCTCGCCCCACAACAGGTGTGGAGTTGATTGCACTGGATCAGAAATTTTTGTGGGGTTTTTTTTTTTTTTGTCCCTCCCAACTCTTAGCGTACGATTTAGTCTTGTGCCGCGAAAACTCTTCACAGGTTCAGAACAAACCTTGTCTGCTTCAATACAGGGAGTCCTCGACTTATGAGCACAATTGAGTCCCAAAGTCTCTGTTGCTAAGGGAAAAATTTGTTGAGCGAATTTTGCCCCACTTCTTGTCACCGTGCTTACGTGGATCTTAGCCGTCGCTAAGTTAGTAACACAGTTGTTAAACGAATCTTGATTTTCCCCATCAACTTTGCTGGCCAAGAGAGTTGCAAAACAGGATCACGTGGCTCCAGCGCACACTGCAACCGTCATAAAGGGGAAACAAATGCCAAGCATCCGAATTTTGATCACGTGACCCCCTGGGGAGGCTGCAATAGTCGTGGTGTGAAAAATGGTCGTAAGTCGCTTTTTCCAGTGCCGTTGTAACTTCACACGGTCAGTAAGCTGTTGTTAAGTCGAGGGCTACTTGAAAAAATGCTGAAAAGGGATTCCTGGGCATTCCCCAATTTCCTTCCTGCTCAGATGATTCTACTGTAACAAATTCACTGTGGTACTACCTTGGGCATAGAAGCCATTAATCATTAAAAAGAAAAGAGGAAGAACTACTTTTTATGACTTTTTTTTTTGTTCCTTTATTTTGATTGCATGTGGCTGGGATCCCTGTGCAGGGCAGGAAGTTTGACATTTCCCCCCCCCCATCTTAGAAAATAAAAAGATTGAGTGGTAACCTCTTATGCTGCAGGGACAGATGCTTTGGGAATATGATTTAGTCTAAGATGGGCCTTCTGCGAAGAGTTATTGCTTGTGAAACAGCTGGAGATGGAGAAATTACCTTTATCGGGAGTCAATAAGTTGCCTGCAGCAAGATGGGCATCAAATAAATTTAATCAATCAATCAGTCAAGAACACCAGCCTTGCAGGGACCAAGATCAAATGGCTGAAATCCAGAGACGATTCTCTGATCAACACTGGCCTCTTCCACTAGATCATCGTGGGGAGATTAAAGGAGAAAGGTATGCCTCTGTGGGCATCATGTGGGGTGGGTCAAGCTCTCATTTGTCATCTCAGGTTTGGGTAGATTTATCTTACGGATCAAAACCCTGAAATCTATTTACTGGAGTCAGTGGAATAACAATGGCTCATCCAAAGAGCTGTTTGCTAAGCAGAGCACCTAATTCAGGACTGTTTGATCCATGCAGAATCAAGCCCAAGTATCTTTAGGTTCCCCAACTGCTCACTGAAACGAAGCTTCTTGGGTGGGAAGCAAAACATCTTCAAAGAAAAACAAGACAGACCAGCTGCACCTTTGGGACCATTAAAACAAAAAAGGCTTTTCAAGTTGTAATAGTAAAACGATGTCATAAAACTCCAGCAGATACGCAGGGGACTCCTTTTTCACGTTCACCTTATTTTTGTGGACAGTTAACTGGTAAGCTTTTTTTTTTTAACTGTTGACGTGCGCAAAACTAAATGTTGGGCACGACTTGACAAATTTTGGAGAATATGGCTTCCAATGCTATTTTGTGGAAACAGGCATCTGGCAGACCTCGGCTATTTTGGATTTATTACTTGAAGGGGTTCGTGAGAAGTGAAATCAAACATGTAACTCTTAGCCAAGATGAGAGAGTTGGGTTTAATCGCTTGCTTTGTCCTTTGCCCCAAACTCTAAAGCATGGATACGATGGCAGTCTTTTATTTGTGCCCCTATTTTAGGTCTGACACCCTCCCGTCCCTGGGTACCCAAACTGAGTCACAGGCTTAGAAAGAAGAGACGAAGGCTATTGGAAAAGTTACTTTTTCACCCTGTTTGCAAGAAGAAGCCACCGGGACATCTCGCTGTGTCCAAACAGTCCAAGGATGCTTGGTATCGGTGAGGAGGGCAGACTTTGAAATCAGAAGCAAATGCAGGTTTTGTTTAAGATGGACAAAGGGGACTTTTAAGGATTGGCAACTAAGAATATAGTCGCCTAGAAGGCGTTCACAGCCTTTAGAGAGGAGAAAAAAGTGCTTGTGCCTGGCTATGTTGACACTGGTGTGAATAACAAGATTTATCCTGCCGTCTGTTGGGATACCAGTCCCAGCACTGTTGGGACTTACACCTGGGTCCAAACTCCTGGAGCAAATAAATATCCATTCTGCTTGTAAAATACCGAAATTGCTGGTCTCGCTCAGTAACTCCTGGAAGATAGTCTTGGGACCTGTCCCCACTATCATGGAAGATAAGTTGCTTCTTTGATGGGGCTTATGAGGCCGCTAGAGTGCCATTCATTTCACCCTGCGGGCATGAGGCCATCAAGGATGTCACAAGAGGACTTCCTGCCTTCCCACTCGGGTGGAGAAAGGTTAATCGAGGAGTCTGGGCTCACAAGCGCCCACAAGGGTTCCTCAAAGGGTGATAGAAAGATCTGCTCCACCCACAAACCGTGACTGGATGCTGGTCTGGCTTTGAGGGGGTAGCTGCGACTGGAAGTGTTCAACGTCGGACATGGTGATCTTGCTGCACATGGAGACATCTAAGGACTTCAGCAGCTGGCACTCCTGGCCAACGGACTTCAGGGTCCTAGAAAGGGATATATTCCAGTTGCTGTTGGCCTCTTTGGCCCACCCACCTCAAGGAAAGCTCTGCAGTAACCTTGCCACCCCCGTCTCCTTTGCGGGAAGGGTGTGGGCAATCTTCTGGTGCTCATGGTTAGGGAGAGGGACCTGGGACTTGTAGTAGCTGGAGCAGTGCTATAAAATGGACAGGGCCCTTTGCATGGGAAGAGCTTCTAAGGCAGCGGTCTTCCAACTTGGCCCTTTTATGACTTGTGGACTTCAACTCCCAGAATTCGCGTGCCTGGCTGAGGAATTCTGGGAGTTGAAGTCCACAAGTCATAAAAGGGCCAAGTTGGAAGACCCCTGCTCTAAAGAATTTTCCAAGGTCAACGGAGGAGCCTTTAGGCCACAGGCGATGCCCCAAGGCATTCAGGTGACCCACCCCTTGCAAACTACGCTCACTTACCTGGGCGTCAGCTGGTTGCAGCCAGAAAGAATGAGATGCTGCAACCTGCACAAGGAACCGGCTGCCTCGGCAAAGCCTCTATCCGTCAGGTTTGTGCAATGGCTCAGCGAAAGGTGCTCCAAGCTCCGGCAGTTGTGCGCAATAGCGAGGAGGCTAGTGTCGGTGATGTTGGGCACGAGGCTGAGGGAGAGGTAGCGAAGATCTGGGAAGCTAATGACCTGGAAAGGAAAGGCAGGGCCAAATCCCACATGAGGTGCAAGGTGTAAATCAGGCTGATAGAAAAAGCACCCCGAGCTTACAAAGAGGAAGGTTATTGGGTGTGAGTTGTCACCCCGACCTGCTAGAGCAGGGGTGTCAAAACTGCCAGTCCGCAGGCCAGATGGGTCATGGCGAAACCGCACCCACCCCATTGCCGGCAATGGAAAAAAAGGTCAAGATACGTCACGACACGTCATGTGACGTGGCGAGTTTGACACCTCTGTGCTAGAGCATCTTAACCTTGGCCCTTTTATGACTTGTGGACTTCAACTCCCGGAATTCCCCAGCCAGCCATGCTTCTTTAGAAATGTTTAACTGAGTAGGCTTTGCATCAATCTCGGTGCCAGAATGCTTCCTTTCTGTGGAGAATGTTACAATCCCTGGCCAGCTGAAGAAAATCAACATTATTTAGTTTACAGCAGGGATGTGTAGCCTGTGTGCTTCTTCCAAGCCTGGAGGCTTCTTTGAGGCTTTACATGGAAGGAAGGAAAATAGAAGATTTGCACAGCTAGATGGACCAATAATTCTACTTCATAGGAGGTCATTTTAGATGTTCCTCCAACGGTGTTTGGGCTGCCCCAAACTGGAGAAGGCAACTTCTCTTCATAGGAACATTGGCCAGGGAGAAGATCCTATCTGCTGGTCCATTTAGCAAAGCAATTCGTCCCATTATCTGCTTTCCCCACCCCAGGACGCCCTGTACCTTGGTTATGCTCATGTCTGTCAGCTTCCCACAGGCCGTCAGGTCCAGCTCCTGCAGACGGGTCAAGGCGTTCAAAGAGGTTTGGTGCTGCTCTTGGGCCTTCTGTTGGCTGAGGTTAATGACCATCATCTTCTCCTGCTCCAGATCCTGGGGAGGGGGCAGGAAAAACCCCATATTGCCAAAGTTCCTGCTGAACTTTGGGCCAGCATCTTTCTGTCAAAGCAAGTCGGAAGGATGGGTAGAAGCAGACGGAACCTTTCTGAGGTGGCTTAGAAGGCGAGGTGGACACCCCTCAGGTGTGCTCTAACGGCCCTGTTGGCTGGGGGAGTGAACGTCCACGGAGCTAGCAGACATCCAGGAAAGACCATAACGGAGCAGGAAACGGGAGCACTGATGCTCCAAAATACCAAAAGGGAATTGGTGGCTTGCAGGCCCACTCCCGTGGCTACTTCAACCTCTCCTCACAGGGTGACTTGCCCACTGTCACCGTGGAGGCCAGCTCTTTTCTTCAGGTTTTGTAAACATTTTGGAGGCTTGTGCTACCAGAACAAGTGTTCACCACCCAAAAATAAGCTAGGCCATTAGAAAAAAAATATATGTGTGTTTATGATGTGACAATGAGGACAATTAATCAATGGATCAGCGTGCCTCCAGAAGCTGTGGGAGCTCCATTACTGGAGGTGTTGAAGAAGAGACTGGGCGTCTATCTGTCTGGGATGATATAAGGTCTCCTGCCTTGGGTAGGGGATTGGATTAGAAGTCCTCCAAGGTCCCTTCCAGCCCTATGACTCTATGATTGTGTGCTTCTATGACGGCTGTTCTCTCACCTCTTTGGCGCGTTCACATTCCTCTCTGGGCTCCCCGATCCCCAGCAAACCCCAGTCAGTCAGTTCCTTACACCAGGCCAAGCGGAGGACAGTCAAGAGTAAAAGACTGGAAGCGATGGCTTGGACGCTTCGGTTAGAAAGCGACACGCAAGACGACAGATCCAGAACCCGAAGGCTCTTGCTTAGAGCTCCAGCCAGAGAGAGCACTGTACTATCCTGCAGAAGAAGAAGAAGAAGAAGAAGAAGAAGAAGAAGAAGAAGAAGAAGAAGAAGAAGAAGAAGAAGAAGAAGAAGAAGAAGAAGAAGAAGAAGAAGAAGAAGAAGAAGAAGAAGAAGAAGAAGAAGAAGAGGAGGAGGAGGAGGAGGAGGAGGAGGAGGAGGAGGAGGAGGAGGAGGAGGAGGAGGAGGAGGAGGAGGAGGAGGAGGAGGAGGAGAGAAGAAGAAGGAGAAGAAGGAGAAGAAGAAGAAGAAGAAGAAGAAAGAAGAAGAAGAAAGAAGAAGAAGAAGAAGAAGAAGAAGAAGAAGAAGAAGAAGAAGAAGAAGAAGAAGAAGAAGAAGAAGAAGAAGAAGAAGAAGAAGAAGAAGAAGAAGAAGAAGAAGAAGAAGAAGAAGAAGAAGAAGAAGAAGAAGAAGAAGAAGAAGAAGAAGAAGAAGAAGAAGAAGAAGAAGAAGAAGAAGAAGAAGAAGAAGAAGAAGAAGAAGAAGAAGAAGAAGAAGAAGAAGAAGAAGAAGAAGAAGAAGACCGTTGTGTTCATATTCACTTAAACGTCCCACGGGGGCTTCCGAGAGGACATGACTCTGGGTGAATTTCTGCCTCAAGCTGGGAAGATTCACACACAGGTAATCCTTGACTTACGACCAGTCACTTAGGAGGTGGTCGAAGTCATGATGGATTCCGGCAAAGGGACTTGAAGACTTGAACTTGAAATTCCAACGTCTTCCCCCTTGTCCTCATTCTACTCCTTCTTCCGTGTCTAGGTCAAACTTCAAACTGCCAGAATCAAGCCACCTTCCTGGCTTTGCCATTGACCAAAAATAAGCCATTATCGGTACATTTTTCTGGTAGTAGCCAACGTACCAGCAGATGGGCCGGGCTCTGCATCTCTCCACATTCACCCTGCAATTACCGTAGTAACCACATTTCGGGCACTCGGGAACTGGCCTACATTTATGGCTATTTGCAGCTCCCCATGGTCACAGGGCCTCAATTTACGTCTTCCCCCCCCTTCAGAAACTAGTGTTTACTTCCAGTTTTCAGCAAGATACACCCCACCAAAGATGATTTGCTTAATGTGACCCCATGTTCACTTGATGACTGCCACAAAAATGGCCATAAAATCGTGCACACTGTGAGGACCGGCTTTACGCCTGTCACGACTTAGGATTGAAATTGAGGGGACAATGACAATAGATCACATTAAGCCAAGGAATTTAACCATAGTTTAGTGAACACAGCTGAACATTATATTAAGCTAAACCCAAACTAACTCATTATGCTGTAGTACGGCCTATGAACCAGTTGTTGAATGGTACTGCTGGTCTAAAAGAAATCAGTTTTAAAAAAACCATCACAGAACGCACCTTTAATAATGAACAAAAGGCAACATTCAAGGATTTTAGCTCGGGAGGTCTTGCGCTAGTGCCAAAAGCTTTCACCAGCTCACTGCAGCTCACCAGACTGCATTCAGACACGTCCAAGCTCTGGAGATGCTTCAGGTGTGACATTCCCTGGAAGCCGGCATCGGTCATTCTTGGGAGCTTCCCAAGACGCAGGCAACGAAGAGCTAGAAGCCGGGAACTGATGGCCAGGCCAGCCTGGTCCGAAAGCTCAGAGCAGCCTCTCAGATCCAGCGTGGTCAGCTGAGGCTGATGCTGACACAGGATGCTGACCGCCTCGTTGGTCAGATCCTGGCAAGCCTGCAAGACCAATTCCTGCATCTGGAGGTTCTCCACTTGGACCAAGGTCCTCATCGCCTGACTGTTAATATTGGTGCCGCTCAAATCCAGAGACTTTATGCGAGCGGCTCGCTGGCCGAGGAACTGCAGGAGGTTGCGGAAAGAGAGCAGGGCTGAAGAGTTGTAGTCGTGGGAGCCACTGTAGCTGTCAAACTCAAAGGTCAGGTGGCAGCGGGCCAGGACCAGCTTGGCCAGCTCTGGGCAACAGTTGGTCAGACGGTTGAAAGTGAGATCGGACAAGTACCTGACGCTGGACAAATTCAGCTCCTGCAAATTGGCTAACGCATCTTGGGCTTGCAATAAAGTCTCTTTTTTGGAGAGCAGCGTGCCGGGCATGAAGATACTGTTGCAGCTGCTCAGGTCCAGGGCCACGAGGCCAGGGCAAGCCAGAAGGAGCTCCTCAAAGCTGGCTTCGGTCAGGCAGCTCCCATTCAGGCACAGACTGCGCAGATGGGGGCCCAGGTAGTTGGCAATGTATTTGATGACATCCCGGGAAGTGGTAGAGCTGTCCAGGTTGGCCATCCTGATGTTGCATACATGCCTTTGGGCCAAGGCCCGGATGGTACTGAGCGAAGCAGAAGTAGCTGGGATGTTGTAGAGGACATTTTCCTAGAATTGAAGCAAGACAGGCTCCATCACGAGGACGTACAAGCAGTCCTCGAATTATGAGCGTTCATTTAAGGACAGGTTCCAAGTTATGACGGCCTGGGAAAAAGTGACCTTACAACCCATCCTGGAAGCTACAACTGTTGCGCCACCACCCGTAACGGTCACGTGACCAGGCACTTGGCAAGCAGCTCGCATTTCCGACGGTTGCCGTGTCTTGTGGTAATGGGATCGCAACTTGCGGCCTTCCTGGTTGGCTTCCAGTCAGTTAGGGAAGCCGGATTCTACACTAACAACCACATGATTCATTTAATGAGTGTGAGATTTGTTTTAACATATATGGGGGGGGGGTTTACTTAATAACCATGATAAAAATGGCTGTAAAAACAAGTTTGCTCGTGTGATGACTCCTTTTACAATGGAAAATGCAGTCCTGAATGGATGCCTGTATTTCCAAAGAAATTTCCAATTGGATACACTGCACTTCCTAATTCAGTGTCTCTCTCAACCTTGTCCGCTTTAAGATGTGTGGACCTCAACTCCCAGAAGGCTGGGGAATTCTGGGAGTTGAAGTCCACACATCTTAAAGCGGATAAGGTTGAGAGACACTATCCCAATTCGTTGCCAACCTCTATTTGATTTTGGGAGCCACATGGTTATAGAAGAAGAGGGACAATTTTTGGATCCCCTCCTTTTAAAGATGAGAATTTGAAAAGGAGATCTGAGAAGTGAAACAGTCTTATTTCCATCTTTAACCGAAAATGAGCCAATCTTCCCCACAGTAACGTATCATATTAACACATTGTCCCTGGAAAATTGGGAGGCTGAGATGTTGCTCCCAAATCAGTAAAAATTGCCCGATCTTTAAAAAAAAAAAAAAAAAGGAGATTTTCCAAGAGGGGATTGCCTTCTAGAACATAAGAAGAGCCAAGCTGAATCAGGCCAAAGCCCATCGAGTCCAGCATTCTGTGTCACACAGTGGCCCACCAATTGTACATGGGGATCTTGAGCAGAAAGAGAAGGCAAAACCCTCCCTTTCCCTTGACCCCCAACAAGTGGTACTCAAGGGAATCCTGCCTGCTTCAACCAACATAGAGGCGGCACATGGACATCCGTTTTAATAACCACCGATACACTTGGCATCCATGAATCTGTCTAACCCTGCCTTGAAGCTGTCAAGGCTGACAGCTGTCACGACCCCTTCTGGAAGTGAATTCCATAAATCAACATAAGAACAGAAAGTGTAAGCAAGCTTATTTAAGCCCACAAAGGATTTACCTGTCGCAGAGAGTCTTGGGCAGCAAAATACCACGCTCGGCTAACCAAAGACGCCTCTTTTCTGTCAGAGATAGGTAGAAAGTTCAAGATGTAAGTGATGACCTACAAATGAGAAAGCAGAGGCCAACTTAGCCGTTCACCTTGGGAAGAGAATCAATTTATCAGATGAAAATGTCATCTAAAACTTCCTGCCCTCGTGCTGAGATGCTTGTTACGCTCCATAAGGTGATCCGTGTGGAGACGAGAGAACGTAATTAACAGAGTAAGGACTGGTACAACATAAGGCTTCCTCGCATCATGATCTTGCGAGTCTGGATGACAATCACAAGTACTGGCATTTGGAAAACAGTAAAATACTTGAAAGTCCGTCCCACGGAAGAGGAGGTCAACCTATTCTCCGAAGCACCTGAGTGCAGGGCAAGATGCAAACGGGCGGAAGCTAATCAGAGGGCGGTCCTACCTGGAAATAAGGAAGAATTTCCTGAGAGCGATTAATCAGTGGAAGAGCTTGCCTCCTGGAACGGTGTGTGCTCCGTAGCTGGAAGATTTCAAAAATAAACTGGACAACCATTTGTTTGGGATGGTATACGGACTCCTGCTTTGGGTGGGAGGTGGAACTAGATCAGAAGACTTTCAAGCTTAATTGCAGCCTCGTGATTCTATGAACTACTAGAGCAGTGTTTCTCAACCTTGACAATTTTAAGGCATGTGGACTTCAACTCCCAGAATTCCACAGCCAGCATTGCTGGCTGTGGAATTCTGGGAGTTGAAGTCCACATGCCTTAAAATTGTCAAGGTTGAGAAACACTGTACTAGAGCAAGTGTCCAGATTCTCAACTTGCAATAGTGAAGAATTGAGTGTCCCAATACAGTAGTCCTGGCTTATCATATTTTGACTATCTAGAACAGGGGTTCTCAACCTTGGCCACTTTAAGACTTGTGGACTTCAACTCCCAGAATTCCTCAGCCAGCTTTGCTGGCTGAGGAATTCTGGGAGTTGAAGTCCACAAGTCTTAAAGTGGCCAAGGTTGAGAACCCCTGATCTAGAACATTGAAGTCCACGAGTCTTAAAGTGGCCAAGCTTAAGGACCCCTGAGTTATGACACTTAAGGAGCCGCCGCGAAAAAAAGCTAGCGCCTGACACGGGTCTGCAGACACGTCTGGATGCATGCACGCGGGCTGAGCGCGCAGCACAGCGCTCAGCAAACCTGGGAGGACTCCACTGAGCAGCATCCGCGCCTTCGGGCGCCCTTACCTCGACGGGCAGCCTCCAGGTCTCCATCGCCGGCCGGAGCCCGACTAGAGGTCAGCAGAGAAGCGGAAGACACGGCTGGACAAAGAAGCGGCGCCGCCTCCAACGGCCGTCCACGCCCACGCCCCGCCCATCAGCTCCGCCTCCTCCTCCTCCCGCGCGTCCCGAGATCCCCAAGACGACGGCGCGGTGCCTGTCGGGAACTGTAGGTTTTCCAGAGAAGAGCGTCCCGTGGCGGCGCTGTGATATGACGCAAATGGCCCCGCGCCGGAAGTCTCGCTGGGTTGAGTTGGTCGGACTTGCCTGCGTGCCCGGTAGGCTGGCCGGGGAGTCGCCATGGCGGTGAGTCGGGCATCGGGAGGCTGGAGTGAGCCGGGGCGAACGGGCGTCCTTTAAATAAAGATCGAGGGATCGTGACAAGCTCTGATTTTTTAAAAAATAAAATAAAATGGCCTTTTTTTCCTCCCCCCCCCCTCCGCAGCCTAAAGGAAAGGTGGGAACCAAAGGCAAAAAGCAGATATTTGAAGAAAACAAGGATACGCTCAGGTTCTACCTGCGGATCATCTTAGGGGCGAATGTGAGTGTGGGGCGCTGGGTGTCGGGTGTAGTAGAATAATGAGACTGGAGTCAGCTCTTCTGGAGAAGGAAAGGTTTATTGCGCAGGTTCAGAGAGCTAAATAGAGCAAAAGGGTCTGAACCCCGAAGGGTGGTCTTTACAACATATTTATAGCCAATAATACGTATACATTTCCTGATCACACAATTTTCCTTACATGGTTACATTCTATACTTCAAGGCAGGGTTAGATAGATTCATGGATGCCAAGTGTATCGGTGGCTATTAAAATGAATGTCCATGTGCCGCCTCTATGTTGGTTGAGGCAGGTAGGATTCCCTGGAGTACCATTTGTTGGGGGTCAAGGGAAAGGGAGGGTTTTGCCTTCTCTTTCTGCTCAAGATCCCCATGTACAATTGGTGGGCCACTGTGTGACACAGAAGGCTGGACTCGATGGGCTTTGGCCTGATTCAGCATGGCTCTTCTTAGGTTCTTATGTTCTTATACTTGCCTATCCGTACATGTGAACCGTTACCAGACAGCAGTCATTGATCATATGCTTGTAGACAAAACAGGACGTACCCACCATAAATCCTGATCCAGCAAAGCTATAAATCCTGATCCAGCAAAGCTAAATTAGACTTATCTCGTGAGACAGGAAACCTCCTTCCAAGCTCAGCCACTTTAACCATATTTCCTTTTCTGTTATAAACTGTTAGTTTGTTATTTTCCCACACGGGGGTTTGGGAAGAGGCGAGCCAGAGCAGCCCGGCTATTTTTTGTTCTGGGAAGAAGGTCTGCTCTTCTGGCTGCTGTGCATGGTGAAGCAGTCCACAAAATAATTGCAGCTGTAGCTTTCCCCCCCCCCCCATGGGTGGCAGCAGCAGTTCAAGTCCCAGCCTGTAAAGGCCCTATTTCTGAAGGGGAAAAGTGGAATTAAAGGTTGAATGGGTGACTTGCATGTTTAGATTTAGATTGAAACTTTTAGACTAGTGTTTGTCAGCCTTGGCAACTGGAAGATATGGGGGATCATCTCCCAGAATTCCCCAGCCAGCATTGCTGGAAGTTAGAACATAGAACAGTGGTGGCGAACCTATGGCACGCGTGCCAGAGGTGGCACTCAGAGCCCTCTCTGTGAGCACATGCACCATGCCCCAGAGATGGCAACTGTCCCTCTTCAACCAGACGCCCGCTAAATGCATCCCAGCATGGCTGGTTTCCTTCCCCCCCCCACCCATCCCTCCTGGCTTCGCATGCTCTTTTCCTGGGCATGACTCAGGCGGCTTCTCTGAACTGCTGGCAGCGGGCTGTGGAGCCCCAGAATACGCCAGTTGAGGGGCTGGCAGGCTGTGGCTGCTGACGGACACTGTTGGCCCCTATGCGCTCACTGGCCTCTGTGTGTGGGGGTCGATGGTGTCAGGCAGCAGCCACCCCGTCCCTGCCTTGCCTTGCCTCACCTCACCCCGCAGGACGAGCCTCCTGCCACTGCCCCACCTGCCAGAGACCCCCTGGATCTCCTCCAACCCTGCGTCCCACCCCACAAGCAACATCAAGGTGGCCACGCCCACCTTGGCCACACCCACCCAGTGTCCCATGACCACAGCCACACCTACCCAGTGGGCCATGCCCACCTGACGCTCGGCGATAAATAAGTGGGTTTTGGGTTGCAGTTTGGGCACTCGGTCTCTAAAAGGTTCGCCATCACTGACATAGAGCCTCATCAGAGTTGGAAGGGATCTTGGAGATTGAAGTCCACCCATCTTAAAGTTGCCTCGTTTGATAAATTGCTTTAAACAAAGAACTCTGTGTCTGTTCCTCTTTCTCTCTTATTTTGATATCCCTTGTGGTTTCAGGCCATTTACGGAATTGTCAACCTTGGGATCTTCTATATAACAGCTACCATTTGGACTTGGGTGAGTTCTATATATATTCAGACTGTCATTTCTTTTGAGTCAGGGATTGTTAATGTGTGTTGCATACCGAGAGGAGAAAAGAAAGTTGATTCAGAAGTGTTCTTTTTTTTTCTGCAAAGAGAGAGGTCTTTATCGATCTGTTTAAAATATTGGCTAGGAGAATATGAGATTCATATTCAGCTGCCGTCCCACTAATTCCTACACAGCTGACATTCTGTACATGTTTGTAAACTTGGGAGGCTCCACATATAACCACCAGTAAACCATTCTTCCATTAGAGCTGTCTTAATCCTTAACAGAAGTGTTTGTATCCAGTTGTGCCCAGCGATCCTGGTTAAAAAGATGGCACCAGCTACAATATGTGTTTGTGTTCCTGCCTATCTTTGCCAAATATAAATCTGTGTACACTTTTCAAACTTACTGAAATAGTATCTCCAAAGTAGGAGTGTCTCTGAAGGGTTTTACTGTTTTCCCTGGTTAATTTTCAAATCATTCTTTTAGGTTGCCTTTGTGTTCAGCTTGATGGTCTATGGGGCTAGTTACCAATCAATGAGGTCAATGGCAAAGCCTACTTTTGCAGAGGGCGGCAGCCTCGCTGATGGCGGAATTGATCTGAATATGGAGCAGGGAATGGCAGAGTGAGTGTCTACACTACCTAAGTCCAGGTGAGCAGGTCCTGCTGCCTGAGCGCATATGTAGTTTTCCTTCATAGCCTCAACCAGTGGAGGGACACACTGGTCCTCGGGCTACCTGCATCTCCTTGTGTGTGACCCCCCCCCAAACCTTTTTTAATTGAATGGTAAATAACATTATAGAAATAGGAAATTATTGAATGGATAACAGAAGGATAATCGTATTAACAATTGGGTTCTTGGTGTTCGCTGAGCTTGGCTGTTTTCTTGCAGATGTTTCATTACCACTCTAGGTAACCTCATGAGTGCATGAGAAAGAGTGGTGTTCAGCAAACTCTAATCCTAAAGCAGTATCTTCCATTGCTGAATATCTTCTACCACTTAAACATTTCTTCCAACGTTCAGTTGTGATCCAGCATCCCTACATGTTCTACCTGCTAAGTCTGCTCCTGCCTCCTAGAATAAGCAGATAACAAATCTATTGCATCTTCTGTGCAACTGCAGGTACAGATGGTCTTTCATTTACGACCTTAACGGGGACCAGAATTTCCGCTGCTAAATAAGTCATGCCCGATTTTATGATCTTTTTGTCGCAGTGGTTAAGCAAATCGCGGCAGTTGTTGAGCAAAGCCAGATCCTCCCGCCTCCCCCCCCGACTTTGCTTTTCGGAAGATGGCTGGGAAGGTTGCAGATGCCAATCTCATGTCCCTGGGACATT
Organism: Bothrops alternatus; assembly: GCA_034064705.1. Lineage (NCBI taxonomy): Eukaryota > Metazoa > Chordata > Lepidosauria > Squamata > Viperidae > Bothrops > Bothrops alternatus. The sequence continues at coordinate 1,690,495 of JARGCV010000666.1, forward strand.
GCAACGGTTGTAGATACACACTGGTTGCCAACTGCCCGAATTTTAGTGGTGCAACTGTCAGGATGCTGTGGCAGTCCTAAGTTGGAGGACGGGCTTTAACTCTCTTTGTTGTAACTTCGAATTGGTGGTTGTAAATGGAGGACTCTCTGTAATTTTCTCCATCTTCATCATTCCCAGGTCCTTGAGCCATTCGTCCTAGGACTTCGTTCAGCCTTCTTTGCTCCCAATTGTTACAGTCCCAAACAGATCACAATAATCCAGAACTGTGCAGCTGATCCATGATTTCTTAGCATAACCTGAAGCCGTGCCTCTTATGCATCTGGACCAGACGGTTGGAGGGCTTCTCCCCTCTTCTCAGGTCAATCCCGTTCAGGCCCACTTTAAATTTTTAATCCACCGTAACTTTGTTTTAAGCCGGTCTTTTTTCTTTCTCGGATGGGACATTGGAGAATGACCGAAGACTCTGAGACTTTATACTTCTGCTCTAATAAAAACCAGCTTTTTTTTTTCTACCCTCAGGCACCTGAAGGATACGATTTTGCTTACTGCCATTGTCCAAGTGCTCAGTTGTTTTTCCCTCTATATGTGGTATTTCTGGCTCTTGGTAAGTTTCTTTTTCTTATTTGTCCACAGCACATTCTTCCCAGCTGTTATCAGGGAGCCGGTTTGGTCTAGTGCAGGGGTCTTCAAACTCGGCCCTTTTATGACTCATGGACTTCAACTCCCAGAATTCCTCAGCCAGCGTGCCTGGCTGAGGAATTCTGGGAGTTGAAGTCCATGAGTCATAAAAGGGCCAGTTTGAAGACTCCTGGTCTAGTGGTTAAAATACCAGGCTAAAAAGATCCTAAGTCCTGCCTTAGCCATGAAACCCAACTGGGTGATTTTGGGCCAAGCCACTTCGCAGGATTGTTGCTCTGGGGAAAATAGGTGGAGGAATTGTGTTGGATATGTTCACCTCCTTGGGTTACTTGTAAAAATAATAAAAGGCAGGATATAAATAAACATTGACAGCTATCAGTCTGTTTGGATGGAAGCCACCCAAACTGCACTTGCAGTTGCACTTAATTTTAGCCAGTACCACTTGATACAGCATCTTCTCCCACTGTTAAAAATCTAGGAGATTTTTAATTTAGGGATAGAAAGGCCCATCATTCGTAGAGATAAATGGGATGTACAATTCCTTAACCATTAAAAAGCGCAGCCAGCTTTTTGCTAATTCTCAGCTGTGCAGCTTTGCTCGTGGCCTGCCTTGAAGAGGGGTCCCCATTTTTGTTCCCTCTTGCAGGCTCCGGGGCGAGCACTCTATCTCCTTTGGGTGAACCTCCTGGGTCCTTGGCTCACTGCGGAATCTCCAGCTGCCAATCAAGAGCCCAACGAGAAGAAACAGCGTCGGCAAGAACGCCGGCAGATGAAACGGTTTTAGCTGCGCTCCTGGGCACGAATGCCATGCCACCTTGGGTCTCCCATGTGGCTGTTTATCAGGGATTTGAACCAATCAGAAAACATCAGGGGATTTTTTTTTTCTCTCTGCTGGCCATTGCTCTTCTCCTGACATCTGTTCATCCTAAGGCTATATGGCTTGCAGTGGGGGGGGGAGGGGGCGCAAGGGGAAAGCCCCAAGCAAATGATTGCTTTTTTTCCACCTTATGGCAGGGGGAGGGGACTGCGGGAAGAGGGCTGCAGATGTGTAAATACCTTTCTAAAACGATGCTGTAATATGAATTGGATGAAGAAGGTCTTTCAGTGTTGGTAGCAACAATGCATTAAAAAGACACCCGCACAGACAAACCCTTTGCCATGAGCGCGCTTGCAGTGTGCGTGCGTTTCCTTTGGTCTCTTCATTTACTCGCCTATTTTCGTGACCACTCTTGGCAGGCCTGGTGCTCTCACTGGAAGCACAAAGCAAGCAGTACGCTCAAACAGTAACGGAAGCGAGGGATACAGAGGACCAAAGGGATATTTGGGTTTAAGGAGAGATCCCTCCGTGTATTAAAATGCCACGTGGGAGATATTTGAAAGGAAAGTGGGGGGGGGGAATGGATGCCGTGTATCAACTTGTATTAAGAAAGCATTTAAAATAGAATCCTGAAAGCAAATAATGAAGTGGAGTATGGGGTCTTTGGTGCCCTCTGAATTGAAGAGAGTTGTCTTATCAGGGCAAGCCACTAGGATATAAAACTAAGAGCAAACCCATTGCCTTTTAGCACTATTACATAGTTTGGTAATGAAATGTCTGCAAGAAAACCACCTAACTCACAGAGCAGGGGTCTTCAAACTTGGCCCTTGTGTGCCTTGTGGACTTCAACTCCCAGAATTCCTCAGCCAGCATGCCTGGTTGAGGAATTCTGGGAGTTGACATCCACAAGACATAAAAGGGCCAAGTTTGAAGACCCCTGTCACAGAGCATCAAGGATTCCACCGTTCAACCCTGAATTACAAACATCCTCTTTTTATCAGAAGTGGAGTAACTGGGAAGTAAAGAAGTGATGAAAAGCCAGCAGGCCATCCATTGTTCAAAGCCCTTCCACAGCCCCCTTTTGTGGCTTCTGGAAGTCCTCTCTAGCCACATGCGTTAAAAATTGGGCTGGAGATGGGGGCAAGGTCGACTGTCACTCTGAAACAAAGCAAACCCCTTTAAAACACAAAAGTATTCAAAATAAAACAAGCCTTGACACTGTGCACAGAATGGTCCAGATAGCTTTGCATCAGTGATCTGACGTCAGTGACTTCTTGGGCCACCTATTGCCACAAAGAAGGCTGCCCACCCGTGTTTGCCAGTTTCTTGCTCCCCCCCCCCTCCAGCTTCCCTAAAGAGTACCAGAAAAAGCAGGAAATGAGAATTTTGACTTGACAGGAAGTCACATGGGAAATAGCATCTTGCCGCAGTCAAGAAGGGAGAATATTGGGAGTTTAAAAAAGAAGGAAGTTTGTTCAATTCAAATGAACCTGATTCAGATCTGCCAAGCCCAGTTTAGTATATTCACAAAAATACCTTCCTTCACCCCCTCCCCCCCCCCCCCGCAAATGCAGTTCATAATATTTGTATGTGTGGATTTCAAGGGCTGCTTTCGGTTTATTGTGAAGGCTTATCTGGGGTTTATCTTGAACAGCTTCCAAGGTAGTCTGGAAAGGAACTCTCCGTTCACTTGTTTTCAAATGTTTTTCACATTAGATTCCTTCCAGCATTCTGGATTTCTTCCAGTTCTGTTCTGAGATTTGTTACTGTTTGCCAGCCAAGTCAGTTTGCAAAAGGCCGAAGGGTGGGGACGTGGTGTTAGCTGCTGTATTCCTCAGCTGCTGAAGTCGGATCCTGGATTGCTAAGTAAAAAATGCAGAACTGAGGCGAGAGAAATCTTCCTTTTTGAAGTATTTGCTGATGACGGTATCCAGGCAGAAATGATCCATCACTTCAGATTATGTTGCCAGAACAGCAGTGGAAACTTTGCTATAATTTAATGTAAGTACCGTTTGTAACAATGCTGGGGATGTTGAGAGAAAATTCAACCAATTAAATTAGTTAAGAGGAAATGGCTCTCTTGTAAACACTGAAAATCTGGCACGCTTGTCAAGATTTTCTGCTCCTGGCTTCTATAACTTGCCTTTCAAAATAGAGAGGATACACCGTTAGAAACCTTTGTTGTTGTATTTTGGTGGATGTGATTCATACTTCCATTTTTACCAAACCGGGAAGCAATTACTGGTATATAGAAAGGTTAGCAATTGAACGAAGTAAAAGGCGAATTCTCCAATTTGGGATGGAAGGAAGCTGCTTCCTGGGAACCAAAGGCTGTGTTATGTTCAGAGATAAATAACTACTGTAGTTAAAAAAAGAAAGAAAGATTACAGTCCTCTAAAGCTGAAGTCAAAGGAGTAATATCCTGCTTGTCTGAATTAGCAAGTCGAATGGGAAAACCCCCAAAGGAGAAGCAGGAATTCCAATAGCAAAGCTGTCACTTTGAATGAGAAGTGAAAGCAGGGCTGAACCTCAGCACCAAAAACCAGAAGCCCCAGCCCCTGGGATCTTCAGATGACCGTCTAGACCAGGGGTTCCCAACCGTGGGTGCTCGCACACCCTGGGGGTGTGAAACGATATTCCAGGGGTTGGGTTTTCAAAATTGTAGTGTATATGCAGAAGTCGTTGCTGTTCTTTCGAACTTTTGTAAGGGGTGCGGGAATATATCCGAAGCGTTCTCGGGGTGTGGGGTATAGGGTAATTTTGCATTTATATATTATAAATACAGGGCTTTTTTTTTTTTAATCATAGAACACCCAGAACGGAGTTCAGACACCTTTTGGGGATGGAACCTTGTAGGGTAGGCAAGGCGGGTTGTATGACGTGTGTGTGTGAGTTCTGGCACCCTTTTTTTTTTTTTTTTTTTACAAAAAAAGCACTGTATAAATGTAAGCTAGAACCAACGGATCCCTTAATCCAGGGGTCCTCAACCTTGGCAACTTTTTGAGACTTCAACGCCCAGAATTCCACAAGTCTTAAAAGTTTAAGCCAAGGTTGAGGACCCCTTGCCTTAAACCAGTGTTTTCCTCAACCATGACCATTTTAAGGCATGTGGACTTCAACTCCCAGAATTCCACAGCCAGCAACGCTGGCTGTGGAATTCTGGGAGTTGAAGTCCACATGCCTTAAAATGGTCGAGGTTGAGGAAAACACTGCCTTAAAACTGAATAAGAGAAGGGAAGGACTAGGGCCGGTGCCTGTGTTAGAAGCTTCTCCCCGTAATTAAATCCTGATTAAAGTAGGGTCCTAAAACCTGCAGGAGGACATCCCTCCCCTCCTTGGCTCCGTTCAGACGACCCCCTCCCCCCCCCACAAGCCTAGCCTGTTGCGCAAAGTAGCCCAGGCGCATCCAGGAGAATGAAAGAAGGCGGAGCCCCCGAGGGGCGTGGCGTGGCTGGGCGGAGAGGGCGGAGCTGGCTCGCTCGCTCGCTTGCCCCGTCGGTCGCCATGGAGACGGGCCCCGCGGCCTGACCCGCAACGAGGAGCCTTCGGTCCGCAGGGCCCAGCCTGAGGTAGCGGGGCCCCTCCCGGCATGAGGCGGGTGCATGGCCGCCCGGAACCACCGCTGAGCTGGAGGGGGGAAGGTGAGGAGAAGCCGGGGCGCCCCTCCGCTTCCTTGGGGCCCTTTCGGGAAGCAGGAGGCGGGGAGACGCTTCCCCTTGCCGAGCTTCCTCTCGTCTCCCCCAGAGGCAGCTCTGCCGCCCATCCTCCGCAGCACTCGGCTGCGGACGATGGGCCAGTCACCGAAGGACGCTTCCCCGCTCCCGTCTGGAAAGAGGCAGGCGGTTCCCGGTGGTGGGAAAGGAGCAAAGGCGGGGATGGGGAAGGGGCTTTTCGGGGGGGGGAGGGGAGAGGAAGACGGTGATCCCGGCCGGGGGGGGCTTAATGGGCAAGCCATCATTAAGCCAACATGGCTTCAGGCTGAAGCGTGAAACGGCCTCCCTGGTCCTTCCTTTGCCCCTTCCTCAGTCTTGGCAGCTTTAAAATGGGCGGGCTTCCACAAGTGAGTTGATTGTGCTTGTCTGCTGTGTGAATGTGATTAATTTTATTGTATAATTTCATTGCATTGTTTTGTAAGCCGCCCTGGGTCCTAGGAGAAGGGCGGCATATAAGTTTAAGTAATAAATAAATAAATAAATAAATAAGTCCGCAGAAACCTGTAAGTGCCTGATGGGAGTTGTAATCCAGTACAGGGCAGTCCTCCACTTAACGGCCACGGTTGAGCCCAACGTTTCTGTCACTAAGCAAGGCAATTACTTGGGTGGGTTTTGCCCTGGTTTGCGACGTTTCTTGCCCCCCCTCCCCTCCCCAGCATTGATTTTGCTTGGTTGGAAGCTGGCTGGGAAGGGTTTAGAAATGGTCCTAAAACACGATGTCGGGACCCTGCAACCTAGTCATAAATATGAGCCGCTTGCCAATTGAATTTTGATCAGGGATCACTGCCGTGGTCGTTAAGTGTGAAAAATGGTTATAAGTCTCTTCTCACAATGCCTTTGGCACGTCAAGCAGTCACTGAATGATTGTAAGTCAGCTGGCTGGCTGAGGAATTCTGGGAGTTGAAGTTCAGGAGTCTTAAAAGTTGCCGAGTTTGAAGACCCCCCGTTGTAAGTCAAGGATTACCTGTAAATGGGAAGGTGTCAATATTGGGTATGTCTGGGTGAAAACATGGACTGTTGTTGATAAGAGTTCCCTTCCTGGTCTCTGGTAACCGTTCGTGTAATCCACTAAGTATTTAGCTTGTGGATTTGCAAGGAGTCCTTGCTTAACAACCACTTGTTCAAGAACTTCTTGGCCTTAGGACAGCGCTGAATAAATGGAATTTAGGACCAAGCCTTTGATATATATGCTCAAATGCCTTTGCATAAGAACATAAGAACCTAAGAAGAGCCATGCTGAATCAGGCCAAAGCCCATCGAGTCCAGCATTCTGTGTCACACAGTGGCCCACCAATTGTCCATGGGGATCTTGAGCAGAAAGAGAAGGCAAAACCCTCCCTTTCCCTTGACCCCCAAACAAATGGTACTCAAGGGAATCCTGCCTGCCTCAACCAACATAGAGGCGGCACATGGACATCCGTTTTAATAACCACCGATACACTTGGCATCCATGAATCTATCTAGCCCTGCCTTGAAGCTGTCAAGGCTGACAGCTGTCACGACCCCTTCAGGAAGTGAATTCCATAAATTAACGACCCTCTGGGTGAAGAAATATTTTCCTTTATTTGTCCTCACTTTCTTAGCTACGAGCTTTAGGGAGTGCCCCTTTGTCCTGGTATTGTGTGATAGAGAAAAGAATTTTTCTCTATCCACATTTTCTATCCCATGCATGATTTGATACACTTCGATCAAGTCACCCCTTAAACGCCGTCTTTCAAGGCTGAAGAGACCAAGGCGTTGCAATCTGGTTTCATAAGGGAGGCGCTCCATTTCCTTGATCATTCTTGTTGCCCTTCTTTGCACCTTTTCCCTCTGAACCCTTCTAAATAATTCACCGCTTTTTATGATACGTAGGCGACTATTTATCAAGAAGGAGCTTCCCCTTTTTTTCTTGGCCTGACACAGAAATTATTATTCTGGAACATACTTCACTAGAAATGCGGAAACGTAGATCAGTTCGTCGATATTATACATAATATATATAAAACCCTTTCAATGGATGATTCTTAATTGAAGAGGAAATGTTGCTTAGCCACAGGATCTCTTTTTTTCAAATGAACAACAAAGGAAGCTAAGCCAAACCAGTATTTTTGCATGAAACTCATGGATCACGAAGAACCGAAAACATGCATGCATGCATGTCCTTCAAATTCTGCTTTGTCATTTGACCAGCGAAGTTATTGGACAACGTGCCCTTTTCAGGTTTTGTTGCCCAGTTTCGGTGTGTAGAATATCACTGTACAGTCTCCACAATTTAGGAATAGGTGGATTATTATAATGATAGCAATTTGCAGGCAAACGAGTCAGTCCCACAATTGCTGCTCAGTGGGCAAAGGTTAATTAGGACAAAGAGCCCTGCAGATTGGTGTGAGATTGTTTTCTATTGGATTGTTTTGAAAGCAAATAATGTTTTTACTGGTAGGAAGTGGAATTTAAGCCTTAGGCCAAGCAAACAGAGACACACTTTTTCATATTCCCCCAAATGCTTCAATCATTCTGATTTTGCTCATCTTTATTTTATCTGCAGAGAAAGAGACTGTTGGACCTTATGAGAACATTTTAAGAACTACATGATTGGATTAAGGGAGGCCTGAACTGTAAGACTGAGGCAATTATCTTCAGGCTGGGGTAAGGGGGTGATTTGTGGCACTTTTCTAGTTTTACAAGTTTGAGTTAATCCAGATTTAAACGTTGATGTGATGTGTGATGTTTCCCTGTGCTTTCTGTTCATTTGCAGTGTAGATCACATAACAGTATAGTGGCATATTGAATCTCCTGTTTTTCATTCAAGGGTTTCTTAATGAAAACGTACTGGATGTATTTGCACTTTGTCCTGTAAAGAGCCTAATGCTGCTTCTCTTTATGGTTATTTATTAAAGTCTTGAGTATTAAAAACGAGGTTCATTTCAAAATTACTTTTGCCCCATGGGAGAGGCTCTTGATTTGTAATGGAACAATTTCCCTACCTCTTCCAGTACACATGCACACAACATGCAAAGCGGAGCTATTGGGGAATGTGGGAAACGCCATTTGATGTATGTTCAGAGCAACAACTTCTGAGCCCATGTAAGAAAATTGTACACTTACATCCAAAGGGTAGCCTAGCAGCTGGCAGTTCTTAGCCATTTAGTTCTGGCCTAGGTCAGCCTCCAAGGACAGGCGGTGACATTTTTATTCTGGCTAAATGGGTTGCCTTTTCTAAAAAAAAACAAACCTGCTTGGTCTCTGGAGTTGCATTGCCCTCTCTGTGAGGCTTTCCTGCACAGAATGTTCCACCTGCAGAAAGGTTTGTATTTTAAGTATGCTTCCTGCAGCTTTTTCAGTGAAAATACGTTTTTCTCCATTCTTCCTTTTCTATTTTTTTTTTTTACTCTCCCTCTTATCTCCTGCAGATGAACATCTGCAGTAAGCCACCTAACAAGACAGCCCCAGAGAAGACTTCGGAAACAACTTTTGAAGTTCAGTCTCAGCACGCCAGGAGAAATGGCTGGAGTTGGCCCCCTCACCCCTTCCAGTTCATTGCCTGGTTGCTCTTCTTCTTCTTTGCCCTGGTTGGTTTTGGCATCCTGGTGCCTCTCCTGCCCGTTCACTGGGTACCCGCTGGGTACATCGTATCCTTTCTGTCTCGCAAGCGCGGTTATCCCGAATCCACGTGGGGCACAAAGGTCGCTATTTAGGAATGGCGAAAAACTTTCATTCATAAAGATCGCCAGTGCTTCTGTCACCTCCTGCCTGCTTCCCCCCCCCATTTTGTGCATCTGTTGTCTTTAAACGGCAGTATATCCTTTTCATAATGCTGGTAGTCCTTGGCTTACAACAATTCGTTTCGTGGTTATTCAAAGTGACAACGGCACTGAAAAAAAGTGATTTATGACCGTTTTTCACACTTACGACTGTTGCATCCCCAGGGTCACGTGATCAAAATGCGGCTGGCTTGGCAACTGACACACGCTGACGCCTACTGACCCCGGGTGGCAGCGTCCCAGGGTCACGTGATCAAATTTTGCAGCCTTCTAACAAGTAGAGTCAACAGGAAGCAAGATTCACTTAACCACTGTTTCATTTAGCCACAGAAATATTGAGCTGAATTGTAGTCGTAAGTCGAGGACTACCTGCATACACAACACTGCTTCTGTTAACCATTCCTTTTGCTGTCGGAATACTTTTAATAACTTTTTGCCCCTCCTCTGCTTTTTTCTGGGCTTATGTGAAGAAGCAATGATTTGCATCTTTCAAGCTTTTTTTTTTTTTTACACTGAAAGAATTTTTAACCCTTGTGACATTCTTTTCCATGGAAATTTAAGAATATCGATAAGTCTGAGAGACGAGCCTTAACTGTCCACATTTAGTGTCCCGGAGTCTTCTTTCTCTGCCATCTAGTAGTTCACCTTATAGCAGTCTCCATTGACCCAGCCGATGACAGTGTGCGAAAGAAGAATTACCAGGGGCCACTGACTGCGTTCAATCGCAGCCAACATGCTCATGTCATTGAAAATCGCCACTGTCACATCTGTGATGTTGATGTGTGAGTATTTGTTTGGCCTTCCTGATGGGAGTTTATGAGTGAACTGCACCCATTCCTTTCTCAGGCAACCATCAGCGTTGTACGAACCAGTCAGTACTAGAATAATAGTTTTGAATTATAATATAGAAGATGGATTCAGATGATAAAGGTTATTTTATTAGTAAGTGATGATATTAGAATGAGAAGTAGAATATGATTGTGACATAAAGTAAGAATTTATCAGAATAAATAAGTGCATTTTAGATATGATAACTATTTTATCTCTAATTTCATTAAAAATTCGAATCCTGGGTAAAGCCATATAGTAAAAACCAAACAAATACGAACACCAGGATAAAATCAAACTAAAATCGTTTAATAAAATGCTGAGCTTTCGTTGGTCAGCACTACTGACATCATCAGAGCATAAGAGTAGGTCAATGGGAGCCCCTTTTTATAATACTGGCCGACTTTGCACACGGCTCCTGGACCATATGGATGGACCGATGACCAGGTCCAGGAGCTGTGTGCAAACCCTGCCAGCATTATAAAAAGGGACTCCCATTGACCTACTCTTATGCTCTGATGATGTCGGTAGTGCTGACCGACGAAAGCTCAGCATTTTATTAAACGATTTTAGTTTGATTTTATCCTGGTGTTCGTATATGTTTGGCTTTTACTATAGATAACTATTTTGCAATGAACTAAAGGAACCCTGGGCTATCCGAAACCTAAATACTATGGACATTAAGCCAACTGGAATACTGTAACTGAAATCAGATAAAAGTTAAAAACAGGATATGGAGGCGTATAAGTCAAAAGATATTAATAAATGTTTCAATTGATTGAGTTATAACTAGCAATGTATTAATTTGAATGTGATATAATAATCAAGGGAAACAGAGAGGAAATTTTTGATGATGTAACCTGACATATGTATGAAAGAGCTTGTTATTGGACTATGGATTACCCAACCACCATGTTGCTTCCTTAATAACTGGAGCTTTGTGAAATTGGAAAATTAATAAAACTTGTTGTTTTTTTTTAAAAAAAAGACATCTCACAGAAAACTTCCAAGTATTTTATAGCTATTGGTATTATATAATGCTTTGGTTTACTGTCATTGTACTGTAATAGATTCACATGTCATGCTGAACATGATGGGGTTTGTTTGGTTTTGGTTAAGTGTATTGTGTAAACACGAACATTGTGTTTTGTCAACTGTGACTCGTGGCTTCGTCTGTTGTATGAACCAGTCAATTGTATTTATTCAGTAAGTCATGGTTAAACAAGCAGTTTAGCATAATAGATGACTCAACCATGACCTTGTGAATTAAATAACCACTCGAGGTTCTAAACCAGGGGTTCTCAACCTTGGCAACTTTAAGACTTGTGGACTTCAACTCCCAGAATTCCTCAGCAAAGCTGGCTGAGGAATTCTGGGAGTTGAAGTCCACAAGTCTTAAAGTTGCCAAGGTTGAGAACCCCTGTTCTAAACTGTGCACCCAGCAGTGCCTTTTTTTCCTCATCTCTGCACCTTCCCCCCATCAATAGCTCAATTAAATTAGCTCAATTCTTTGTTTCTTCCTTGCTTGATGCCAGGTAACTAAATTGTGCTGGTCACCAGAGATCACTGGTAGTGCAGTATAGCTGACAAAATTTTGTAAGGCCTGCTGTTTTCACAATGCACAATTCCTGCATTGATATTTCAGTTACAAGATCAAAAAAGTTAGGACTGTCCTACTTAGAAGTGGAGGCTTGGTGAAGGAAAGGCAGCAGTAAATAAAAGCTCATAGTTCTGTGAACTCACATGCATTTTAGTGGAATTATTCGACATGTGAGAACAGACTTAATTGGAAAACAACATGCATTAATTGGTTCTTTCCTCTTTTATTTTTTTGGTACACATCTAATTTAGCCCCCTAAATTAATCTGGGAAAAATAACTGCAGAGTATAATTAGCTCCTTTTTTTCTCTCCCTGTTTTATTATTAGGAGCTCCAGATCAAAACATTGTGGGTCCTGTAACAAATGCGTATGTGGCTTTGATCATCACTGCATGTGGCTCAACAACTGTGTGGGAGAGAGAAATTATTGGTATGGTTTTGTCTATCACACATTAGCCCATTAAGCAAAGCCTGTGAACATCATTTGAACAAATCCAGCACCTTTTTAAAAGCTTTTTTTTTCAGCTTTCGCAGCCTAAATACCTATTTTCCATTTTCAAATTGCATGACCTTATACAGTAGTGGCCAAAAGTGTGGAAACCTTTTGGGAAAAGTGTACAGTAGAAATGCCACCTTTGGTTAAGTTTCCACCCATTTTTCTTCTAATTTCTTTATAACTGTAGCCTTGTTCACTTAATAATACTATTTTACATCACTTTCTAGGCAACCAGTCAACTCTTTGCACCATGACTTTAATTTTATTACATTTTACAAACTCACTAAATGAAAGAACACAGAAAAACCCCAACCAACTTGATAGTGATCACATAACACACTGACCAATGCCCTCCTCTCAGCTTCAATACAGGACATCAATCACTGAATCCTACTGTGATCTGATTGGCTCATTGCCAAAACAAGATGACACCCGATTGGCTCTCTAAACACTCATGCTCATTGGCTACAATCAGATGAAGGAAAGCTACCTGGTATCAACCTAAGCAAGTTGTGCTTCCTTTTTCTGGTTATTTGGCTATAACTTTTCATAGAATGCAGTACAGATAATTGAACAAACTATGTTGCATTACATTCTTGATTAAATTATCTTTCCATTGATATATAATTTTATGGTACTGCTAAAAAAAAAAAGTGGGGTTATTAGCCATCAAACCTCAAAAATACCTTTTCCCCAAAAGGTCTCCACAATTTTGGCCACTACTGTAGGAAATATACTTACAATCATAGTTAGAAATATATAAAGAATACACACTCTAGAATCGTAGAGCCTTGTATTTGGGACTTGTAGTCTAGATGCTTGTTTTTGATTCCTGGCTGAGAAACTTGGATGTTCTGTTGGTGATTTGACCAGTAAAAACTAAGCATTGTATTCTTCGTGCAGTGTTGAGGCAACCTGCATTGGATGTGACAAAAATGGTTTGTTACATGCAGACCTTTCAAATTAGAGTTCCACTCTAGAATATGCTATACTGTAGATGTCTCTGGCTTTTATGGGAGCTCTTAACCCTCTTCTGCTGAGCTAGACAAGCAAAAAAGTATAAGAGAGTCAGGCAGGAGTGTAGCCCTCGCAGTAAGGATAGTTCTTGACTTAATGACCAGAAGTGAGATATGTGTTAAGTGAATTTTGCCCCATCTTAATGACCTTTCTTGCCACATTTGTTAAGCAAATCACTGCTTTTGCTCATTTAGTAACACAGTTGTAAAATGAATCTGGCTTCCTCCATTGACTTTGCTTGTCAGAAGGTCACAAACGGGGATCACATGACCCTGGGACACTGCGACCATCGTAAAAATGTGAACCGGTTGAAAAAGTCTCTGAATTTTGAACACATGACTGTGGGGGTGGCTGCAATGGTTGTACGTGTGAGAAATGGCCATAAGTCATTTTTGTAAGTGTCATAAGTCATTTTTTCCCGTGCTGTTGTAACTTTGAACAGTCACTAAATGGACTGTTGTAACTCGAGGACCACCTGTACATCTGTCAGGGTTAGGAACGGCACAGTTTCTTTGCCCGAGATGCTCATTGCTAAATGTGACAGCCATGGCTGAAAATTGATTTCCCTTGTGTTTCATTATGAAGATGCTAAAAATCCCTTTGTTTCTTTGACAGGCTGTTTCTGAACAGTGTAATATCTGCCATCCTGGGCCTTCTCCTAATCCTGCTTGTTGCTTTCTATGTCTTTGTTCAATTCTTCCTTGATCCCATGAAGTTACGTACTGGACGTCCCTTTGAAGGTACCTTCCCACAACCTGCATGGAGGAACTAGCCCATCGTGGCAATTTCTCTTTTGTCTCCTTTGATCATCTTGGTCAGAAACACTGTGTTGATAAGTATCCAGATTATCAATCACTGTATCCTAAGAAAAGATACCCAAAGTTTGGGCAATCTAGATATTGCCCCAAGGCTTTGACGGCCCATTCAAGGGATTTGCACAAATATGGGGTGATGAAGATTCAGCTCCTCCTCTCTTTTTGGTCTGTTTCCTTTTCTAGGCCTGAAGAACCAAACAGATGTCTGGTTTGTGTTCCTTCCTGTTGCTCCAATTAAGACAAAAGCACCTGCAATTTTGACTTTGGCTGGTCTGCTGATAACTCTGGGGTTACTGACTCTGTTCCTGTTGGGCCACCTGTTAGTCTTTCATATTTATCTCAGTAGGTACCTCTTTCTTCTGGTTTTCCTCCTCACTTCAATTAAACCGTGCATTTCCTTCCTCATACATACATCTGTACACTTTCACATTCTTGGTGTGAATGCGGCTAGAAGCATTTTGTCTTGAGTGACATTTCTGTGTAATTATGTAAGATTAAATAAGATGAAGCCCAACATAGCTGAAAAGCAATGAAGACAGTGATTTGGCGAAACTTTTGGAGACCGAGTGGCCAAACTGCAACCCACTTGTGTATCGTTGGGTGCGGGTAGGTGTGGCCCATTGGCTGGGTGTGGCCATTTGGGTGGGTGTGGCCCATTGGCTGGGTGTGGCTACGGTGGTAACGGCAGACTGGGTGGGACTAAAAAGTTCAATCAATTCCAACTTTGCAAGATCTTTTTTTTCCCGCGAGAAGTTGAAATTGACTGATTGATTGAACCTTTTTTTTTTTTGCACACGGCGGCGGAGGCCTAAAGCGAAAAGGTTTTATAAAACCTAGCCAAAGGCCTAGGACTGGGGTGACGGCGCGTGTGCCCACAGAGAGGGCTCTGAGTGCCACCTCTGGCACCCGTGCCATAGGTTCGCCACCACTGGGCTAGGCCATTGTATCCAACTGAATTACGGTACTTCAGTTACATATCTACAAACATTACTTGTCTGAACTGGAGGATTTGCATCCAATGGTTACTTAACCATTTCTGATTTAACCTCGTTCATGAATAATCAGCAAATCACTGATTTAAATAAAGTCTTTTTATTCCCCCTCCAAAGCATCGTTTTGAGCTCTTCCATCATAGCGTCTTACTTCATGTCTTGTTCTAGGGACTTTGAAGTGAATTAATTTTCTGTCCTTCTCTTTAGTGTGGCACCGGATGACCACCTATGAATATATTGTCCAGCAGCGTCCCCCTCAGGAAGTGAAGGATCCTGAGAAGCAGCCGGAATTCTACCCTCCCCCAACAAGGCCCATTCAGGCAAGGCTGCAGCTTTTGTTTAAATAAAGATGTATTTCTGACACACCCAGAATGCAACGCATTCATAATACTTCCGTCTAACGTCGTTTTAATTTTGTTACCTGTAAAGTCTGGAGCTTATGTATTTTCCCACTGTAGGAGACAGAGTGGGACTTTCAGACATGCTGTTATTATAGCAATAGCAATGGTACTTACTTACAGTATATACCGCTTCACAGTGCTTTACAACTCTCTCTAAGCCAGCGGTTCTCAACCTATGGGTTGCGACCCCATTTGGGGTCGAATGACCGTTTCGTGGGGGTCACCGGTCCGCCATTTTTTTTGCCCGTTTCACCTTGGCCGTCGCGCGTGCGCCGCGCATGCGTGGTTCGGGCCATCGTGCGTGCGCCGTGCATGAGCGTTTCGGTCTGTTGCGTCACGCATGCACGGTTTGGGTCGCCACGTGCGCTGCGCATGTGCGGTTCGGGCCGTCGCGCATGCACGGTTCAGGTCACCACGCGCCGCACATGCGTGGTTCGGCCTGTCGTGTCGTGCATGCGCGGTTCAGCCCATTGTGTCGCGCATGCGCGGTTCGGCCCGTCGCACATGCGCAGTTTGGGCTGTTGCGTGCACGCGCATGCGCAGTTTGGTCCGGCGCGTCGCGCATGCACGGTTCGGTCCGTCACGCCGCGCATGCGCGGCGCGGGTCGGGGTCGCACCGCGTGGGCGCGGCACAGGTGGGGTCTCGGCCTGAAAAAGGTTGAGAACCAGTGCTCTAAGCAGTTTACAGAGTCAGCCTATTCCCCCCCCCCCAACAATCTGGGTCCTCATTTTACCGACCTCGGAAGGATGGAAGGCCGAGTTAACCTTGAGCTGGTGAGAATCGAACTGCTGGCAGTCAGCAGAATTAGTCTACAATACTGCATTGTAATCACTGCGTCACCATGGCTGTAGTGCATTATGAGAGCTAGTGCAAGAAGATAATCATTATTTTTTTTAATATTATAGTAAAACTATTATACAGTCATAGTATCTATAGAGACAATTCCTTTGAATTGATCCATCCTAATTAAATCTCAGAATAGCACAGTGTCTTTTCTTGGAAATCAAATTGGGTATATGGCCTAAGAAAGTAATTCAGTTATTTGGACATGCTGAGATCTTCAGCACCCAATGAGGGTCCATATCTGCAATGGCTCATTCTGTTTGTTAGGTGAACAGTTGGATAAACCACCTAACTGTGAGCTAAATGCAAATACTTGATACATAAGCAAAGCTACCCTACCTAAGCTAAAACAGTTGCTAAACTGAGTGCTTTGTGATAGAAGAATGTATTAAGCACTTGATATTGTTACTCCTTCCTCAAACATTCCATTTTTATCAAATGAAATAGAAACAGTAAACAGCGCAGTACTTTGTTTCCAGAAGCACAGAGATAGCATGCGTGGACTTTGCTACACCTTAGAATATCCTTCTGGCAACATACTAAAGGCTGAGATTTAGGGACTGGCTCAGGGTCTCCTCGTGATCTGCATCACCCACTGTGTATTTAAGCCATGTTTTCCACAGTCCAAGGCCAACACAATAATCATCATATCTTTCTAGCTGTTTTGAAGATCACATGCAAATATGAGGCTGCTATGGTTTAAACTGAGGCTTCTTTAAATTGTGGGGTGCGTCTCCTTGGGGTCAGGAACAATTTGGAGGGAGGGAGGTCAATTTTTTTTCAACCATCTGATTAGGCTTGTCTAGGCAATGCTCCTGGTTTTGTCTGGTGCAAAAGCTGCAGCAGGCCATTACTAAAATAGCTTGTTTGTTTTAGGATATGCCATTTTATGCAGGGAGTCTTGGATATACCAACCCTGAGGTGCAGGTGGAGAACTCATCAGGATTACCATCTGGGAGAGAGTAAGTAAAATGAAAGCAAAGTTAGATTTCCCTGAATTTGTTACAGTGGGCGATGTGTTTTGCATTGACAGTAAAGTTTATATTAAATATAATTTTCTAAGCTTCTTAGCAGTCACACAGCTTTCTTAACAGTAAATACAAATGTGAATCTATATCTCTGTTTGTCGTTTGTTGCTAAGAAGAGGAAATAAAACCAAATCAGCAGCAACACTTAAGAGTAGAATTCAGCAGAAAATAATAGCAATAAAAACAACATTAAATGTCATAGCAAAGCAGTGTTAAATAATACTGAGTGGCCTAACTTCTGCAAAAAAAAAAGGGGGGGAGGATTTTATGTGGCCTTGCTCATAGTAAATTGATAATGCTTAGGGTTAAATCAGGAGTGGCCAGCCTACAATTTCTCTGTGATCTTCCACCATTTTTTCTTTGGCCCATATACTTACTCCATTGGCCAATGGATCTTCCTCCTCCGTTAGCCGGTTCAAAAAAGCAACATAGCTGAGAAGGAAGACAATTGAGAAACCAGTATATTTTTTAAATTAGGATGATCCGTATAGTAATAGCAGTGGGAAGTCGGTTATTTGTACCAAAATGTTAACCCTCCCCAGCTGGGCAATCTTACGTAAGCAAGACCTATGCAGACTTTACATCTTGGACTGTGATCAAGATAAATACAGTTTATGGAAAGTGTGATGGGATTTTCCCCACATTCGTTTTTTAAACGGAGCCCCTGTGAGTGTTTTGCAGCACTTCTGAGATGTCTCCTCATTGGGCTAAGTTGCTATTTAGGAACTGAGCCAGGGGTCAGAACCAGTCCACGGCATGCCAGCAACCGGTCCGCACAAACAAGCAAAGCCCCATCATGCGAGACGCAGGCAGCACACAAAACCACGCACCCTCCGGGCTGCGGAAAAACCTCTCTCCATGGAACCGGTCGCTTGTGCCCAAAAGATGGGGGACCTCTGAACTGAGCTATCAGCTGACTTGCCCACTGTCCCGTGATTGGTACCTCTCTCTGCTCTTCATTCTTTTCCCAGCCCCTCTACAATGACTCACATCAGGCTACTGGGAAGAAGCAACTCATTGTTGCTAGGTGTTCAAATAAACTAATAATGTAAGGCTATCTTTATGGTCTAAACATGGAAGCTTTTCAGCTTGACTGGTATGTGAAGAAGAGTCAATGCCCTATCTTCTGTTTCAGCCTACCCAAGTTTTGTATCCGCAGTGATGGCATAGATAGCAAGACCATGCCCTCTTCTGAACTTCCAGATTTGCAGTCTGGAGACCAGCGACAGGTAAGAGTTGTGTAACCGAAGCTTAGCCTGACGGGTTACATTACACATTGATGTGACCGACTGTGTCCCCCTAGGATACTTTCCACTTCATCGGCAATTAACAGTCTTTCATGGCTTGTGTATTTGGCATTTCCTATTCCATGCATGTTTTATTTAGTTATTTGTAGAAGAGTTGTTACTGTGTTTTAAGCTGGCAAAAAAAATAAATAAATACAGAACTATTTCTTTGTTGCTGTAAGGAATAAAGATTTTGGTGCTGTTAAAAATGTTAACCATCTTGAGTTTTGTAGCCAAAGGTATATAATGATTCTTTGCTCCTCGTGCTTTAATTAAAACTATGTAGTTATTTTTTTAAAAAGCCTTTATTTGGGAAATAGGAGGAAAGGCTAGTTGCATTTTAAAATCAGTGTCACCACATTAATTGCAGCTCCCTGGCACACATTTTAAGATGTGTGGACTTTAACTCCCAGAATTTTCCCCTTCACCCTTGGATTCTGGGCATTAAAGTCCACACATCTTAAGGTCCCCAAGGTTGAAAAACAGTCTATCTATAGATCTTTATCTCACCTCCCCCCCCTCCCCATCCCAGCCTTAAACTAAACTGGAAAGTAGTGGCTACGCCAAGATTCTTGAGATTCTCTTACTGAGAAAATACTTGATTTCCCAAACTGTCACACTTTGCTGAGCACAGTTTAAAAGGGTAAAGTTGTACGTGCATGAAAATTATCACCAAATTCTTTCTCCAAAGATCTCTGAGTGGCTAGAAAGTATCTCACGCCGTCTCCTTCATATTATATTATCCTTATAAGAATCCTGTAAAGAAGATGAGATAGTCCAACTAAGCTTCATAGCTGAGTGGAAATTTGGACTGGGTTGTCTGATAACTGTAATCAGTGTAGTAATTGTTGTTGTTAATTGCGAAGTCATGTCCGACCCATCGCAACCCCATGGACAATGTTTCTCCAGGCCTTCCTGTCCTCTACCATCTTCTGGAGTCCATTGAAGCTCATGTCTGCTGCTTCAGTGACTCCGTCCAGCCATCTCCTTCTCTGTCGTCCCCTTCTTCTCTTGCCCTCCATCTTTCCCAGCATCAGGCTCTTCTGCAGTGAGTCCTTCCTTCTCATGAGGTGGCCAAAGTACTTGAGTTTCAACGTCAGGATCTGGCCTTCTAAAGAGCAGTTGGGGTTGATCTCCTCTAGGACTGACTGGTTGGATCGCCTTGCAGTCCAGGGGACTCGCAGGAGTCTTCTCCAGCACCACAGTTCAAAGGCCTCCATTCTTTGGCGCTCAGCCTTTCTTATGGTCCAACTTTCACAGCCATGCATTCAACTGGGAAAACCATGGCCTTGACTATACGCACTTTTGTTGTATAGTAATCTAGTGTAGTAATATTGATCCTAAATGAACGCCACTTTGCTTTATTGTGTAGCTTCAGAAGAAGAAGAAGAAGAAGAAGCGGAAGAAGTTGCAGAAGGGTTCCTCCTCCGTGTTGGAAGAAAACTCCAAGGTGATACTTGCCCCCTGGACCTCTCTTCCAGTTTTACAGTCAGGTAAGATCGGCAGCCCAGAAACTCCATCCTAAAGGTCTCATGGGACCCCTTTTTGCCTAGCGAGAATCCTGGAGATTTAAATGTAAAGCTGCCAAATGACTTGTGAATAGCCAACTCTTTCTAATAGCTTAAGTAGAACAAAGGTACAAAACTCGTTAACTTTTCCCTGGCTCCTTGCTGCCGCTCGCATGATCTCCCACAAGCCCCATTGCTGTAAAAGGAGAGAAGTAACCATTTCTGCTACCCTCTCCTTCCTCCCTTGTTTTCAGAATCGTCCATCACCACCGCCCCCTCTTCAACCTCCTCATCTTCCAGCCTCCGCCCCCTTGCACCAGCCGGCCCTCCTAAAGCAGTCGTACCCACCGGCAGCATGGGCCCAGTCCAAGCTGCAGGTCCTCCAGCTGATTATCACTCCGAGTCAGCAGAGTCCATGGAGGAGATCCCTGTGGCTCAGACCCGTCTGGGGAGCAGTGCCACAAGTGGAGCTTCCAACAGCAGCACTCGGCGTCTTCCTTTTCCCGCAGCCTCTTCGAAGGGCGCAGGGGAGAAGCAGCGAAATGCTGGGCACGGCCCAAAAAGCAGGAACTCTCAGCCAGCTCGAGCCCAGCCAGCAGAAGAGCTGGAACTGTCTCCGAAGATCCCGGCTGTGTTTGTGAGCAGAAGTAGCGGGGAGCCTCCCGTCCCCAACCTCTGGTCTGGCGAGACCCCGTCTGAACCTTCTCACAGAAAGTGTTCCAGCAAAAGGCACGTCGACGATCAGAAGTACCATGTTTGGGAGTCAGGCACCAGTTCGACAGCAGCCTAGACGCCTGGTGGCCTAAGAGCTATAACAGCCGAGAGAGAAGCAATGGTGTGTGGCCTGCTCACTCTCCAAATATATTGGTGTTCATGGATTGAATCTCGAGTGATCTGTCTTGCTCTCTGGAGCAGGCTGGTATTTTGCTTATTATTCATGCCTTTTATTCACGGGGAAACGGGGCAATTCTTTTCCCGTGGTAGTTCACAAAGATAAATCATTTGCCTCTGGAGGGCAGCCAAAGAGTAGAGTTAGCAGTCTCCTTAACAGGCATACCCGGGGTTTGAAGATTCAGGACGAGTTTTGCAGATGCTTAGATTTACAACTTGAGCTCTTTTATAGAGCTCAGCCAAGCAAGTCTGCTTCCCTGGAGTTCTTTGGGAGAGCCAAAAGGAGCTCTGTTCTACCCCCTAAGCAGAGTAGGGAGTCGGAAAGACTACTCGTCCCCCTTTGTACGTTCCTCTGGGAAACGTTTACTCTGTGCTTGTGTCTGAAAGGAAGACACGAAAGGCGTCGTTTCCGCTTAGCCTTTCCCTTTTCTCTGCTGCTTATTCTTGCCTTGCAATGCAACCTCACGTTGGGGTTTTTTTTTTAAAGGCTGGTGCGGAGCACTTGCATACATTTGGAGAGATCCGAGCCAGTTTCTTCATGTGGGCAACTCCCCTTGAGAATCTCTTCCTTGGTAACCCAAAACTCTTGAATGCATGATGGATCTTGGGTAAGAAGATCCACCCTAAAACATCTCTGGCAGATCTGGGAGCCAGGAATGCAACAAGGCAGTTGTCTGTTTCATGGCTCCTTGGATATTTCGGGGGCCTTATTTTTACTTTTAGGGAGGGACCATGCTTGGTATCCCAAAAGTTCCAGGTTCTTCTCTTACATCTAGTTAAAAAGGATTAAATAGCAATCGGCGGGAAAGACCTTTGCCTGAGATTCTGAAGCCATGTCTGGTCAGAATAGAAGACTAGATGGACAAGTCACCTGGCCTAATAGAAGGTAGCTTCCAACATTCATTTAGCAATATTATGGAGCGCTTTGGACAGCTCTGTTCTCAATAAATATTTTTTCTATGCTCTTTGCTAAATGCTTCTCCTTTCCCCCCCCCCGCCCTACATTTGCTGATAACAAGAAGCAGTTTTGTCAAGATGACCCCATTTGTTAGCTCCTGAGCTTAGCATTTCATGTGTGTAACTCATGACATACTTGTTTTGTGGGTTGGAGCTAATGCTTCATCCTTCTTCAGATCAGGACACTTTTCAGCTGGTCAAGCTCTACCCCTATAACGATTCTGATAGACCGGTGTTTCTCAGCCTTAGGAGCTTGAAGATGTCTGGATGTCAACTCTTATTCCCCAGCCAGTCATGTGTATGTTTTGGATGTAGGCATCAGTTTTAGTATCCTGGGGTTTTGAGCAAAAGGATCCTACTGTTGGAAAAACACTCTCTCTCTGTCTCTGTCTCTCTCTCTCTCTCTCTCTCTCTCTGTCTCTCTGTCTGTCTCTCTGTCTCTCTCTCTCTCTCTCTCTCTCTCTCTCTCTCTCTCTCTCTCTCTCTCTTCTCTCTCTCTCTCTCTCTCCTTTCTGGAGAGTTACTGCGTGTCAGAATAGATTTTGTCAAATCGTTACAAAGGCAGGGTTTCACAGAATCGGTATAATACAAATAACCCCATAACCGAAGCTGATTAACGGCTGAAAAGGATGGTAATACAGGACCTGTATGAATGCAGACTGATATTTTAAGTATGCAGACTGTTAGTCACCAAAACAGAGGAATGCAGTGCTCTTGACGGTCAATCTTGCAGCTTTTGGCAGCATTGATATAAACCGCTCTGCAATCCATACCCTTCTGTTCAAGCAGGGGTCATTTAAGGCTTAAAAGCAGCCAAGCTATGAATGAGATGGGTAACTTTATGTTTGAGACAATGGATAGTTAAGATGGGTGGGGAATGGTTTTCGGCAAAAAAAAATGAGGTGGCAGATTTTAACCCTTTGATCATCTCTTCAGCGCTCTTGGGAGCAAGATAGAAATCCAATCACAGACTCTTCCTGCAACTAGCTATGCCTTCAGTTGCAACGTCCACATGGGTAATTTATTGAACCTGGTCTGTGCTGGCTCTTTCCTTTGGCTTCTAGAGGGCATAATCCGAATCGTTGTGTGACACACTTCTGGTATGATTGGCTTGCATTAATCTCGGTAGCCACGGTGCCTGCATACTCTTGGCACCAGAGGCTGCAGGGATAGATCTGAGGTGACACCAGCGGGCTTGTGATCCTGGAATGTTGTGATCTAGTTGCTGGGCTGCTGCTGCGGCTGCTGGAATAACTTTGACGTTTTTAGGAGAGCAATTAGTACACATATAGTCCCAGAACAGAAAACCTCAAGTTTTAATACCTAAAGAAACATAGTAGAGAAAAAATATTCCCCAGTTTGCTCCAAGCAGTGTGCCATTCAAAAAAATGCCACTGGGAACTTGAGATGGCAATGTCTTGGGTTGTTATGGTTCTTTAGCCTTGTTATTGTCCTGTTGTGCGACTTTTGCAGTCAGCGGAACCAGCTCGGGGTCTCATTTCTGCCCTCCTGCTGTGCTCAGCTGCCAAGCAGAATCCAGCAGCTGCCCCAGTGGCTATACGATGCTAGTTGGGTATCCCACAGAAGCGACTGTCTTTTAAGGTCCCTGCTCAGTGTGTTCCTTTCCTTGGCACTAGCTAGCCTTGCTTCAAGAATTCTTTTCCGTGACTTGGTGAGGTGTCTTCCTCCAGTGACTTCATCCATCCATCCATCCATCCATCCATCCCTTCTAGATAATTTATAAAGCTGCCTACACGCTCACAGCGACTCACAGAATGAAAACACAGTGTAGAAAAATAATTTTAAAAAAATAGTAAAATAATAATGAAGTGCAGGTAGTCCTCGACTTACAACAGTTCTTAGTGTCCGTTCAAAATTACAATGTGAAAAAGAGTGACTGATGGCCCTTTTTCACACTTTTGACCTTTGCAGCATCCCCGTGGTCATGTGATTTACATTCGGATGCTTGGCAACTGACTCGTATTTACGACGGTCGCCACGTCCTGGCGTCACACGATCCCCTTGGCCGACCTTCCGACAAAGCGAAGTCAATGGGGAAGCCATACGGACTTTACAGCCATGTTACTAAATTAACAACTGCAATGGTTCACTTAACACAGTGACAAGAAACATCATAAAGTGGGGCAACATAAACTTTGGCCTCAATTGTTGTAAATTGAGGACCGCCTGTAATAACCCACCCACCCCCTCGGCGACAACACACACTCAAATCAACCCTTTAATGGGCTCCATCCCTCTCTGGATTCCCCAGGCCCGCTGGCAAAACCACGTCCTCAGGGCCTTACGAAAGAGTGTCAGAGTGGGGCCAGTCTGATTTCTGGAGGGATGATGTTCCAGAGGGGCGGGAGCTACCACGGAGAAGGCCCTTTTTCTGGATCCCACCAGATGCATCTCCTTAGGGGACGGGACCCACAACTTTCCCTCGCTCTTGTAGTTTTTGCTTTGAAATGCCTCGCCTGGTCTTGGTAGCTCAGCATGGTTGGGACTAGTTAATTCCAGCTCTCCCAGCCGAGATGGGCAATGTTTAAAAATCCTTAAAAAACAAACAAACAAACAAAAAAACAGTGGCCAACCATTTCTGAAACACTGCCAAGAACATTGCAGTTGACTTGAGGGCATCTTCGCTTTGATTTCCGCAGCGGCTTGCACTTGTGATAAGTGGGGATTTTCCTCTCTGCCTCCCCCCTTACGGACTTTAGGACTGTGGGTTTCCATCAGCTGACAGGGCGAAACAATGAAAGCACACACAGCCTTTAAGTAACAAGTGTGGTCATCGTCAGCCTTGGGCGCTCCCCGTGCCGTTTTCTTTCACGTGGAACAAGGAAGCTGTATTTGTTTTCTTTAGTTTGTTTGATATATCTCAGTGTCAGGCAGCATTGTGGCAAATATCGGCACCGCCTCTGAGCTTTCTTTGTCCTTTCCCCAATTATCAGGATGTTTCTGACCAGCATTTCCAACAAAGCCTGGGCATGATGCATTTGGAAAACCCCATGCACACGTCTGGATGATTCCCTCCACAGGGTTTCTTGTATCTGGTATTTTCCATTCTTGACTAGTCAGTCGCAATTACACCTTTTCTGTATATAGTTCCAAAAGAAAAAATTGTGTTGATACCAGTCAGTCAACGCACAAAATTATTCAGGGTTGGGGAGGCAGCTTTGAGGCACTGGGCCCTGCACTTATCCCAAGCTGTATGGTTTATACAGAGCCTGACATTCAGCAGGTTTGGAATTTGATGGATAGCATAGTAGAAAGTGGCAGTGACAAGAACTGAGCTTTCCTTGAAGAAGATTTGATGGTTATGTGACACAGCACTTGTGCAAGAGATTTGAGTCACGCGTTGGCCACTGTGAGAAGAAACTGCTGAACTGAATGGGCCAGGGATCTAACACAGCTGGGCACTGCTCATGTTCCTGGGGAATATGGATGCTTCTAAGGTTATCTGGTCCCTGCAGCCTGGCTGTCCAAAAGCAATTAATGCTCTGTAAGAAACATCTATCATCGTAGAATGCTTTTACTGTTAACGCAGAATTCTCACAGTGCACTTTCCAAATTGCTAATTGGTTTGGTTGGGCTACTTCAGGGACTATAAACAGCTGGCAGTAGTACAAGCGATTTCTTTCAGATTGTTGATAGGCACTGTACTTACCCAAGTTTTACTACCTTGTTTTAAGAAAGTGGACCTCTCCTAAAATAGAAAAGATACAGAGTTTTAGACGTGTTGTAGCACGTCCAGATAATGGGAATGCAACATTCAGCACAGTGATAATCATGCAATATCTTATTTAGTTGCTGTGGTTACTGGATTATATATATTGCACAAGTCTCCTCAGGTCATATATATTGCACAAGTTTCCTAAGCCATTGTGTTTTGTAGCAACAGCAGGTGAACTAGAGGATGCTGCCAAATAAGAGCCCAGAATGTGTGGCCCTGTACAATGTGAGGCTACAGCTTCTATAATACTTAACCAGTTCCAAGACCAGCTGGAATCAACAGGGGTTCGGCGTCCAAGTTGTCAGAAATCCTTATTTAACACAGGCTCCTTGCTTCTGATTCTCAGTCCTAGTTGGATGAGGTCCAGCTCTTACTCAGATCCTGCTCGGAGCAACCTGCAGAAAGAGACAATTGGATGACTAGCCCTGAAAATCCGGGGGGTGGAGGTCCTTCAGCATGTTTCTATTGTGCAGCTGAAGAACAAACCCCATTTGCTTGTAGCTTATTCTACCAATTGAGCTGTGATGAATGTGCTTCTAAGTCCAACGCATTGATGAGCAGTTCAATTAAGAGAATGGCTTTCAGGGCGGCGTAAACTGGCCACGTCCTCTCAAAAGGTCAACTTGTCAGCCAAGAAGAAAAATGGAAGACTGGCCAAGCTATTTGAACATGGACTTGGCTCAACTTGTCAGCCAGATGTGTGGAGGAAGAAAAGATGGGAAATAGGTCTTTCTGGTGATGGAGGGTGAATTTATCTAGGGGGTGAATCTGGATATTGAGTGGATGGTTTATGCCGAGCTGCAACGTTCAGTATTCTTTGGGAAGGGAATCAGTCTTTTCTACGTTCCCTAAGCGTTTCTTTCCACTTAAACGCCAGAGATTCCTTATAGAAGATACAGCAGAATACTTAAAAGTTTGGAGGTCTACTTGCTTTGGCCATTAACATCTTTGGATCTGGAACGCCACGGGGGCCCCGGTTCTGCAGTGCCAAAACAAAGGAAATACCTTGCTTGAAAAAGAAGGGAAATATCTGTCTGAAAATGTGTATCCCTATAAATAATCATAGAAGCACATTCAGAGATCATTTCTACAATTTAAATAGAAACCCAATATTTCACCCAATTGAAGGAGGGAAAGCTAACCAGGTGACTTTTCCTGGCTGCCCTATTTGCTGTCCAAATGCTGATATGTTTGTGAGCAACTTCTTTATCCCTAAACCAAACCAGGCCTCCTACTCAGGGCTTTCAATTGAGAGGAATCCTGTAGTCAGGTGTACAGGCACCCCAACTACTGAAGGAGGACAGAGGCAGGTAACCCAAAAGAGCCTTTTGCTCAGACAAGGGCTCTTCCTGGGGAGAGGGGCTAGGTGATCCTTCGGGGACCAAAGGATGCTCCAAATGGGCGGGGTGGGGTGGGGTGGGGTGGTGGATTGCCTGGGGCGCTGCCCCAGTTGCTAGCTGCACAGAGCTGGCTGCTGTGGAAACCCTTTTGCTTTCACTACAGCTGAAAACATTCCCCCCTTGCTGTGTTGTGTAGCCTGTTTGTTCTGTTTTTGGCATGATCTCCCAACGGCATGAAACAATACAGCAGCAAAAGGCAGCGACAGCTCTACCATCCCTCGTCTGTTGACCTCTCCCACCCCCAACCCACCCCCAAGTGGGTTGCTTCCTTCTCTTCCTCTAAACACGCAAACACACACACACATACACACATCATTCTTCAGCATCCTAACCCACAAGGCAGCAGCAGCAGCAATGCTTTGATCTGGTGTGTTCCCTGATACCATGGAGATTGTTTGGTTCCATCTAAACAGACTTTTTTATTGTTTTATTTTGCCCTTCCGTACTTTTTGTCTTGTTTGCGATGCTCAAGATTCCTAATGGCCTAGGTCACAAATGACCTGCCGTGGCCCCCGCCACTCTTTTTAGGCCTGTCGCTGGAAGGAAGGGCAAGGACCTCTGGTGAGTGGGTGTTTAGAAGATGAGAAGAAGAAGAAGAAGAAAAGGAAGTGGTGTGCTGATGGAGAGCCAGGTGGAGCATTATGAAGACAAGTGGCTGCTAATTCTCAACACTTGGGCTGAGCCTTGTGAAGAGGCGAGCAGAATGATGAGTTGCAAGTCCCTCTCTCTCTCTCTCTCTCTGCCTGGGAGCAAAATGACGCACTCGTTCTTGTTCTTTGCAACAGGAAGAGAGGGTGCCAGCCGGCAGGGCAAAACTCTGAAATTTCTGTTTTAACTGCTCCCTGGCCAAATCCAAGGTTGCCATTTTACCAGACGGGAACAAAGCACCGTCCCACCTTTTAGGTGCAGCACGTAAGGATGTCAATCTGCATGGAGATTTTTAGTCTATTAAAACTTATGTTCCATCAGTCATAATTGAAAAGGCACAAAATACACACACACACACACACACCTCCACAAATCGTATTGCACCTGATAGGTGATGTTCCATCAAGTCACTTAAGAAATGTCTCACTTAGCAACAGAAATGTTGGTCGTAAGTCAAGGAGTACCTGTATAGGTAGTCCTCGACTTACCACCACTAGTAAATGGACCATTCAAAGTTCCCACAGCACTGAAACAAGGGACTCCTGACCCATGTTCACACTTAATGACGGTCACAACCTCCCCGTGGTCCAGTAATCAAAATTTGGGCGCTTGGCAACTGGCATGTACTTATGACGGTTGCAGAGTGCCGGGGTCATGCGATCACCATTGATAACCTTCCCATCCAGCTTCTGATAAAGTCAACAGAGGAAGCCGGATGCCCCTAACGACTACGTGATTCACTTAACAACTGCTCAACTGGGGCAAGGCATTCCATAAATTGAGGCAAAACTCACTTCTCAGCTGCCTCGCTTACCGACGTAAATTTGGGGGCTCCGTCGTGGTTGTGCGTCGAGGAGTACCTGCAAGTGGCTTTTGCCAGACTGAAAGACCCCCCCCCCCGCCCTTGCCTGGACCTTCCTCAAGTAAAAACCATACAGGAAAGGGGGCTGACCTGGACGCTTAATCCTAACACCTTGAATCGGTCAAGCCTGTCCCAGGACTTCAAGAATGGGATTATTAATATGATCTTATGTTTAATGTTTAACTACTACCTCAGGACCTATTGTTAGGGATCATAGAGAATAAAAAATGTAACGGGTGTATAATAGAGGATTGAAGTGAGGAGTGAAAAACGTTTACCAAACCAGACGTTTACAAAGAATACTACGTAGTGTTGTATATCAGATGCTATGATGTTTGATGCATACAAAGATTTTATGTTCAATGCTGATTGATTTAATAAAGGAATTTTTATTTAAAAAAAAAAAAGAATGGGCCGGGCCCAGCTGGGGAAAAAATGCACTTCGAAAGTCCCAGGGCAGAAGGAAACGGTATGGAAAAACAACTCTGTGTGTTTACAGAGAAACCGGGGTAAACGAAAGTGTCTGTGAAAGAGACGTTTCTGAGAGAGGAAAAAGCCAGGAGCAATTCGTTCCCTCCAAGCGCGCATGGGAAGCTCTCGGCTCCCATTCCTCTGCCGGAGGATTTGTTGATTGTCACACCATTTGCCTAACAACAGGGTCATGCCCCCAAACAAAACGTTTACACAGTAGAGAGCTGGAAGGAGACGGAGATCTTTGCAAACTTCATTCCAGCCTTGGTTACAAGAGGAGGCCCGAGCCTGTGAAAATAGGGCAGGCAGACTGAAGAGTCCATTCCACACTCGTTTTTTTTTTCTCACCAAACGCCTCCTGCGCTTTCACTCGGGTGGTCTATGCCACCGGTGGCTGATTTTATTTTATTTTATTTTTTAAATAAGTTGCTTAATATTCTTCAACATAAGGTCAGACTTGCTTAACAGACTAAGAGAGCTGGAAGGGATCTTAGAGGTCCTGTAGTCCAACCCCCTCCCTGCTCAAGGGAGGAGACCCTATACCAGGGGTAGGCAACCTGGGCTCTTTTAGGACTCGTGGACTTCAACTCCCAGAATTCCTGAGCCAGCCATGCTGGCCAAGGTTGCCTACCCCCGCCCTATACCATTCCAGTCAAGTCTTTTCTTAAAAGCCTCCAGTGATGGGGGCACCCACAGCTTTTGAAGGCAAGTTGTTCCACTGGTTAATTGGGTCTCGTGGTTAGGATATCTCTCCTTAGTTGCAAGAGCCAACACTGTCTGCTGGAGCCTTTCCCTATGCCCAAAGGCAATTGCTTGTGTTGTTAAGCATTTTTTTTTCCTTTTTGCCTTTTGTCAAAATGTTTCCCCAAAATAATTTGGGACGTTTAGAGTGAGAATCCCTGCCCTCGGCTTTAGGACCTGAAAGGTATGTCAGAAAAGGACAAGTGTCTTGAACGGAGCAAAAAAAAAAAAAAAAGAGAGAGAGGAAATTTGAGCATTTGTCAAGTAGTGACTTCACCAGATTGCAATAGTTTTGGTGTCTAGATGGATCTTATCCCCTGAGCAATTCCTGAACTTCTATGCAAACTGGAATTTGGTTAAGATGCCAAACTTTGATGCCTCCTGGAAGTTTGCAAAGCAATTTATACTCCCAAAATGTACACATAAAAGGAAACCTATTAGCAGTTATATATAATTTGTAATATAATTAGGATTAACACATTATATAACTATATATATATATTATGTGGGAATAATGTTCCCCATTCTGAATAATAATGTTCCTCATTCTGAATTTTGTAACTTGTGGCAGAGAAATAGCCCAGAGGCTGATAGCGGTATACATTTCTTTGATTTTTTTTTTTAAATTGAAAATAGCCTCAATCAAAAGCTCGGATGTTCCAGTAAATAAAAAAAAGCCTACACTGGCACCAAATCTAGCAATTTTAAAGAAGCAGCTTCTGTTTATAATTTAACATGTCGCCTAATCTAGAGTGTTTATCCTCATATTTTAATGTAAACTATTAAGAATGGGTAGATTGTGGCAGGATATAAATGTAATCGATCGGTCTTAATGCTTTGCTAGATGTAGCATCAATAATACTCTGTTGTATTTATAATCGGTCAAGAATGCATTTGGAAGGTAAAGGCAGATATCCGGGTGGGTGGAGACATTCCTGGTTACAGCACTAAAAGTACATATATATTTATATTATTGAATGTTGCCTAGCATGTCTTTTCCTTCCTCTAGCTATCAGTTACAAGCATTTATGTGTCCCAGGAGACACAGCTGCCAAGGAAGCATGGCTGGCTAGCTTTGTCTGTCTCTCTTCATAAATGAACACTCCACTCCTTTTGTAACAAATCACATTTATTTATTCCTTTGCAAGATGCATCTTTGTTTAATTCTGAGTGGGGTGTGCCCTTATCTAATCCAACTTCCCATTCAATGTGGTTTTATATAAGACAATCTCTGGCAGATGGCTGCTCTGTCATTCTTCCATCCCATCCAGTGGAAAAGATCCACCTTTTTTCTTAGCCGTTAGGAAGATTTTCCTGAGGTTTGAACAAAATCTATGTGCCTGCCGATTTCACCCAGTTCTCTTTTGAAGCGGACAAGAGAAATAATTGTATTCTATTGTATAGCCTCCAGAAAGCTTCCCTTATTCCTTTCGAGATTACATGCATGAAGCTCTTTCCATTGATTTATCTTTGCTTCTTCGTGTGCATGTGGGTGAGCATGAATTTAACGTTGGCCTTGCACAGCCTTTCGCCTGATCAGCTGAAGCTCGCGCAGATCCATTTGCAGAATTCTGCTGAACATGGTTAATTTTAATCTCGTTTAACATCTGCAGTGGCTTAGCATGATTTCATTGCTGTTCAGTGGCCAAGCCATGCCTGACTCCCCGTGACCCCATGGACCACAGCATGCCAGCCTCCTCCCCCCCACGTCCTCCCCTGTTTCCCAGAATCCACCCAAGCCCATGTTCAATGTGCTGATGGCACTTTCTAACCATTTCATCCTCTGCCATCCCCTTCTCCTTTTGACTTCCATTTTTCCCAACATCCTACACAAGGCCAAAGGTTTCCGCTAATCTATGGTTCATTTGCCCAGTGTGAACCTAGAAAACGGGACAGGTCAACAACCAGCTACACCGTAAGAACAGTCAAACACTGCTCCATCTGAATCTCTATGACAGTCACAGCTTCTTCCTCACCAGAGAAGCCATGTCTTGCATCCCAGAGCGATAAAAGAAGGTTTGCAGGCACCACAGTGTGAGTGTGGGCTCTTGTTTCACAAAGACAGTTGGCGAGCATTTTCGTATTTCTTCCACTATATGGAAAAATCTATCTATGTGGTCTAGGTATGATGACATCTAATCAATCAAGAACTATATATATATTACCTAACATGTACCGCAAGGTCAGCTCCTCCACCCTCCACCCTGACTGTTCAGCTGCAGTCCACAGTCACAGGAAGCTGCTTCTTCCATATTTTTCCTCTCTCTCTTTCTCCCAGCTTGACCACAGCAGTCAAGGCGGGCCTCTAAACCCATGTGCCACAGCGTGGGAAAGCAGGCATTTTAGTCCTTGGCATCCCTGCGCTTTCTTAACTACCTTGTTGAAGCTGGTGGGAAAGACCAGTCAGCCCACCAGCAATCGGCAACGGTGCAGTCATTTCCAAGTTGGAGCCTTCGGGGGTTGAGGTGAGAGGAGCCACCACCCAACCTTTCTGTGTCTAGAAAGGACCATATTGGGAAGAGCGCAAGGAGGCGAGGCTGTTTGATTGCAAAAGCCTAGTCCGCAGTAACAAAGCTTGCTGCTGTTAATGGCACATCCTCAGCCAAGCCTGCAGGGATTAAAGTCCCCTGCGCAGCCTGCCCAGAGCCTCGGATGCAAGCTTCAGCGGGCCAAACCGGGTCTCTCTCTCTATCTGTCTCTGTGTGGGGGGTTTTGGGATCTCTCCCGCTGCCTGCGCCTCTTCCTTCCCCGCGGGACCAGATTCATCCAGCTGGACTTTCCGGTAGACCGCCTCTCTTCGCCCGGCGCTGCAGCAGAGGCTCCACTGCCCGGGGTCCGGGGCTTGGCAAGCGGAGGGGCGGTGCCTGGCCTCGCCCTACCCGCCCCGCACCCTTGCTGTTCTGCTCAGCCTCCAGCCCTTCCTTCCTTCCCTCCCTCCCCCCCCGTCGGTGTGTCACTCAGATCTCTATGGAGACGGGAATCAACAGCTGAGCCTCGCCCGGACCGGCCGCGCAGCCTTTCTCCAAAGCAAAAGGCGTTCTGCAAAAAGGCGCAGCGAGGTAGAAGGCGAGCGGGGTAAGCAGCAGCAGCAGCAGCGCGCGCGCGCGAGCGAGCGAGCGAGCGAACAAGCGGGGCAGCCCAGGAGAAAGCGAGGTGGGGTGAAGGACGGTTCCCAGGACGGAGGGAGCGGCGGGTGGGGGGCTTGCAGTCGGTGTCGCCGAGGGTCCCTCCTGCTGGTTCCCCCCCCAGTGTCGCTGCAGCCGCCGCAGCTGCAGCCAAGCGCCCTGCTCCATCCCTCCATCCCTCCATCCACCCACCGTGGGTGCAGCTCCAGCTCTGCGCATCCCTTCTCCAAGCTGCCGTCTCTCTCTCTCTCTCTCTCTCTCTCTCTCTCTCTCTCTCTCTCTCGCGAAGACCCTCCCTCCTAAAGTCTGTCTGGGCGCGCTCCCTTGCGCATCAGCCCCGTTGAAATCTCATCCGTAGATGGCGATGGAGAGGGGGACCCGTCTCTCTCTCTCCCCGCAAGCCACATCCCCCCCCCACACCCCTGATTTTGGGTGAAACAGCGCGCCGGGAAGCTTCCCCTTTTTTGTGGTTTGCAAGGGCAGGCAACGCGATGACATCATTTTCGCTCTAATTCGGATTAATTCGCCGGGAAGCGTCCCCTTTTTTGTGGTTTGCAAGGGCAGGCAACACGATGACATCATGTTCGCTCTAATTCGGATTAATTCTCCGGGAAGCGTCCCCTTTTTTGTGGTTTGCAAGGGCAGGCAACACGATGACATCATGTTCGCTCTAATTCGGATTAATTTGGGATGGGATCTTGCCTTCTTTGTTTTTCCCACCAGGCTGTAGTGTAAATCGTGCAACAACAACAACAACAACAACAACAACAACAACAACAACAACAACAACAACAACAACAACAATAATAATAATAATAATAATAATAATCTGCTCTTTTTGCAAGCCTGTGATTGCCAGGCAGGTCTCTCCTAGGCATCTCTAGGTGCCGAGAGAATGAGCTTGGTTGAATGGTTTTCCCCTAGTTATGTCTGGAGGTCCGTTTCGTTCCCGTGGATCTGTCTGCTTGTCCTATTGGGCTGTTTAAGAGTGCCGCCGCCTAGGAACATCCTCTTGGGTCCCACTGAGGTTTGTTTGCCTTTCTGGCTGGTGATGCTGCTGCAGAGGAAGCAAAAACATGTCATGCTGAGACGTAGAGGCTTTAATTGCAAATGCAGAAGCTATGCAGGAGGGCTGCTTGGCTCAGTCTGCTGGATGCTTAATGCTTTTTGTTTGAGTAAACATTTGAAAATAGCTGGCTACCCTCTACCAGGGCAAGTTTAGCCTTAGCTGAGCTTTCCCTAGAGATTTCCACTTATACGTTTTTTTACATTTACAACCTCAGAACCTTTTCATTCCGGACTTATCTGTCTCTGTGAAGAGATCCTGCTTTGCACTCGGGTTTATTAACCCAAGAAGTGGTCATGAGGCTGGATCCACAGTCGATCCAAGAACTTCAGCAAGTCAATAGACTTGAGGTGGATGACCTTCTGTGTATGGATCAGTGCTTCTCCAGCTCAGCAACTTTAAGAAGTGTGGATTTCAACTCCCAGAATCTCCCAGCTGGCATGCTTCCACACCTCTTAAGTTGGTGAGCTGGTGAAATATCTACAGAAGAGCATTAAGTCCCCCTTCAGTCCATCCTGGGCAAAGGTGCTTGGCATTCACATTTATATCCTTGCAAAAATTGCAAGCCAGACTATGACAAAAATCCCGGGTGCATTCTTTAGTATCTCCAATTTAAAGGACCAAGCAGCACGTGATGCCATGGCTTGTCCCAAGGGTGATTTTTCAAAAGGCAACTGGCCTTTCTTGTTTTATGCCTTGAAGACGTTTCACTTCTCAGCTAAGAAGTTTCTTCAGTTCCGTAAACTGAAGAAGCTTCTTGGCTGCCCCTTTGGGACAACCATGAACTGGATGACTGAGAATCTCCGTAGATGATGCCAAGGCTTCTTTGCACAAAACCTTACAAGCTCATTATCAGAGTTGAGGGAACTGGAGGCAGAAGGTAATGATCTACTGCTTTACATTAGACCTGTCCAAGGATTTGTGAACATGCCTATTGTACTGAAAACAAGCACGCAAAGCTTTATTTGTGTCCTAAACCAAGCCATCTACCTATTTGCAGCATTTCTCTTTAAGCTTTGATCCTGGCTATTGAAAACCAACTCTGGTGCAGAGAAACACCTTGTTTTGCATCATCCGCCATCTTGAGACATGATTTTGTACCTGGCCAGATCTCTAGGCCAGGGGTGGGAAACCGTGTTCTTTTCTTGGCTGCTGAACTGCAGCTCCTAGGACTTCAGCCTGACCAATAGGTCAGCAGGGGGATCTGGTTCAGTAAGATCTGTGGAGGGGGGGCAGTCCTCACCCATGCTAGTGATAAACAGACCTGGTCCAGGAAAATTGCTAGGAATGATAGCCCTTCCTTTTGAATTTTTATTCTCTATACCTGGTCCTTGCAAGCACAGGTCAAGTGTGTAAGACAGGGCTCTGCAACCTTGACAACTTTAAGACATGTGGACTTCAGCTCCCAGAATTCCTCAGCCAGCTATGCTGAGAGCTGAAGTCCACAAGTCTTAAAGTTGTCAAGGTTGCAGAGCCCTGTTCTAAGAGTCTTGAAAAGGAATATTTAAGCATCCCGTGTAAAAATGGGCTTAGCTTTTCCTTCAGTCCATCTGCACTTCAATCCTAGCAAGAATGTGCTGAGCAAAAAAAAAAAACTTGTTTAATTGGGAGGTGCTTCTCGTCCATAATGTGTGCTTCTCCTGCTTTTAATGAATCAGTCAAAGACGGAGAAGAGACAGTTCTGTATTGCAGCCCTCTAAAGCTGAACAGAACTGCAAATGTTTGAACTGGTATCTTCCATTAGATAAGTTTACGTGTTTATGGGTAGCTTTGTTCCCATCAGGGATCGAGGTCAGTAAGTACACATGAGCTCTTCAGATCTGTTCATATTCACACTGGAAAAGGTCATCCGGGAGGAAAAAAATAAAAGAGCTTTTCTCAGATGTATCCCAAGAGGGTTAAAGAAGCAAAGATTTCAGGATGCTCTCCATGCTGCATCTGCTGCCTTTTGTTTCTGTGTATGCAGCAATGTCTTGACTGGTCTATGTCAGCTTTTCATAGTCTTCTATCTCCAAGCTTGGAGCTGGTGGAGAAGCAGAGACAAGAATGAATGCATAAACACCTCTTCCGCCACACGCGTCTAAAGATGGAGTTTGCTGGGTTGCAAATTTATAAAAGAGATCTCCAATATTCACAGGTCAATTATCTCCTTACCATAGCCATTCCCTATATAATGTGTATTGCACCTTTGCCCTCCAGAATTACTGGCAATTAGGGAAGGAGAGAGGGAGGGAGGGAGGGAGGGAGAGAGAGAGAGAGAGAGAGAGAGAGAGAGAGAGAGAGAGAGAGAGAGAGAGAGAGAGAGAGAGAGAGAGAGAGAGCGAGAAGGAGGGAGACAGGGAGGGAGGGAGAAAAAGAGAAAAGAGACGGAGAAAAAGAGACGATACATATTTATTGTATAATTGTATATGGTTATGGGCAGTGTCTAAATATAGACAATCTGAAAAATAAACACCCCCCCTGATCAAGCATAGAAAGTTCTGGATTAAAAAAAAGATGGTTTGAGTTCCTTTCTAGGTGTTAATGAGGACAGGCCAGCATTAAGTCCTATGTCAATTTATTCTACAATATAGAACTCAGCAGACACAAATATCTGTCTACTACAGAATATCTTTGGAGGTGTTTTTAGAAGCTATTCTTCCCCCCCCCCGCCCGCCCCGTTTGCTTATTAAAACAACATGAAGCTTATTTTAAGATGTAAATTACAGATGTGTTTCTTTCCCAAAACAGCGAAAAAGCATACTGCCATTTTTTTTGGCAGTCTATGAGACATAAAGAAATAAATTTGTATCTGAGGTTGGAGAATGACTAGCCCAAAAGATACAATTCCCATGTAAAAGTCAATGTGTTAGTTAATTTTTGTAGCCTGCCCAACTGAAAGAAAGCCAGTGGGCAGGTCACAGCAAGTTAAAATGGTTAAATACTGTACAACAGTTAAATAAAGCTAATTTTTTAAACAACAATAGCCATTATCAATCTTCCTCCTAGTTGGAGAAGTTAACTAGGGCTAAGTCTATCATTTGTTGCAGCACCTTTTAGAAGGCATTCAGAAGACCAACATTGCTGGTCAAAAAATCAAAATCCATGCCAAAGACTCAAAACTCTAGGGAGTTTAACAAATTAAAATTTGAAACCATGATTCAGCTTTTGTTTAATGCTAACTATGGCTTGCTTTGATGAACTAAAGCACAGCGATGGCTTTATTATGCAATTACAAAATTGCAAATACAAAATTATGCAGCTACAATTTTGCCAATACAATGACATTACTGCACTGTCAAAGGAGAAACGAATGCTAACGGAGGTATAGATGACAGCCAGTACTAAGCGTTTCTTAACTGTGGCTTGCTTGTGATCCATCTCTGGAATCTGAAACGTGGTTTGCATTCTTGGTGACATGATTGTTAGTGCAAACAGTGGGCTTGGCCTGAATGTCTGAAATGAGCTAGCGGCTAGCCTATTGGGCGGGGAAGCCCTGCCAGTGAATGTTTGTTTATGTATCCAAGAAGTTTGGAGAAAATGCAACTTGCCCAACGATGTGAGTTAGGCAATCTGCTGAAAAAAATCCTATGTGTACCTTGGACGGGGTTTGAGTCAATACCTTGAGCAATGGAGAAAAAGAAGAAGAGTTTGGAAGAAAGACAGTAACTAGGAGCCACTCTCCACAATGTTTACTATTTCTATTTGCAATCATCAGTGTGAGGATCACCGTCTTTTTGCTCGCATGCAACACAGGCAGTATGAAGAGGAGCTGCATGCATGAGTTTGTGTGACACGTGTCCCCTAAATATTGAAGGACTTGAATTGAATGGAGATACAATTAGATGCTCCCATTTTTTTAAAAAAATGTATCTTTTAGGGAATCCTCTCCAGATCCTTGTCCGCTTTTGAAAACCGCAAAGATTTTTTGTTTTTCCCCATAGAAATCTGTCTACCCAAGCATGCGTTTGAACATGCATTGCATTCAGGTCCACGCAGTCGGTAGATTTGGTTGAAGAAAATCAAACAAAACTTCAAACATTTTTGATTGGGGGCAGCCCAAAATTGGTTTTTAAAACGGGTGGCTATATAAATGTTTTAAACCAATAAAAAAATCAATAAATATATGCCCCCATTTCCAGAGCCTTTGTGCATAAAGAGAAGCCTTTAGGAGAAAGTCTTTAGGAAATTAGATCTGGGACCTGCAATGGAGGGATTGAGCAGAATTCGTGCAGTGTTTATCTCCCTAGCTTTCCAGTGTAGCCATTCTGTTTCTGTGTATGCAGGAATGTCTTGGTTGCTCTGTGTCAGCCTTTCACAGCCTTCTGTTTCCAAGCTTGGAGCCGGTGGAGAAGCAGAGATAAGAATGAAGGCATAAACACTCCTTCCGCCACACACATGCGCACGTGTCTCTGTGCAGAGTTCAGGACACCTCATCCTCCCTACTGCAAGAGCATCCAAAGATCACAACCCACCCATAGCAACCGTCGCCAAGCAACACAAACTCTGGCCACACCAACAGCCAAACGCACACGTCTGTTTTTGTTTAATGTCAGGCTGTAACTATGGCCTTGGATGTGGCAAAATCCCACGCTGGCTGGTGCCCTAACAGGGGAAAGCAGGGTGGCTAAGGGCAAATGCTCAAGAGCCACGGACAGCATGATCCAGGACACAGAGATTGCGAACCCTCTGCTGATTTCTTGCAGGGAAATTAGTACCTTGGATAGCCTCCCTTCCTGTCTTGGACAGAGGGAGGCAGTAGATCTGGGACATGAAGCAAGGTAGCTAAATGTTCCTTATATAATGCTTTTTTCCTGCCAAAACCTTTTTTTTTTTAGCTCACTTAGATTATTTGGCTCCCTTTGGGCAACTGGCAAGAATTGAGGTGGGGAGGAGACCCCTCACAATGCCACCTCCAACTGCCCAAAGTCTCAGGTGAGCCACAGAAGAGATCTTCACCCAGGACTCGGCGAGAAAGTAGACCTTTACCTAACCTGACCCTGGGTGTAGTTCTTGAGTGGACTTTGCCCATCCCTCTTGCAGAGCTGCTTGCGCAGCTCATAGGTTGCCTGCTGTCACAGAGAATTTCTGACATCCAGTCTGGAGGCCAGAAGCAAGAATGAAATCACTTGCATGGCAGTTCAACATACAGAAGAAGGGCTGGTTCTTGTGGTTGATCAAACATAGATGGCAACCCTGGAATTCTTTCTGGGTTTTTTTTTGTTTTGGAGGGGGCCCATGGAGACAGTGGAAGCCTGGAGCCCAGAAAGAAACCAAAGGATGGATGGCTTCTTTCTGCGAATGGTTTCTCCCTCCCTCAGAGTCATCTGCTTCTCCATTATGAATTCAAGCAGAAAAGCCATTAGTTTGCCAGAAGAATACAGGGCAGTATTTGTATATGTGTGTGTGTGTGTGTGTGTGTGTGTGTGTGTGTGTGTGTGTGTGTGTGTAAAAGTGTATGTTTATCAGTGCACTGATATATACACACAGCTCCCAAATCAGCCCCAGATGTGGCTCTTCCGTCCAGAATTTAAAGTAATTCTTGCATCATAACAAAATCTGAGAACCACCCATTAATTATTATATAGTGGTTTCACTATAAAGTGAAACACAAATGTTTGATGCTTACACAATTTCTGAGTTGGCTGAATCCTACTGAATCAATGGTGTGACATATGTTGCAATCCTTACATCCTAGACAATTTCTACTTAGTGGCATTCCAGGTGGCCTCCCTTTCAGTCCAATATATAAGGTGGTGTTTTTTTTTCCAATGTAGCTTTTTATTGTTTCTAGTTTTTACAATATATTACTTCTTTAGCATAATTACAGGTTATGCTTTTATTTTAGTTGATACTTAAAGAAGTAACACCACCAAGAAGCAGAGAAAAAAAAAGAAAAACAAATAAATAGGAAAGAGGTTCACAAGGATTATAAAACTGGATGAAATGGAATAACAATTTCGAGATAACATGCTTTTTGCTCTATGATTTAAGTACCTTACACCATTTAAAAGCTTTAAACCGTTGTTAAAATCAAGTTAAGATGCAATGTTGGGTGATAATCATTGGTCAGATATAAATTATAAGTTAAAATAGGGGTTATAATAATTTATGTCTAAAAAAATATGTAGCAAATCAAAATCTTATTGGGTTCTGATGTTAGGAAAAAACCCCAAACTTTATATTTGAATTATAATTAAAAAGGGTTTCCAAATTCAAATGGATGGTTATTTTGGACATCAAAGCAAATATACACACAATTAATTTGTGTGGAGGAAAACATATGCAATTTGCAATAAGAAGCAATCTTTCAATTCAGTACCGAAGAACATTTTTGAATAATTTCTGTCTTGTTGTGTTTACTACTCATTCTGTTTTTGATTGCTCTTTATATAACAACTTGGAACAAAATTGCTTTTCCTTGCTTCGAGCAGAGGGGTGGAAATGAGAAAGAATTAGAATTAGGCTAAGCATTAAGAATAACTTCCTAACAAACCCAGAACATTAATTTGAACAACAGGACAGACTTCCTAAGATGATGGGGAGTCTTTTTAGTGGAGATAAGTAAGGCAGGGACCAGCAGCCTTCTGCCCAGAATTCAGGCAGAATTAAATAGGGCCAATAAATAATATTTCTCTGGCTCTGATAAGAAATTGCGTTCTGTTATCTAAGATGGATTAACCTGGGCATTTTCATATGTACAAAAACTCCGATCCTCCAGCCGAAATATTTTCTTCTTAATTGTCATCCTGAGTTCCTATAGAAGCAACGTCCTCCTTTTGGCAATGTTTGCATTTATATTTTCAGTAAAGCATGTCTTGAAAACTGTTTGAAAGCTTCAGTTAATCCAGAAAGAAGCTGCTAAAATTGGCCTTTGATATAATTAAATGGTATCATTGTACATTAATTCTGAAGGAGGTGTGCTTTTCTCTGCTTCTGAACCTTGTTTATAATCCCCGTTCATTCCCCTTTCCACTAAAATAATCGGAATCCAAATTTCTGAAGGAATTTGCAGAAAGACCAGGAAGGTTGCCAACCATACAGCCATTATCTGGAATAGTATAACTATAAGGTCTCCTGCTTGAGGAGATGACTTCCATGGTCCGTTCTTCCAACGCTTATTCCGTAATTCTGTAATACCAGAAAGAGAGTGTTGCCCACTCTCATCTCTTGATGTTCTTTTCTTCTCTCTTTCTCTTCCCATTCATACGTCAAGCAGCGGAGAAGGGAGAATCTTCTTTCAAAGGGATTAACTGAATGCAAAGGAATTTTGAAATAAGCCCCAATGGCCACAAAGTTTACATATTTCCTATTTAGTTATTGTCCTTGTGTCTCACCTTTTTTTTTGAGAACTCAAAATGGCTTATGAGGACAAGGTTCACGCCTTATTTTATTCCCCCAACACTAGTGAGAGGGGTTGTGTTGTGATGGAGTGATTGGCCCAAAGTCACCCAATAAGCTTCATGACCACTGGAGAGATCAAACCTGAATTTTTCAATCTTGGGTCTTAACCCAAACATACTAGGCTAGCACATGACTCAAGGTTGCGGTATCCTGCTTTCAGCCCAAGTGGGGTGGAACAAAAGTCCATCAACATCTAAAGGGCTTTGAGTTGCCTCTCTCTTCCAATCTTTGGGATGTTAACTCATGTCATGTACAGCCTGGAACTGAACGGATATTCCTGTGTTTTGAAAGGGCACCATGGCCGAGAGCACAGACATGGAATCCTTGCAGGAAAGCTTCCGGAAATTTGCCATCTATGGGGACACCAAAGCGACAGGGCAAGAAATGAATGGCAAGAATTGGGCCAAGCTGTGTAAAGATTGTAAGGTGATTGATGGAAAAGGGGTCACCAGCACAGAAGTGGACATTGTCTTCACCAAGGTGAAGTAAGTATCTCTGTTAGCTTCTTGATGGGACTTAATTTATGAAACACAGGAAGTGGAGAGTTTTCAAATAAATGTAGAACACCATTAAAGCATATTAACACCGCATTTTAATGTATTTATTCATTTGATATATATTTTTTTCTTCCAGGACCCTCTAGACAGCATAGCCTCAGAAACTTTAATCTTCCATTTAAATAAGAACGATGTAGGAGAGACTTCATCATGTCTTAAAATGTTTTCCCCTCAGTAATGTGAATTATACATGCTAAATCAGTGTGATTCAGACACTGAGGAATTTCTGGAGAATGTTCTGAGGAGGAATTTCTCAGATAATGCTCTCTGACAGCCCAGGTTCGAGACCCCAGCTCTGCACAATGGGGTGAGCTCCCGTTCCTTGCTCCACCTAACTGGGGCAGGAACGGCATCTCA
Source organism: Bothrops alternatus (assembly GCA_034064705.1). Lineage (NCBI taxonomy): Eukaryota > Metazoa > Chordata > Lepidosauria > Squamata > Viperidae > Bothrops > Bothrops alternatus. Next base: position 1,732,415 of record JARGCV010000666.1, read on the forward strand.
CCCCCGTCGCTCATTTGAACCACCCCTCACCTCTTGCTAAGTTTTATCAGGACAGCAAAAACATGGCTCTTTAGAAAAGAATTTGGGAAAGGTTGAGATCAGGCCAGACCCTGCTGGAAGTCACTGAGACTGTTTTTGAGATGATATGATTGTGTATTGTTTTAAGGTTGCCCATCACTGTCCGGAGCCTACAGCCATTGTGCAGAAATTCCAATAAATACAACTAAATCTCTGTCTCTGTCTCTGTCTCTGTCTCTGTCTCTGTCTCTGTCTCTCTCTCTCTCTCTCACACACACACACACACAGAGTTTTCTTGGCCAAATGCCAACTTCCATTTGGCACAGCTGAGGACCACATCTGTGTTTCTGAGAAGACCAAATTGTTCTGATGTGATCCAATGTATTGGCAGAATGTCTTTTTGCTACTATTCCTCTGGCTCAATGTCATTTGTTGTTTCAGAGGTTAAGTCCTTAGTTGTGGCAGAAAATGTAGCTTAGTCTGCTAGCCTTGTTTGTTTGTAAAGGAAAAGCCTTGATTACAGAAACAAATGGTTCAATTGGAGGGAAGAGAGAGAAAGAGAGAGAGACACAGTTGGGCGTGAGATCTTCTCACAGGGCACATCAATACTCCAGTTCCAAATTTTGTAAGGGTTCCTTGAATTTATTCTATGGTTTTAGGAGCACATAGGACTTCTGTTTAGAGATTGGTGGCCTTGTGGTGAATTTTCATGGCTTGGGACTGGGCTAGTTATGAAACTGTCTCTCCCTAATTGTTTCTACAGGTGGTCCTTGACTTATGACTGTATGTTATGGTGGTCATAAATTGATTGATGCATGTGATCTATCCGATTTTACGACCTTTTGTTAAATGAACTGCTTGCTAGGAGCCAGTTTTGCTGAAAACCAGAAGCAACAACAAAAACCACTGTAAAACAGGACCGGGCAACTGTGGGTCACTGCCAATGATTGTCATTTAGGCTGGTTGCCAAGTGGCCGACATGCGGTCAGGTGATCCTGGAGGCTGGTGGTCATCGGAACTTCAGAACCAAGTTGTAAATGCATCATATAAAATTTAAAAAAAGATAACAGGTCTGTTGTAACTTTGAATGGTAGCTAGGCAACCAGTCATAAATTGAGAACCCCTTGTACTTATCCCACCCAATCCAGCAAAATGGACAGGCTACTGGAGTCATTAGCTGAGTGTCAGCTGGCACAGCTCAAGTAGAGGCAGTTTTCCATCATGGTACCTTCCCTGTGGAACATCATTCCACTTGAAACTAGCTTAGCCCTGATCCTGTTGGCCTTTCACAAGGCCCTAAAAACTTGCTTTTCTGCCCAGATCTGTAACAGAGTTTTTCTCTTGGCTTTGCTGAAGGTTATTTTATGAAGCTTGGCTGTTATCTTTTTTTAAATTTTATATGATGCATTTTATTGTTTTTATCTAGTCTACCATAATCCGTCCAGAGTCTTTTATGTGAGATAGGTATAAATCAAATAAATAAATATGATTTTTAAGTGCGGGGATGTCCTCTTGACAGGGCAGTTGTCCTGCCTCCAAAGAGAACTCAGCCACAACTCCCAGGATACTATTTATATTCAAAGAAACCAGACCACAGGTTATAAAACACACGTATCCAAAATAAAGAAGCAAACAAGTGACATCCCCCCCTTGCTTTAAAGCACATGGAAGATGACTGTGATTCTTGAGAAGACACCTGAGACTGAGCCTCTGTAAAGCAGCATTAGCTTCTTTCTCTGGATAAATGCTCGGGAAGAGCTTGATGTTTCATTACATCCCCTTTCGTTTTTCATGAGAAATGCACGGTTCAGCATTTCAGCGGCTTATGTGCAGCTGGAGCAAAAAAAAAAAAAAAGTTATACATCAGTGTTTGTGTGAGGGTTTACTTCCCTCTCTTCCAGAATTTCTCCACCTCAGATGCTGGCTGGAGAATTCTGGGAGTTGAAGTCCGGATACCTGAAAGTTGCAGAGGTTAAAAAAACACGGCTCTATCCGAATCTGTGCACATCAGCAGCATTTGAGGCACTTGTTAAAAGATGCCCTCAAGTTGCAGGTTCCTCTGATCCAATACAAGTCAGAGTCAGGTGGCAATTTTCACAGGAACTCCAAGAGACACGTCGAAGAGCCGTCTAAAAGTGGGCCCTTGGTGCCCTCGGAGCTGGCTTGTTTTCTTGCAGATGTTTCATTAACCAAACTAGGGAACGACATCAGTGCTAGTAAGGAATGGTGCTTTCTCTCAGTTTATATTCTAAAGGTCTTAGAGATTCTCTGGTTGGGTTATTTTCTGTTGGCTTGTTGGCAGTTCCTTGCTTGATCTTGCTTGATTATTGGTCTGATGTTAATCTTGGGGTTTCTATGCTTATCTATGCTTATTATTATTATTATTATTATTATTATTATTATTATTATTATTATTTATTTATTTATTTATTTGTTTGTTTGTTTATTTATTTATTTATTTAATTTCTATGCCGCCCTATTCCGGAGAACTCAGGGCGGCTCACAACATGATAGAAATTACAATAAAATACATAAATATAAAAACCCTTAGTTAAAAAAGAAACCAATCATTCCACAAACATACAAACATACATACACTGGCTGGGGCCAGATGTTAACTGCCCCAGGCCTGCCGGCAAAGATGTGTCTTCAGTAATTTGCGAAAGGCGGAGAGGGTGGGAGCAATACGGATCTCTGGGGGGGGAGTTGATTCCAGAGGGCCGGGGCCACAACAGAGAAGGCTCTTCCCCTAGGCCCCGCCAGGCGACACTGTCTGGCTGACGGGACCTGGAGAAGGCCGACTCTGTGGGCCCTAACCGGTCGCTGGGTTTCATGCGGCAGCAGACGGTCCCGTAAGTAACCTGGTCCGATGCCATGTAGGGCTTTATAGGTCATAACCAACACTTTGAATTGGGTTCGGAGACCAATTGGCAGCCAATGCAGCTCACGGAGTGATGCCGAAATGTGGGCATTTCTAGGCAAGCCCAACACTGCTTGCGCGGCTGCATTCTGCATTACCTGAAGTCTCCGAACATTTTTTTGTCTCATTAAAAGCAACAGAAGGGTGAATTGATCTCTGCAGCTCTCTTCTGTACCTCTGCCTGGAATCAGGAGCTCAATTGATCCCCTCCGACAGGCACAGCAAACAAATCTCCCCAATTGCTTTCATCACCTCCAAGTTTAATTCCTGTTTCTCCCAAGGCTGGCACGTGGCCACATCTGGCTGACTTTGTCTGGCCTTGGAAGCTGAGCAGAGTGAGACTGGTTATGAATCAAATGGAAGGCTATCCAGGGGTTTCAGCGCAGAAGGCAGACGTGTCCATGAATGGCGGTGGCTGTCAATATAGGATCGTACATGGACTTAATCATAAGGAATCAAGCTTGCCTTGAAGAAAAACTTGCCTTGGAAGTAGCAGCTTCCAAAGCACCTATATGGTGACATCTGTAGTGGGATTTCATTGCTCTGATGCTGAGCTACTGTACCTCCTGGGCTCTTGAATTACGAAGCAAGGATGTAAGCTGGGGCAACTGCATGCAATCTCACCAAGTTGTTTCACCAAGGACTTGGGGTGACATAATAGCAGTCTTCCACTATTTCTGGGGCTGCCACAGAGAGGAGGGAGTTGACCTATCGTCAAAACACCTGAAGGCAGAACAAAAAGCAATAGATGGAAGCTTATCCAAGAGAAATCCAACTTAGAGTTAAGGAGACATTTTCTGATATTGAAGAACAACCGATCAGTAGAAGAGCTTGCTTTCAAAAGTTGTGGGTGCACCAACACGGGAGGATTTAAGAAGAGATGGGACAGCCATTTGTCCAGAAGGGTATAGTGCCTCCTGCTTGAACAGGGGATCGACTAGATCTCCAAGGTCCTTTCCAACCCTGTTACTTTCTATTCTATCATTTGTGCATCATTCCCTAAATACGTTTTTATTTGCAGTTTTTCCTTTCCCCTTCTGTTTAATTCTTTCTTCTGGGTATGGGCATAAAAAGGCGGGAGGCCATCAAGCAGAAAGGGTCCTGTCCTGCATGTGGTTTGTGAATCCTTTGTTCCCCATTGTGTTACAGAGCAAAATCAGCCCGGGTCATCAGTTTTGAGGAATTCAAGCGGGCCTTGGAAGAACTGGCGCCAAAGCGGTTTAAGGATAAAAGCAACGAGGAGGCTTTTGACTCCATCTGCGGACTGGTGGCAGGCAAAGAACCGACCAACCAGGGCATCACTGTGAGTGTTGCTCCTGGGAGAGAGGGTGGGAGAGGGGAGGAAAGGAAAGGAAGGAAAGAAGGAAGGATCCTATAGAAGTCAAGAGCCATGAAAATTAGTCAAGAGCCATGAAAATTAGCCCATGCATCACAAAACCAAGGAGACGGGCAGGTTCTAAGATGTGAAGGTTGGTGATTTGCTCTGTATTTTGGGAATTATAATCCTAACCCATCTGAAGTGAGTCCATGGAAAATATAATAAATACACAAATAAAGGGAGAGAGGCAGTCTTACCAGAGTGGTCTATATTTGTTGATTAAAATCTAAACTACTTACTTTTTACAGAGGGTAAATAGTGGAGGAAATAGTTAAGATTTCCCTTCATTTCTTTTTTCTTTGATGGGAAATCTTTCTTTAAATCCACGTTAAGTTTTTTAGAAGACACAGAATTGAGCGTAGGCTCAAGGATCACCTAATCCAACCCTCTGCAGACGTCCAGAGTTGGAGAACCCACAACTTTCCTTATGTTGTATAGATCTTAGGAAGTTTTTCAATGTACTGAAACAAAATATAAGTAGCTGAAGCTTACTAGATTGTGTATGGTCTCCCTGTATCAGAATGGAGGGAAACCACTCTTCCAATGTTTAACAAATACAATCTTTAGCAATCTGAGGGCCCAGGTGGTTGGGTAACAAACTACCCAAAGAGTGCTGCAAAGCCCTATGAAGCGGTATATAAGTGGTAGGTTGGTGAACATGTTCAAGCGCCACTGCATCAGGGATGGCGATGGCGGTTGGGTGTTGGTCAAAGATGGATCCTGAGCTCTGCTTTGTCTTTGTGATTTCCAGAAAGCCAAGAATCTGGGGGCTGTGGAGAGGCTGACGGACACCTCCAAGTACACTGGATCCCACAAGGAGCGCTTTGACGAGAGCGGGAAGGGCAGAGGAAAGAGTGGGCGGGAGAACATCGTAGACAACAGTGGCTATGTATTGGCCTACAAGAACGCTGGCACCTACGACGCCAAAGTGAAGAAATAAGGGCACGTGCCTCTGCTGAAGAAGGGGGTGCCCCAGTCACATACCCCTTGCTTTGAGGGGTGGGTTTGGTGGGCCTACTCCCGCGTTCCGAGTTGCAAAACGAAGGGTTGCTGCTGTTCTCAATTTCTTGGCCTGGCCTTTTGCTTCCCACACCCCTAGAGCTTCATCTGTAACACCCCTTTGTCTCAGATTTCTGCCCCTGCTTTTCCTCACCCTCAACAGCTTCTCAGGCTTCGCCAACCCACCCACTCGCTCAGCTGGGATCATCAAGACTAAATATGGCTCTCCCGGGGAACCTCGCTTGGGTGGAACTTCGGCTTCTCACGTAGCAGCTGTTAAAGGCACCAGGGGTGTCTGCCTTCCCCACAACTCTCCGACCTCTGAAAAGGCCTCATCGACCTTTTTCCACATGTGCCAGTGCTCAAATCCTCTCACCTAGCCTGTAACCTGCCCTGACCATCTGGGTTGGACTGCAGCTCCCATTGGTCGTAGCCAGTGTGGCACTCTTGTCTGGCATAATGGGAGTTGTAATCCCACACCTCTGAAGTGTGACTGGTTGGGGAATCCTGTCCTCGGGCATCATTTCACCGCTTCCGAGCTGTATAAGTCAAGCTGTATATGAATAAAGCACTACTAAATATATTCCTCAATTGACCAGAAGCTGCTGTTTTATAGATCCTGTCCTCCCCACACATCAGTGGGTGCTGATGGCGCTCTCTCTTTCTCTCTCTGTTGCTGAAGCATGCTTGGTTACACTAAACCATGGTTTGTTCAGCCATGCTTATCCAATAATATGGGAGTGTGTGTGAAGCTCAACTCAAACAAAACCGCCCTTGGTTCAGTGCAATCACCATCTTTCAGCATTCCTTAAGGCAGCGGTTCTCAACCTGTGGGTCGCGACCCCATTTGGGGTTGAACGACCGTTTCACGGGGGTCGCCAAACACGGCAGTCCACCATTTCCCCCCCCCCATTTTTTCCCCATTTCCCCTCGGCTGTCGCGCGCGCGCCGCGCATGCGCAATTTGGCCCGTCGCGCCGAGCATGCGCAGTTCGGGCCGTCGCGCGCTCACCACGCATGCGCGGTTAGGCCCGTCGCACCACGCATGCGTGGTTAGGCCCGTCACGCCACGCATGCGCGGTTAGGCCTGTCGCGCGTGCGTTGCGCATGCACGGTTAGGCCCGTCGCGACGCGCATGTGCGGTTCAGGCTGTCGCACGCGTACCACGCATGCGCGGTTCAGGCCGTTGCGCCGCGCATGCGTGGCACAGGTCAGGGTCACACCGCGCATAAGCGGCGCAGGTGGGGTCTCGGCCTGAAAAAGGTTGAGAACCGCTGCCTTAAGGCCTTGGGCTCTAGCAATAGTGGAAGGCCACAATTTGATGTGTGGGTTTGCACATAATAATTGGATTATAGTATAGCAGGATAAGCCAAATGGGCTATACTGGGCCTTTTCTAGGATTGTCTCTCTTGGGAGACCCCTGAAGTTGAGACTGTCATCTCTTCCTCGCTGGTGTGTTCTGCCTGCCCCTTCTGAGAAAACCTAGCTGACTTCTCCCTCTCTTGCTCTTGAGCTATTTCGTTGTCATGGAAAAGGTAGGAAAATGCTGGGGCAGTTGTTTTGTTGCCAGCCTGGAATCCCCTGCCTTTCTGGAGGGGGGGGGAGTTATCTTTTGTCCAGGCCTCTGGGGATTCATAGTGGCCTGGCTCTCAGTTGCTGAATTTATGGCCTTGTTGCTATTTTTCTCTCTCACATCTGTCTCTACTTTTCCGAGCATGGTTATTTTTCCTCTCCCTGCCTCTTTTGGGTTTGGGCACCTGGGCTCGTGGCACTGCCACGGGCTCAGGTGACATGACGTCATGTGCAGCATCACATCATCCCCCACGTGGATCATCATTTCTGCAATGACCCAACACCCCTGATGTGGTTTGTGGCAAATGCTTAAGAGCTTCACCGTTATTCTACTTTGCTAACACAATTGCTCTGTTCTTCCTTCCAGGGGTCAACCCTCTTTATCCAGCGGAAAATGGCTGATTTTTAACCAGTTCTTCCCCCTCAGAAGGGTACCCGGGTACACGATGAATGTAGGCATGTTGTAGTTTTCATGTCTACGAGAGATTCTCAGTCATCCAGGTCAGGGTTGTTCCAAAGGTGCTTTTTCAAAAGGCAACTGGACTTTGTTTTTTTTTCCTTGAAAGCGTTTTGCTTCTCATCTAGGGAGCTTCTTCAGTTCTGACTGAATGGTGGAGGATGGAAGGATTTATATGTCTTGCACTCATCTGGTTGTTAGGAATGAAATCCTTCCGTCCTCCACCATTCAGTCAGAACTGCAGAAACCTCTTGGATGAGAAGCGAAATGCCTTCAAGGAAAAATGAAGTCCAGTTACCTTTTGAAAAAGCAACTTTGGGACATATTGTAGTTCGCTTGCTTTTTAGTGAAGTGTGTTAGGTCAGCCCAGGCACTGTGGCTTGCCCAGCAAGATTTATAGCTATGTGTATTGAAGGATTTTCAGCCAATGGAGGAGAATAGGTACAGGGAAGAAGTGTGGTTAAATGGATTGTGACTACTCTGGCCTATGAACCAGGCCACTGCAACCTTGCAGAAGCCACCAGAGCCTCATCAACCCACATTATTTATCTCTATCTCATAGTATCCATTGCATGGCCATCTAGATAGGCAAATGATAACACATCTGTACTGATATCATTCTACAAATGGCGCGACTTGCACATTTAGGTCAGATGTCATGGCGTCGATATGTAATTGCGTCATTTGCACAAGGATGGAGTGATATGTGTCGTCCTTTCGACATCTCCCTAGCTTCTCACAGATCCGTATCTCAATTTTTTTCCAGCTACTCAAGCCATCATAGGTAGTTCTGTTATTGCAACAACATTGTGAACGACATGACCGGAGTCTAGAGGAATGCTGATCTTGTTCATGTCACGATAAACCAAGGTTTCCTGAACTCTCCAATCACAGCCATCTGTGACCCTAAATATAAACGATTGGCTTTGCATCTGTCTGGTTGCATTTCCTTGCTTAACTCTGTGTGTTCTAGATTTAAGGACTCATCATCTTTGAAGGAGAATATTTGTAACTCAGGGTGGAAATGAGAGGTCCTTGGTGCTGTTTGAGTTTGCTTGTTTTCTTGCAGATGGTTTCATTACCCTAACTAAGTAACTCATTATCTTACATTGATTTACATTTGTGTGGGTTTGCTTTAAGGGGGCAGTGTTTGTTGTGCAACCGCTATATCAACTCAAAAGGACAAGGTCTGGGAGCCTCCTTGCATAATTTATAAAATTATGTACAGTAATTGTGAATGATAAATGCACAGAGGGGATGAGTGGGGCCTTTTCTCTTAGAGAAGAGAGAGAGAAGGCTTCATTCTTTTTTTGTTAACTGCGAAGTCGTGTCCGACCCATCGCGACAACAGGCCTTCCTGTCCTCTGCCATCTTCTGGAGTCCATTTAAGCTCACGCCTCCTGCTTCAGTGACTCCATCCAGCCACCTCCTTCTCTGTCATCCCCTTCTTCTCTTGCCCTCCATCTTTCCCAGCATTAGGCTCTCCTCCAGTGAGTCCTTCCTTCTCGTTAGGTGGCCAAAGGACTTGAGTTTCAACTTCAGCAAGCTCTTTTCTACCAATACACAAAAGGAGACTGAATCTATAGCCCACAAAGAAGCTTAATGCAAGAATTAGCCTTTGGCAATCGCAATTCGGCACAGGTTGTGACTTTTTTTCACAAAGTACCACGGAGCAAGCTTTTTAAATGGCATGTGAAACAAGGATGATAACCAAGGGACCAATTTTCACCCCTTGTTAAAAAGCAGTGGTGCAGAGAGGGACAAGAAGAACCGGCAGACAAGAGCGCCCTCTGCTGGTAAACACATATTATGATTTTGATCCACTCTGATGCCTCTCAAGGGTTCACACCATTGTTTTGATCCTATAAATAGGCCTGGAGCTCAAGTGAAGCAAGAAAGGCTTGAGCCCACTGAATTACAAAAAATGTACAGCTGCCCAGTTGGGTAGGGAAAACAATTTTCATCCCAGACCCTGTGGAGAAAAGGAACCAAATCGGGATGGTTATTGGAGAGATCAGCCAGGAAAAGAAAGCAAGAAGCAGAATCTTACACTCACACTATCCATCGTTCCATTAATTATTCTGATTAGGAAAGCATAATTTTGCAGGCGGCAGAGAGAGAGGGGCTCTCCCAAGTGACTTTGGTTGCCACACATGACCTAAAATAGACAGTGTTGGGAGAATTTCCCTTGGTCCTTTTCTTCCGAGCCGGAAAGATGCTAACCATCACCCCAAAAGGTGGAGAGGGGAGGCAAGCAATCAGAATGCAGAGGTGAATTGCTGGAAAGGGGGCCTCTTTACAGTGCTGGGCTGCATTAACAGAGGGATAGAATCAAGATCACGTGAAGGGTTAATACCACTTTACAATGCCTTGGTAAGGCCTACACTTGGAATACTGCATCCAGTTTTGGTCACCACGATGTAAAAAAGATGTTGAGACTCTAGAAAGAGTACAGAGAAGAGCAACAAAGATGATTAGGGGACTGGAGGCTAAAGCATATAAGGAACGGCTGCTGGAATTGGGTTTGTCTAGTTTAACGAAGAGAAGGACGAGGAGGGACATGATAGCAATGTTCCAGTATCTCAGGGGCTGCCCCAAAGAAGAGGGAGTCAAGCTATTCCCCAAAGCACCTGAAGGCAGGACAAGAAGCAACAGATGGAAACTAATCAAGGAGAGAAGCAACCTAGAACTAAGGAGAAACTTTCTGACAGTTAGAACAATTAACCAGTGGAACCACCTGCCTCCAGAAGCGGTGAATGCTCCAACACTGGATGTTTTTAAGAAGAGACTGGACGACCATTTGTCTGAAATGGTATAGGGTTTCCTGCCTGGGCAGGGGGTTGGACCAGATGACCTCCAAGGTCCCTTCCAACTTCATTATTACTATTATTATTATTATTATTATTATTATTATTATTATTATTATTATTATTATTATTAGGTCCAAAGACAGTCTAAGGGTTGCTTTTAGGGCAGCTAGCAACAGACTGGCACACCGACAAGATTTTTGTATGATTTCAAGCCTTTGGTGAAAGACATGCAAATAAAAATATATGGTTTTATGACCGGGAGAAAGAAAAAAAAAGACACACCTGGCTTTTTATGGTTAGAGGAACTATTTTATCTCCTTTATCAGAAAAAAAATCTTCCTGGCTAGGCACATGGTGTAAAGAACATAGGCAGGTGTTAAAATTCCCATGCCTTTTAAAAAATGATTGATTCCAGTGCTGCCAGCCAGCATTGTATTGCCTTTAAGGAAACATTGTAGTTTATGAATGGAGATGGGGTTTCAGAAGGCTGTTAAAGAGAGAGAGAGAGAGAGAGAGAGAGAGAGAGAGAGAGAGAGAGAGAGAGAGAGAGAGAGAGAGAGAGAGAGAGAGAGAGAGAGAGAGAGAGAGAGAGAGAGAGAGAGAGAGAGAGAGTGTATGGGGGAAAGGAGGGCAGATCAGGTCCTTTTTGACTTCTATCAGTAGAATCAGAAACTCAGCCCTGTTGGATTAGGTCAAAAGTCTATTGATGCTTTTTTACTGGCCCAAAAGATGTTCTTGGTAGCTGAAAAGAAGCTTCAAAGGCAGTAGAGAGTCTTCATCTATACCTTGTTTTTGAGAATTTGCATCCATTTTTCATTATTTTGGGTGTACGGTTAGCAGTTCTAGCCAGATGAATTTTGGGAAAGAGAACCTCCCTTTCTAACATGTATCTTCCTATTCAAGATGAGCAGGTTGAGGTTCTGGGATGACTCAAGAAATCAGGCAAAATAAATACAGAAACAGGAAGATCATAAGCTGTTGAAAGAAAAATCTTCAGGTCCAGTTCAAGCCGGGAGTAAACGAAATGGAGGCTGCTTAGGAAAGAAGGTTCAATTTATTGAAGAACAGAAGAGCAACAGCCTGCAGTTCTGGGAAAGCTGGCAAAATGGAGCTGGATTCCTGCTACTCAGATATGATAAGGCTAACTTGAAAAATGTTCAGAGCCTTCAAACACACATTTTCCCAAGCTTTCCAATGCACTTCTTGGAAGAACAGATGGCGTCAAGGGAGTGACTTATTTAGGAATATCACGGAATAAATCTTATACGGAAAGTTGACTGAATTGAAAGCAATTTCTGTGTGATTTTTTTTCTCACCGCCAGATGGCACTGGAGAACTATTTATTTGATTTATTATTATTATTATTATTATTATTATTATTATTATCATTATAAGTTCATAGAAGATGCTTTAGATTGAAGGTAAAGAAAGGAGAAAAAAATTATCTTTGGCCAAAAATAGATGCAAATAAATGCAGGATAACAACTCAGCAACTTTCACTCCATCTCAATGAGGGATATATACAATGCAACACTCGTGCATTATTTTTAATGTGAGGAGAATTCGATTATTGAGTCCTAATGTGACCAGTTGCAAAACTGAACATTTCTGATCATTAAGAAAATAGGCAAAACGGTGACTTGAGCTCTGCTTCTCAGTCATTTCCATTCGCTTTCTGCAACAAAGCACCGGTTTTCACAATGACAGACTTTCAGGTATCCAAAGGAACCTCTGAAGGGTCCACTTTGTGTCTCAAACTAAACTATGTCCAGCTCCATCCTTCCTTCCCACTTTATCACCATCATTTTAAAAACGTGGTTACTGAGAAACAGGCAAAGGGAGCATGATAGAAAAGAATATTTGAAGTTTAGGGTTGAACTTGGAATCCTTGGTGCTCTCTGAGCTTGGTGGTTTTCTTGTAGATGTTTCATGACCCAATTAGGGAGCCTAATCAGATATACATAGATTTGCTCTTTTACAACTCTGCACAGGATGGAGTAGCAGACTTTTGAACTGTGCCTCTCTCTTTTTTTTCCTTCCTTCCTTCCTTCCTTCCTTCCTTCCTTCCTTCCTTCCTTCCTTCCTTCCTTCCTTCCTTCCTTTCTTTCTTTCTTTCTTTCTTTCTTCCCTTCTTTCTTCCTTTCTTCCTTCCTTCCTTCCCTCCCTCCTTCCTTCCTTCCTTCCTTCCTTTCTTTTGTAAGGTTTTCCACTCAGCCTCACCAACTTCTCTGCGCTACTCAGAAATTTCAAAGAGCCCAAAGAAACTCCTGAGCAGAGGTTTCAGCAAAGAAAATAACTTTATTTTGGCCAAGACAGAGTTGGGTAACCTTCTCCCACTTCGTGGCTGCTTAGAGGGACGAAGGCACACCCAGAAGAGATTTTTTCCCCCACTTTTTATACCTTTTCAGAACAAAGAGATTCAAGTCTCGTTTC